>OZ012661.1:36827461-37067824 GCA_963942545.1 Oxycera nigricornis | reverse complement strand
AGTTCATTAACAGATAAATAGTTCAAGCTAGACACGTGGCGGATTCCCCCCTAAACGATGACGTCATCGTTTAGGGGGGAATCCGCCACGTGTCTAGCTTGAACTATTTATCTGTTAATGAACTGCTTTGCTAAAAAAGGGGTTTAAAGTCCTTCTGTTTACTACCAAAATACAATTCTATGCTATACCAAAATACGATTCTATGCTTTACATTAAACTTACTATCCAATAATACAGAATCAATAGTTAAGGCTCCTAGAGATTCTAATTAAACTATTAGCGAGTTGTTGAATGAGGTTCTCTAGTATTTAATGAAATATTATTTGTATGATGTGATAAGAGATATAGTTTTATCTATACATTTAATGAATTTATTTTGTAAATATGTAGAGAATTTGAAGGTCATTTTAGGTTGGATTGTTTATGGTCAGTATAGTAGTAGTAGAGTGATAAAAATTTGCGAGCGGTGTTTCATGGACAACAATTAAGCTGCTGGATGAGTTTATAATAAGAGGAGACTCCGAGTGTGACGTGATGTCTGGAAATGTGGACTCTGATTTTAGTTGTGGAAAAGATGAAAATTAGTAGAGGTAAGCGATGTTATAATATTGTGTGTGTATGTGTGTGTGTGTGAGCCAATATGGTTAGTTTTAAGATTATTAATGTGAGGATTTGAAGGCCATTGAAGTTGGGTGAATCTGAGTGTGTGATATGAAAAAAAAGGTGCTTGATGGTGAATCATGAGAAAAAAAATACGTTTGCTTACGGGGAAGTTGCGGATTTGTGAGTTGGGCCCGAATTGACTGTTCAGTATTTTCCTTATACGCGGTTTCTAATATCAGTGTTTTGAAGGAAAAGTTTGTATTTGATTTGCAAATATGTTTTGAGTGATGGATTTAAGGTGGGTTTCAAGATATTTAGCAATGATTTTCGTGAAGGGCATGGTAAGCAAATTAAATGATTAGAGAGTTGTTTATTGAGGTTTTCCTAGTATTGTTTGAAGTCGTCATTTTAGGTTTTTAACGAGATACATATACAAACTAGTATTTTTGGATAAAACTGACATCTTCAGTCTATTTATACTGTTTTAATTTTTTTTATCATTTCCTTTGTTCTTGGTTTTCTTTGAAAAAAAAAATATTTTTTTAAATTCATTCAATTTTATTTATTTCAATCTTCCTAGTATACATCCATTACAATATTATAATGTCCCCAAGCATATGTGGTAACCCCATCTTCCCTTATATATCGCTTATCATCTAAATAGCTTAAAGAAACCTTATTTATACATTCAGTATATAAATTGTGAAGCTTAGATCTAAAAACGTACATACTACCTTTAAATATCTTTTTTTCTAAACAAGCAATCTCTATAATCATCTAAATTTAATCCATCCATAAAAAGCTTCTTTACACCTTTTGCTTTTTTAATTGTATCACCATTTTCTATACTTATGTTATGCTCATCATGCTTTGTTGTTGGATACTCCAAATCAACTTCCAATATGTAGCCAATGTCCGCGTCTATTGCAATATTAAGAATATCAACCTCATCTATATTTTCCCTGAGCTGTTGAAAGCTAAGCATCCGTCAGTTTATCTTGTGGAGAAAATATTTAAAAAATAATGGTAATCAAGCGCTTGTGAAATGGTTGGGAATCTCAGCGAAACACAATTCCTGGATAAATGTGAAAACTATGGTTATTTAACATTTAAATGCGTAATAAAACATTGTAGTTTGATTGATTGATTGATTGATGATATTTTATTTATTTATTTATTAATCTTATGTATATCTGAACAAGTTTTTTAATTTTACTTATTTTCCTATGAACACTATAACATTCACAAGTGTCTGGTCCCCATTTTGCATTATCATACGCCCATGGGCAGCTTACAGAATGCTTTCCATATTTGCTAACTTTCTGGGGCATATCAGTGTAGGGGTTTAGGAAACTATAGATGTTTATAAATTTGCCGAAGTGTTCCTTCAGAATTGACGCTCGGTTAACACAAAAAAATTGTTTGTAATCCTCAATAGAGTGTCGAAGGTCATTGTCTACATCGTTGTTGTTGTTGTTGTAGCTATATTGATGCCGGTTGCGTAATCTCTTTTATGGGACCTGAAGGCCCTCGTTTGCCTCCACCTTCCTTTGAAAATCGACCAAATTTGTCAACACTCATTTTTTTAAACAGCTGGTGATTTCTATCGTATTTATTCTATTATTTGCGCTTCTTTCAATTCTTCAATGATCGATATAATTTCGTTGTTATGATTATTGTGACCGGCTTGTTGCGATCCAATGAGTAACTGCAATCGACTCACTAATTCATTCGGATCATCCCAATATATGTAGTCTTTCTGTTTGTCGGATGTTTGCATTAAACTATAATCTTTGTGTTTAGGTGTTTGTCTTAGCCCTCTTCCTTCTTTGATGTTATTTAACAGTTTCGAAATTATTTCTCTATATTTAAAGCTTCGGTTTCCATTTATTTGACTATTGCTGTCGTAAGAACGTCTGTAAGCATTAGTGTGCAGAATAATACTTTTATAGTCTGCTAAATCTTCATTGGTATATAATTTTTCATCTGGATACTTCATAAAAAGCAGCTCGTATAAACCTCGAGTTCCTATGTAGGATTTCTCATTTACAAATATTTGATTGCCATTGATTGCGAAATTCGAATTTCCTATTTTCCACTGCTCTCCATCATCATCATCCCTATATATTCCATAAACACTGTCAATTGCAGCCGGTTGATTTACATAAATATCCAGATAATGCCTAGGAATCTCCGGAAGATGGTTTTGCTTCATGTATTCTTCAAAATATTCTCGTCCTTTCGCAGTGGCAACATATTTACGAACAACTTTTGTAGAAGAAGAGTTGGATGTTGTGGCGGCGAGATTTCGTTTCAAGTTTGGTGTAGGAGTTTTAAAACTGTCTTCTTCTTCTTCTTGGTGACTATTTCCCTCTTCTCGTATTGATGCAGGCTCTTCTTTAATTTCATTTTTTATGTCTTTATTATTTTGCAACAAATTGACTCTTTTAACTAATTCTTTGAGCGGGCGCGTGATTGGTTTAAATGTTTCCTCTAGCTGAATCACTGTTCCAGCTTTGTTAGCTTTCAGCTGTTGATACTTTTTCCTTATCGAATTGGTTGTTGCTACAATATCACTGAGTAGCTGTTGTTGCTTATCAGACATTGTTGTTTTCATTTTTTATGAATACAACAGCAGCATTTCGTCGTCAAATTTCGAAAGGTATCTACAATATTTTGAAATATTCTTTCAATAGGTTCTAATTTGAGTTTGAAATGGTTTTTGCTGTACCTGAATCGATTTGTGTCTTTTTCGAATTGTTTGGTACTGTCTTCACTGTTGCTGGACTGGAACCTTATTGAATTGTTATCAAACTGTATTGAACAGCTATCGAGCTGCATCAAGCTGGTAATCTGAACTGCTATTGAACTGCTTGGAACTGGTATTGAACTGCTTTGAACAGGTATTGAACTGTTTTAAACAGGTATAGAAGTGCTTTGAACAGGTATTGAACTGGTAATGAACTGATTTGAACTGCTTCGATGTTTTTATAGTATTATGAATACATCAAACCCCTTTCGATATCGACCCTTGTCTAAGGGACTGTCTTTATCAATTACACAGAACCCATATTTATCGCTCCAACATTTTCCACAGATGTTTCTAAACTGATCGAAAGTCATGTCTGTGTTTACGTGATTATTGTAAATGTGTAAAATAAAAACTTTCCTAAATTGAGATGCAACAGTTTCTTTTATATGGTAGAGAAAACGTCCGGTCGCACGTTTCGCTTATCGTAAATAGAAAACCCTCCTACAAACATTTTTCCTGTAATGTCTACCCACACACCCACACCCCCCCCCTTATGCATTGGAATTTAATTCTGATAAACACTGATATGCTCTGCTGGTATAAATAAATATGAATAACACACACACACACACACACACACAGTGCTTTCCCCTATGAAATTTAATAAGACAAATTTGATCATATAGTTTTTTTATTTATTTTATTTATTTATATTTATATATATATATATATATATATATTTTAACATTATATTTTGATATTTAAATAACTAACCTACGTAATTTTTCATTAATTCTTTGTATAGTTAATTGACTTATAAAATATTCACTATCGATATTCAAACTATTTAAAAACTCACTTAAGATTATTAGAATAAAAAATACCTTCGTCTTATTACTATTTGTTTTAAAACACATGAGAGATCCAAAACTCTCCTCGTGGTAGAGGTCCACGTCATGGCATTCTAATCTTTCCTCAATGTATGTTCCCGCTGCCTCATGCACGTCGGTGTTGTACACCAGCTTTAGTCCGACGCCTGGAAATATAAAAAACCCCCAAAAAAAAAAAATTATAAAAGTTTTTAAAAACTTACCTTTTATTACAACATAGTACTCGTCTTCAAACCTGTTGTACCTGCAATGAATGTATTCATTGCTGAATACAACTTCCGTCAATATCCTCTCCTCCTCAAATAATTCAACGTTCTCCATCTCTCAATTTAGGAAAGTTTCGACTCAAAATTCGTTTGCAAACTTAATTTTAATTCAATAAATACAGTTTCTTTTATATCAAAAAGTTTAAACTCTGCACTATTCATATCAATAAATTTTCAGCAAAACTAGCAACCCCACAATATACAATTCTATAAACATTTAAAATATCCCTCACTCAAGCTCTTATCAACATATCGAATTTCTAATTTTGAAATGTCTGTAAAATATTCGAACCCTATAAAAGAGATTACGCAACCGGCAGCAATAAAAACTCACCTCCGCAGCGATAAGAAATGAATCCAGCTGCTATTTTAAAACACATCTCACATATTCATCAATTTAGCCCGTCCCTAATCTTTATTTATTATTTCCTTCTTTTATCTTTATCTTTCAAATAAGGGCAATTGTTTACGTTATGCCGATCCGATTTGCAACTAGTGCAGTAATACGATCTTTTGTATTCCACCTTATCAATGGAATTTCCGGTGATTGGCGTTTTCGTTTCTGGGAAGTTAACTTGATCTTATTGGATTTCAAGTGGATGGTTATTATTTTTGTGTTTATGGGAATATTATGTGCAGGATGTTTATATAGATGATTCAAGGTTTAGGTATTTGGGGTAATGTGTTTCAGATATGACTCAGAATATTGCATTTTGTTGCGAAATCAGAATATTGCCTGTTGTTGCGAAATTGAAGATGATGTCATAGGTGTTTCCTAATCAGCTAACATTCTTATCGAAGCCAACTATTTCAAATGGTCTTCATACATTCCCAGAGAAAACATCCGGTCGTTCACAAAAAATTCTTGCACGCTATTCAAATTCCAACGTCTAATCATTTAAAATAGCCCTCACTCAAGCTCTTATCAACATATCGAATTTCTAATTTTGAAATTTCCGAATCAAGATCTAACTTCTATTTTTAGCATGTCTTATTCTTATCTAATTCACAACTAAAACACCTACACATTATGAGAACATAATTATCAAACAAGGTGTCGCACTCACATTAGCATTTGTCAAGACATCTAAAATTATCACAAAACGCCACCAACTCATATGCTGATAAGAACTCCAAGCATTCAGTACGTATCATAAACAAATGATAAACTACTCGCGTCTGTCTGGTAGGAACTTGAATCATTCACACCTACTGAACTAGCAATTTATTCGTCATCCATCTAACATATAATACGTCATCCATCCAACGCTATTCAAATTCCAACGTCTAATCATTTAAAATAGCCCTCACTCAAGCTCATATCAACATATCGAATTTCTAATTTTGAAATTTCCGAATCAAGATCTAACTTCTATTTTTAGCATGTCTCATTCTTATCTAATTCACAACTAAAACACCTACACATTATGAGAACATAATTGTCAAACAAGGAGTCGCACTCACATTAGCATTTGTCAAGACATCTAAAATTATCACAAAACGACACCAACTCATATGCTGATAAGAACTCCAAGCACTCAGTACGTATCATAAACAAATGATAAACTACTCGCGTCTGTCTGGTAGGAACTTGAATCATTCACACCTACTGAACTAGCAATTTATTCGTCATCCATCTAACATAAAATACGTCATCCATCCAACGCTATTCAAATTCCAACGTCTAATCATTTAAAATAGCCCTCACTCAAGCTCTTATCAACATATCGAATTTCTAATTTTGAAATGTCTGTAAAATATTCACTTCTTATCACACCTATTCATCAGCATGACTCATCGCGGCTGGGAAACACCTGCCCGTGGGAATCACCCCGACAGCGATAAAAAATGGCGCCCCAGACAGCGATAAGAAATGGCGTCATCCGTGGGAAACACCCCGACAGCGATAAAAAATGGCGCCCCAGACAGCGATAACAGGTGACGTCATCCGTGGGAATCACCCCGACAGCGATAAGAAATGGCGCCACCGGAAGCGATAACAGGTGACGTCATGCGGGGGCGGTAATCCGATACCCGTGGGGGGGCGGTAATCCGATACCCGTGGGGGCGGTAATCCGATACCCGTGGGAAAAAAATGGGGAGCGTGGGAAAAAGTGGTCCAGAGTCCTTATATTCTAACTACTTATTATAACTACTTTTATTGTTTTTATTTATTTTTTATCTAACAATAAATGCTTTGGTAAAGAAAGACGCCTCCCCCACCTGGTCGTCCTCTACCAAAGCCTCGGCAACCTCATCCTCCTTGTCGTTCACCTCCGTCCTCAATCTCGGCCCCGGAATCCACAACCATTATTGAAGGTATTTAATTATTGTTAATAATAATCATTCGTTGTTAAGATTGTTTGATCGTTACTGAATAGTTATAATTGTGTTCATATTTGCAATATCAATTTACAACTAATATTATTTTATTGTTATTAACAGTATTAAATTATTTATAACAATATCCAATTATTATCTGCATTAGCGCCACACATACCAAAACTCATAATATAAGTTTGGAGTTCTTTAAATTAATCTCGATTTGTTTTTAAATAACATTTTTTACAACATTGATCAAAATTTTGCTAAAACACACAATCGTGATAATATTTCTATGAGGTATTTGGAATCTGCAAGAATTAATAATGCGTTTCAACAGTTTCAAAATAAGCAATTTTTAGTCGTTTTTTCAGTTTTTCATTCTAAATAAAAACGGCCTAACCGATTTTGCTAAATTCAGTTTGAATTTACGTAATTACGCATCGAATGAAACCGGTCCCATGTCAATGCGTTCTTTGGTTCTTGAGATAATTGAGACGAAAAATAATTCCCATAGGGAAGTGGGAAGTTAAAAATTAAAAAAAAAATTAAAAAAAAATTATTCAAAACGCCCGCCTTTTGCTTGAATACAGCGCCGAAGTGTGTCAGGCCACTGGTCTATTGATTCTCGCACGACTTCCATTGAAAAATTGTCCACAGCTTTTCTCAACGCCTGTTTTAACGACTCCGGGTTGTGGTGACGTTTTTTACAGACCATACCTTTTAATACTGACCACTATTTGCAGTCGAGGGGAGTAAGGTCTGAACTGGCTGATGGCCACAAATTAACGCTGACAAACTCTGGCAGGTGGTTCCCCAGCCACTCTTGTGTGGTTTTCGCCTTGTGGGCAGGCGCAGAGTCTTGTTGGGGCTACACTACCCTCATTAAGATATCCGACTGATAGTTTTTGGCAGCAGTTTTAACGCCCTTTTGACAATGGAAATGGATAAAAGTGACACCTTCGTAGGACACCCCTCACCAAACATCACTAATGCCGGATAATGTCCTCGTTCAACCTCGGACACTTTTCTGTAACCTCCTTAGAAGACCGTGCATATATCCTATCATTTTGTTAGTTGAAGGATTCCTCCACGGGAAAGATTTTCTCGTCTGTAAAAAATATTCTTTTGTACTGCCCTTCACCGTATCTCGATAACAGCTGTTTCGACTTTTCCACCCTATTTCGTTTTAAAGCGGCATTGAGTCTGTGTCCTGTTTGTCTTTTTAAAAATGCAAGCCCCAAGTTTTCTTTGATAATACGACTCATGGTTCTCGGCGTAATATTCGTGTCCCGAGACATGATTTTCTGATTGCGGACAGGATTTCTTGCGATTCTGGACCTTACAGCTTTGATAGCTTGTGGCTTACGAGCCGAGCGAGGTCTGACGGATCTTTTACGGTATATTATATCTCCAGCGTCAATGAATAACGATATAGTTTAATACAGGAAAACACGCGTGATTTTTAATGGCTTTAGTGCTTCGAAAATTCGGCCTTTCTCCATTTCACGTTTGTGTAAAGTAATCACAGCGATGCGGTTTTCTTTGCTAGACCACTCCACCGTAACGGCTGAAGCTACACTGACAAGATTTGGTGCGTTTTTAGAGCATATGTCAACAATCAGGACTATTAACATACCAATTAGATACCTGCAAGCAATCATCCGCAAGTGCCGCATTTACAGTTGTATCAATATTTATGGCACGACTAGGTATAAAGTATGATTATTATCATTATTATTATTGTTTTTAATATTTTTAAGATTTATGTAGATATTACCGGTTAGTTGTCCGCGTGGACCTCAACAACTGCACCTTGTGGCTTGTTTTGTATTTATTTTTAACTTCCCAGTTCCCAGTGGGAAGTTATTGTAATTGGGCCGATTTTGCGAATTCCAAATTTTGACATATCTCCACGTTTTAAGATCTCTAGAATCTAAATCTATCGTTTTTAGACAGATATGTATGTTTGGACGAAATTATTTTTCGTCTCGATTATCTCGAGAACCAAAGATCATATTGACGTGGTTTAGCCTTTTTTAATTAAGGATGAAAAAACCGAAAAAGACAAAAAAATGCTTAATTTTGAAGCTGTTGAAATGCACTATACATTCGTGCAGATCCCAAATACCTTCATAGTACTATTTTTAATCATAGTAATATTTTTATTATTGAGTGGTTTTGCAAAATTTTGTTCAATGTTATTAGAAAATAGTTATAATCAAATTTGGGAGAATGGTAGTAGTGACGCTAGTGCAGTTAATAATTAGATATTATAACAATATCTAATATCCTTAATGATAATCTAATATTATTAGTTATCATTTGATATTGTCAATAGAATATCAATCATTATTCAGTAACGATCAAACATTCTTAATAACTAATGATTATTATTAATAATTGCTGATAATGATTGAATATTCTTTGTAACAAAATATTGTTGATAATAATGAAACGTGCTTGCAATAATGTCAACTACTGATAGTTCGAAGAAATTGAATGTGATGATATTGGTCGAAACGAAAAAATCAACAATCTTTTTGCAATTTAATATTGGATTATTATTACGCAATTAAAACGAGAATATTATGTTTAAAAAAACATTCGGAAGCAATACATACATTTAACTTTTGAAAAATGAACAATGGCGTAAAGCTTGATTGTAGGTAGAAGTTGTTACTAGTAAAAATTACTTTTATAAAGCTATTCTGTTTTCAGTTTCATAGGCACATATAAATAGTATTTACGAAAAAACAATTGTTATTTTAGATTCTGATGCGTTTTATTAGAATGAGAGCCAGTGACCAATTTTCAGTTGTCATTTCAAAAGTCTTGTAAAGTTACTGGATCAAAGTTTATTAATTATTATTGTTATTCTAAATTATTATAATTACTTTTATTTTTTATATCTAGCCATAAAAGCTCTGGTAGAGGAAGACGCCTCTGCCACCTTCTTCTCCTCGTCCTCCACCTCGGACCCGGAATCCTCAATTACCTCCACCGAATTCACCTCGTCGTTGTTTTCTGACGTGCCCATCTTGCCTCTGATTTCCCAATCCTCTCCCTCGCGTCCTTTCTTTTCTTTCCTTTTGTTTTTTTCTTTCTCCTTTTTTTACCTTCTTACCTTTCCTTTTCTACTGCATCCTTTTTCGTTTTCTTCCCTGTGGAGTGATTACCCCTAACTAAAATAATGTTAACAATAAAAATAATAAAAAGAATTGTAATAATGAATGAAGCTCTCAAAACATCAATCATCCTATCCACAGCAGCTACAATTGAATAGGATTTAAAATTTTGTAAAATGTCAACATAACATATAGACCAAGAGCCAGTGACCAATTTTCAGTTGTCATTTCAAAAGTCTTGAAAAGTTACTGGATCAAAGTTTAATATCTGCTCGACAATAGAAGCCAATTCTGGCAGCCCACAATGGCCGGAGTAAATAACGGTAAAATTTTAAAGAGCGTAGGAAAAAAGATTTATTTTAGTTAAAGTATCAGTCATGAAATTTATGCAGATTATTTCTAAAAGTATACTGAATGTATAAAAAATTCGCCAGAACATTTTCGTTCCTCCTAATTGTTGACAGAACGCTATAAAAAAAATTTAGAAAATATTTTTTTTTAACTTCCCAGTATATGGGAAGTTCTTGTAATCGCCTCGAAAATCGAAATTGAAATTTTCAACATTTCTTTACGTTTTGAGGTCTATAGAGTATATATAAAGTGTTTTTAGAAAGGGAGATGTATGTGTGTGTGTGTGTACGTACGTACGTACGTCTGTACGTTCGTGGACACTTTTTTCTACGAGCATAACTCACGTAAAAAACGTCGTATCGACTTTGTTAAGGTGTCAATCGAAGCGTCTTTGCAATCTCAAGAGCTGATTAGTTTTTGGGAAACTTCGGTCGGGGGGGTTGGCTGTTTTACCCGTTTGAAGGTCATTTCTGTCATGCGTTATATCTCGCGAACCCAACGTACGATTTCCTTTAACAAGGTGTCAATCGACGTGTATTAAGATTTTTGTAATTCTATCAAGTTTCTAAAAAAATTCTTGGAGCCGTTTTTAAATTTTTTAAAAAAAAAGTGCAAAAAATTGGAGTTTTTTCCAAAAACAATAAATTTTTAACCTTATTTTCAAGTCAAAGTAACCAATGTTTATATAATTTATACACTCCAAACAATTTTTGTAAAAACAGCATCAAAACTTTTTCTCATGATGACGTAAAAAATTAAATTAAAAATAAAAAATCATTAGAAGTAATCATGATCTTCAAGGTCATTTTTATCATTCACTGTTTCTCACGAACCAGATATAATATTTGCATCATTATGGTGTCAGTTTACGTATATTAACACCTATGTGAAGTTTTTAACATTATAAAAATTCGTTTCAGCCGTTTTTTTAATTTAATAGAAGAAAATGCGAAAAATTAGGGTTTTTTCATAAAAAATAATGTTTTACCCTGATTTGCACAGCACAGTAATAAATTTTTATAAAATTTATACATTCTTATCAGTTTTTAAAAAGAAACCAGCAAAACCATTCTCCATCATTATGAAAAAACTAAATAAAAAATAAAAATCATTCAAAGTTATCATGTATACGAATATCATACGAATGATATTACTTTATATTTTTTATTCTAAGGAAATTGTTGTAAATTCAATCCAAGGTTTATAATATTTCCATAATTTGAGCAGCTTTTTAATAGTTTTAACAGTGTTTTAGTTTTAATAAAAAATGTGCTTAAATTTTGGAAACCAACAATATTTCAATCAAATTTGCATTTGCTTTGAATAGTAAAATAATTTGTAGTCAATACTTTGCAAGATCAAATGTTTTTAAAAGCTTTCATCAAAAAAAATTGTATTTTTTAGTAGATTTAATCTTTAGTAATCGTGAGATTTCAATTACTTCCTCCATCATCATGTGCAATACATTTTACTTTTTACATGCAATTGAACCTATTTTCGACTGCATATTCAATATTTTTCAAAATTAATGATTAATTTCATTGATATAAAATCGTGAAAAATTTAAATTCAGTGATTATGCCGAAATGATGGCAATTTTGAACGCAACTATTCAAAATGCCCATCACGCGACAAAATCTCTTGAGTGGGCGTAATAACAAAAACTGCATTCATATTTGCTAGCGCTCTTTTGTCCTTCAAGCATCGATATGAAAATATCAAATAACGTAGAAAAGGCCCCCACCGATTGATTCGACCAAAAACCTTACGTAATCAATGGACCCTCCCGTAGATGATTTGATTAATATTAACTCATTCCTGTTACTGCTATGAAAACTCCCATTATTATTATTTAAAGTAGTAATATTTTTAAAATTATTATTGTGTTTAATATTTTTAATGTTTATCTAGATATTACTGGGAAGTTGACCGTGTGGACCTCAAGGGTCGCACCTCGCGGCTTGTTTTTTTTTATTTCATTAGTCTTCAAATTTTAACACAATGCAGAAAATATGTACAGAAAACATCTTATTGGATGCCAGAAATAAATTTCATCACTTACTATCTGCCAGAGAGAAAAACGTTCCCGTGCGAGCGCGAGCGAGACAGGTAAATTCAAACCTGCCAGTTGAAAAGAGAACGCATATTGGGTCTCATTGAAGATGGATTGTAAATTATATGAAATGCAACAATTCCTTGCTAAAGTTTACTATTTAAGCTCATATAAAATATATATTGCTGTGAGATTACCTGCCCCTGTGACAGAGGTATTCTCTAGTCACTATGAAAGTTGTAAAACTTTTTAATTAGTATACATTTGGAGTTTAGAATCTGCAGATGGGTCCTTTCTTACCAGTTCATGTGACGCAAGTCTTTATATATTCTTGAAACATTTCGAAGGTCATAAGACAAATGTGACCAAGGAGTAGGGATGTTCTAGCAGTTTAGAATGTTCGAAACTATACAGAACCGCGTTGGAAATATTTTTGGAGCGCAGTTGATTTTTTGAATAATTCTTAAGTGTATTCAAAATGATTTGTGCAATCTGTAAAGAGAACACTAGTAAAATTTTACGTTTTGATAAACAAGAAAAAATAGACAGGTGGAAGTTAATGTTAAACCCTCGTTAAAACCATAATATGCATTTTTGTGATGTAGTTTTACCTGATAGTGATATTGTTTATCATAGTAAATGTTATCAGAATTTTGCTGCTGTCGGACACAAGTATTTTATTGAAGAAAGTCCTGTGACAGCGACTTCAACTGATCGCCCTTCGTCACCGGAGCCATCAACTTCCGATATATTACAAGGACACGATGCAATGGAACAAGAAGAGGAAAGCATTGAAGAAAATGAACTACTCAAGATCGACAAGAAGAACTGAATGCAGAATGTTTCTTCTGCGAAAAAAAACGAAAACAGCACCGTGGTAAAGAGCAAAAAATTTATAAAACACAAAAAATACTTTGGCTACCCTTATCAAGAAATATAGCGACCTTGATGATACAGAAGAAATGTGGTAACGTTTTGAAACTTTAAATACAGATTTTTTTATCATAACATTTGTAAAATGGCAATCGTTAATAAATGTAAGGCGCTAAAAAAAACTCCAGTAACCTATTGGCATAAATATCGTCGCTATCATGAATTACCGTTTAATGAATTAATCGGTTTAATTGAAGAAGAGATTTAAACGATGATTCGAATGATTCAATTTTATTGAAAATATCAATAATGATGATGAAGAGGAATACAACGACTAAGATGAATGAAAAATGATAATCATGCATATTGTACATAAATACCTTTTTATGATGTACAAAATAAATCATTCCCCGATATTTTTTTAATTTTGCACTTGTATATATTTTACTGTCCATTTGCGCTTTCCTTTTAACCGACAGATATGAATTTAACTGTCGGGAACGTTTTTCTCTCTGGCAGATAGTAAGTGATGAAATTTATTTCTGGCATCCAAAAATATGTTTTCTGTACATATTTTCTGTATTGTGTTAAAATTTGAAGACTAAAGAAATAAAAAAATAAAAAAAATTTCTAAAAATTTTTCTATAGCGTTCTGTCAACAATTAGGAGGAACGAAAATGTTCTGGCGAATTTTTTTATACATTCAGTATACTTTTAGAAATAATCTGCATAAATGTCATGACTGATACTTTAACTAAAATAAATCTTTTTTCCTACGCTCTTTAAAATTTTACCGTTATTTACTCCGGCCATTGTGGGCTGCCAGAATTGGCTTCTATTGTCGAGCAGATATTAAACTTTGATCCAGTAACTTTTCAAGACTTTTGAAATGACAACTGAAAATTGGTCACTGGCTCTTGGTCTATATGTTATGTTGACATTTTACAAAATTTTAAATCCTATTCAATTGTAGCTGCTGTGGATAGGATGATTGATGTTTTGAGAGCTTCATTCATTATTACAATTCTTTTTATTATTTTTATTGTTAACATTATTTTAGTTAGGGGTAATCACTCCACAGGGAAGAAAACGAAAAAGGATGCAGTAGAAAAGGAAAGGTAAGAAGGTAAAAAAAGGAGAAAGAAAAAAACAAAAGGAAAGAAAAGAAAGGACGCGAGGGAGAGGATTGGGAAATCAGAGGCAAGATGGGCACGTCAGAAAACAACGACGAGGTGAATTCGGTGGAGGTAATTGAGGATTCCGGGTCCGAGGTGGAGGACGAGGAGAAGAAGGTGGCAGAGGCGTCTTCCTCTACCAAATCTTTTATGGCTAGATATAAAAAATAAAAGTAATTATAATAATTTAGAATAACAATAATAATTAATAAATATAGTAATTAATAATAACTACAAATCATAGCTGTTTTATTCACTCCAATAGAAAGTTAGTCGTATGGGCCTTAAGGGTCGCACTTAGACCACTTTTCTAAATTCGTATTCCACCTTCCCTGACGAACTTCCATTGATTCATATGTAATTCTTCGTACAAATGAAGAGCTGTTTGGAATAGCGATAGCTAAATTTTTTGACTATTGTATTTGCGACTAAAATAAGTTAATAGGTTATTTTTTCGGCTTTAGACAGTCACCTCGTTCGCAAGGCACCATCGGCATATTCAGATGGAGTTTACGCTTTAGCAGGAATTAGAAGACCATCGGCTAGACATCTGAGTCGTTTATTTATGAAAGGTCAAGATGGTTTGGGATCTGCTTCCAATAGAACAGCGCTTCTCGCATTCTTCGGCCAAGTTGTAGCAAATGAGATTGTTATGGCATCTGAATCAGGATGTCCCATAGAAATGCATAGAATTGATATTGAAAAATGTGATGACATGTACGATAAGGACTGCCGGGGAAATCGGTACATCCCCTTTCTCAGAGCGGCCTATGATCGAGAGACTGGCCAAAGCCCAAACGCACCCAGAGAACAGGTAAAATTTGACAACCATTGTAGCAAATAGTAAAATCAAGTATTTGTAAAATGCATATTGCAGGTAAACCAAATGACGGCTTATATTGATGGAAGCTTCATCTACAGCACATCAGAGGCATGGTTAAACGCAATGCGAACGTTTCAAAATGGCTCATTATTGTCAGAAAAAGGTGGGCGATTGCCTGTGAAAAACACAATGCGGGTGCCGTTGTTCAACCACCCTTTGCCACACGTCATGCGGACTTTAAGTCCAGAACGTCTGTTTTGTAAGTATCATTTTTCAGGTGAGAAATTATGCATATGATTATAATCGCGCCTATTTCAGTACTGGGGGATCCAAGAACAAATCAAAATCCCGCTTTGCTTTCATTTGGAATATTATTTTTGCGATGGCATAACACCTTAGCGAAGCGTATAAAACGTCAGCATCCCGATTGGAGTGATGAAGATATTTTCCAGCGAACTCGTAGAATCGTGATAGCCAATATCCAAAATATAATATTTTATGATTTTTTGCCAATTTTCCTTGATACGGCAATGCCAGAATATAATGGTTACAAAAATGATATTCACCCAGGCATCGGAAACATATTCCAAGCGGCAGCATTTCGTTTTGGACACACGATGATACCACCAGGCATTTATAGGTATAATGACAGTGTTCTATCATGGTTCATATTTTACCTGAGCACTGTTTCAGACGCGATGCAAAGTGTAATTTCAGAAAAACATCAATGGGCTACCCAGCTATGCGCTTGTGTTCGACGTGGTGGGATTCAAATGTATGCTTTAAATAATTACGACATCGAGTATAATACCGATTTTGTGTTTTGTAGGACTTTCTGACCGAATCTTCGATTGAAGAAATATTAATGGGTCTTTCGTCACAAATATCTGAACGCGAGGATCCTATATTATGTTCTGACGTTCGAGACAAACTTTTCGGACCAATGGAATTCACACGAAGAGACTTAGGCGCTCTAAATATTATGAGAGGCAGAGACAATGGATTGCCTGACTACAACACTGCACGAGATGCATATGGGCTTCCTAAACGAGAAAACTGGATTGATATAAGTCCAGAACTCTTTAAGTCCAAACCAGAATTGTTGAGGTAAATTAGTGTTCCGAAGATGTACCGAACAATACTTCTATCACTGAAAATAGCAAATGAAGAAATATTCTGCGCATCTTTTATAGTATTTTAATGTCCTAACCACCAAAATATCAGGTGGAATAAAATCAAACATCATCTAGTTTCAACACGACCATTTACTATAAAAGTATACACACAGGTTTCTGTTGTTATTTTTGTTTGTTGTTTTGTTAATTTTTTGGTGTCATTTTTTTTGCAGTGCCTTGGTTTCTGCTTACAATAATAAATTGGATAACATTGATGTGTATGTTGGCGGAATGCTTGAGTCTTACGGAAAACCTGGGGAGCTTTTTACCGAGGTAATCAAAGAGCAATTCATTCGTATACGCGACGCAGATCGCTTTTGGTTTGAGAACAATCGAAGCGGCATTTTCACACCAGAAGAAATCGATGAGCTGCGCAAAGTTACCCTTTGGGATGTAATAGTCAATAGTACTGACATTAAACCGAGTGATATTCAGAGAAATGTTTTCAAGTGGAACGTAGGTGACCCTTGTCCGCAACCAATGCAACTAAATGCATCAAAGCTTGAAGCGTGCAGCTACTTTCAGGGATATGATTATTTCTCTGGATCTGAGTTTACTTTCATCTATGCTTGCGTTTTTTTGGGTTTTGTGCCAATCTTACTAGCCGGGGCTGGTTACTGCGTGGTGAAGCTTCAAAACAGTAAACGTAGGAAGTTGAAAATTCGCCAAGAAGCGATTAAGTGCAGTGCTCAAAATAAGGGCTCGGTTGATAAAATGGTGGCTCGAGAATGGTTGCATGCTAATCATAAACGTTTGGTTACTGTGAAGTTTGGTCCTGAAGCAGCAATTTACACGGTGGATAGGAAAGGTGAAAAACTCAGAACTTTCAGCTTAAAACATGTGGACCGTGTTACTGTCGAAGAATCACAAACAACAACACTGAAAAAGAGGCCTTATATTTTAATTCGAATTCATAATGATCATGATTTGGTGTTGGAGTTAGAATCGCCAAGCTCAAGAAGGAAATTTATTAAAAAATTGGAAGACTTCTTGTTACTTCACAAAAAGGAGCTGGCGTTAGTTGAAGTATAGAACATATATCTTAAGGAGTTTGAAAGAAATGATCAGGATATGTATGTGTTTTTCAGGTCCCTAAGGACACAATGCTAGCGAGAGCCGAAACCCGCGAGAGAAGACAGAAACGCCTCGAATATTTCTTTAGAGAAGCTTACGCCCTAACGTTCGGCTTAAAGTGTGTAAAAACTAAATATATTTGTTAGTATTATTCAAAGATGTCATTCTTAGACCGGGTGAAAGGAGACGACGTTCGGATACATCATCCGACGGCGAGGTTATGACTGTAATGCGAACTAGCCTGTCCAAGGCTGAATTTGCATCTGCGCTTGGGATGAAGTCGAATGATATGTTTGTTAGGAAGATGTTCAACATTGTAGATAAAGATCAAGATGGACGAATATCTTTCCAGGAATTTCTTGAGACAGTTGTTTTATTTTCCAGAGGGAAGACTGAAGACAAACTGAGAATAATATTCGACATGTGTGACAATGACCGAAACGGTGTAATTGACAAGGAAGAATTGAGCGAGATGATGAGATCCCTTGTGGAAATTGCTAGAACGACCAGCTTGAGAGATAATCAAGTGACTGAGCTGATTGATGGCATGTTTCAAGACGTTGGGCTTGAACATAAAAACCATCTCACATATCAAGACTTTAAACTGATGATGAAAGAATATAAAGGCGACTTTGTAGCTATCGGCTTGGACTGTAAGGGAGCAAAACAAAACTTTTTGGATACATCGACAAACATTGCTCGAATGACTTCATTCCATATAGAACCTATACAAGACGTCCATCGACATTGGCTGCAAAAGCAATGGGACAGTTATATTACATTCTTGGAAGAAAACAGGCAAAATATATTTTATCTATTCCTGTTTTACGTTGTCACTATCGTCCTATTCATTGAACGATTCATACGTAAGTGACTTACTATTTTAAATGTGTCAAATTTCCTGTCAAAAAATATAATTTTTGCAGATTATTCGTTTATGGCTGAGCATACGGACTTGAGACATATCATGGGAGTAGGAATTGCAATCACTAGAGGTTCAGCCGCCTCGTTGTCGTTTTGTTATTCTTTACTACTTTTGACAATGGCCAGGTACTTTAACCAAATTATTTACTGCTGAGAAATATCAAATACACAAACCCTACAACTTGGCTCAATGATTATAAATATATTTATTCAGCTTTTATTTAGGTGAAATGTTTAATGAATCCTACATGTTCTTTAGCCGCGATTCATTACAGGATGATGAACATTCGCTGTTCAAATTACTCTGCCGTGCAGCACGGCTGATGGACAAACGATTGAGTACTGTGCCAAGCCTTGGGGTTTTCGTGTTTAATATTTCCCAGCAGTTCTAAATGTTCCTTAAAGTAATTTAAATCTATGAGTATCACTTCGCAATTTGAAATTATGGAATTGCAAACCACAAAGTAAATTTATACGGCTTTACAAATTACCTGGGATTTTAATATTTTAAATTTAAAAATCGTCGTGTGTCACCTACAAAACGAATGGTTATTCATTCAAATGGCTTGTTCAAAATTGTCATTTTCAAGGCGTCGTGCCGAGAACTTTCGGAAACTAAGAACGAGACACATGGGAATGTTCTGAAATTTTATATTATTTAATTTCAATGTCTGATTTTAGTGGTGAAGGCAGTAATTGTACATCATTGCTTTTCAAAGAGAAAAACATTTCTGCCAACATACGTACGTTTTCCGAAAACTGTTTTTGAAAGTGTGTTGTTAATTGAAGTATTTTCATAACATATTTTTACATTGTTACTATTTCTTAAATTTACGACGCGAAAATAAATTTCCTTACTCTAAATTTCAGAAATCTTATCACAAAGCTTAAAGAATTTCCAATACAGCAATACATACCCCTGGATTCACATATTCAGTTCCATAAAATTGTAGCTTGTACAGCATTTTTCTTCTCGTTGCTTCATACCGTCGGGCATATCGTCAATTTTTACCATGTGTCAACGCAATCATTGGAGAATTTACATTGTTTGACCAGAGAGGTTCATTTCGCCTCGGATTACAAGCCAAATCTTACATTTTGGCTGCTGCAAACAGTAACTGGTATAATATCCATTCATCATTAGCCAATAAATACAATAAATATGCTCTGTTTGCAGGGATTACCGGCGTTTTGTTGTTCATTATAATGTCAGCTATTTTCGTATTTGCTCACCCGACCATTCGGAAAAAGGCCTACAAGTTCTTCTGGAATGTGCATGCTTTATATATTTTACTCTACATTTTATGTTTGGTTCATGGATTGGCTCGGCTTACGGGACCACCGCGGTTTTGGATGTTCTTCATAGGACCGGGAATCGTTTATACCTTAGACAAGGTATTTATTTTATATATGAAAATTATTTGAGATATATGTGTTTGAAGTGTAATCTTGATTGGATGCGAATCTTTTGTTGCACTGCCGAATTCGATGAAACGTTAAACTTTGTAACGCAAAAAATCATTACTCACTCTGTTTTCATTTGAGTATATAGATAATTTAAATGTAACAAGTACAGCGAAAACAACATCACAGCATAAGTAGATTCAGCAGAAATTTCATACATCGCGACTGTTCACGACCAACTGCTTATCGTGGCTCATGTGCGATTAAGGGTAATATGCCGTGATCTTTCTGTCGACCAGGATACCTGAACCAATGAAGCTCCGACGAATATTTCTATGCACTGTTCTTTTTAATCCATTAATGTTATTACTTATGATAGTTTGAATTGCTTTGCTATAATCTCACATTTTATCTCTAATGTCCTACCTATGTGCGTACAATAGATAGTCCCAGTAATGTTAATTACCATTGAAAAGCTGCTTCATGTGTACCGCCCGCAAAACTAGAGCGAATGAAATCAAATTACATTATTCTTATATCACGTATATGTGTTTTAACGTTTTTATGTAAAATATTTTACAATAATTTGGTCTTTTAAAAATATGTATGAGACATGAAATACATATAAAAGCGGAAAATGCATGCAGTAGCCTGGAAAATAATGAAGAAATGAGGGGAAAAGCAAAAAAGGCAACGTATACAATCAGGCACAATATAGGTAAAGTTAACTTAATATTTTCCCTTTAAATGGCAAAACGACTGAGCGAGACACTAGCTTATCCAGCGAAAAAAATTATATAGGTTTCTGTTATCTTCAATGAGCGCACCAAACTAATTTAGTTTTACCAAAAAAATCTGATAAATCGCCCCCTAAAAATGATGCATTAAATTTTCAACCGTTTGCAATCATAGAAGCAAAAGATTATTGCGGTTCCTGTCAAATTCCTCCTTCGCAATACTAATCGGTACTGTCGAATGTATTGATTTCTGTAAAATTTACGGAAGTATATTAATAAATGAGGAAGATGTTCTACAACGATCACGATTGGCTACTGAACCTCAAGCAACTATGACGGAATAACTTCGTTTACAACCCATTAAATTGTAACTAATTCGAGGTCAAATCTGAACTGGTAGAGATGAATTTTCATCGTGAAAGTACATTTCAAGTAATTTTACGGAAGGCCTTGTGGTCGACTGGAAGCATTTAGACTAGTTCACTTAAACGTTATACTTAATAGTGAAGACGGTCTAATGGCTGTAGACTCTTTCAAAGAAAAGTCACGATCTGTCTTCTCATATTGAAGCAGCTTCTGGTGGGAGAAGCAGCCAAATGCTGTAGCTTTCATTTTTGAAGGACGATCAAGTATAACTATATAACTATAACTATTGGACTTTCATACGAAATTGGTTTGATGTGGACTATAGCTTTATTTGAATTATGTGTTCCCTGTTTTAAACAATCGAATCTATATTCCTGCAAACCATCGAGACGATTAACCCTTCCTGGCATTGCTACGAACTCTGGAGCATGATCTCGAATTGAATTATATAAACGGCAACTATTTCAGCAACGGATAATGGATTCTATTGGATTGTGGAACGTTTGAACTCTAAAAACATTTAGAATGCTGTGAACATTTGACCAATAATTTTCGTTACTAACAGTCCAAGTAATGTAATCGCTCGATTGTAAAATTAATAACATAAGACAACATATCAAATCCTAGAAACAATTTACGTATACTGCACTAAAATAACATCAAAATCTTGCGAGAAGACTTAATGCAAAAGTTGGACTAGAACAGACTCACAGAAGGTCAGCTGAAGGGCGTAGTTTTCATGACAGTACGAACAATATCCTCATGATCAGCAATTGGTCGAATTTGGTACAAACAAAACATGGTTGTAAGCTCCACTCCGCATCATGAATTTGGAAATATTTGGCTCATGCACCGAGCGATTTGGTGCTTAGTAAATCATAAAGTAAACACGTTTCGTAGATCATTTGATAATCTAAAATTTTAAGTCAAGATTTGTTCGCGTAAAGTCAGTAGTTTCTAAAATATGATGAAAAAATCAAGTTTCGTAAATAACGAACTTTAAAAAGAAAAATATTGAGTGAATGAGATAAGCAGTTTAGTTTGAATAACAGCGTTTTGATTATTTTTCAGTAGGATGTTTGGTTGCATTCTGAATACACAATACTCAAATGATACTTTTTTAGCACTAGATGTAAACGTAGAAGTAACGTCAATTTTTGCTTTGAAAATTAAACGATCGGTAACAACAAATTTTAAATGTTGGCAGTTGGTGAGCAAGTTCACCAGTAAGAATCAAGTTAGCTTTTTGTGATAGGGACGAAGAAGATTAAAGCCATTATTCTCATTAATCTAGATTGTTTCTCTTCGAACGAAATACATGGCGCTGGACGTGATGGAAACCGAGCTTCTCCCATCTGATGTCATTAAAATCAAATTTTATAGGCCGCCCAATCTGAAGTATTTGTCCGGACAATGGGTAAGGCTATCTTGTACTGCTCTCCGTCCACAAGAAATGCATAGCTTCACGCTTACATCTGCACCCCATGAAAATTTCTTAAGTTGTCATATAAAAGCTCAAGGACCTTGGACCTGGAAGCTTCGAAATTTCTTCGATCCGTGCAACTACAATCCAGAAGATCAACCAAAAATACGCATAGATGGACCCTTCGGTGGAGGCAACCAGGATTGGTACAAATTTGAAGTAGCCGTGATGGTGGGCGGTGGAATAGGGGTCACGCCTTATGCTTCAATACTGAATGACCTGGTGTTTGGAACTAGCACAAATCGTTACTCGGGCGTAGCCTGTAAGAAAGTTTACTTTTTATGGATATGCCCATCACATAAACATTTTGAGTGGTTTATTGACGTTCTCAGAGATGTGGAGAAGAAGGATGTTACCAACGTGCTAGAAATCCATATATTTATAACTCAATTTTTTCATAAGTTCGATCTTAGGACCACAATGCTCGTAAGTACTAAAAGCTCATACTTCAGGGTGATAAAATTTCGTATCAAAATTTTTATAATATAACATTTTCCGATTGAATTGAACTCTATTTATATAAACAAATTTTTTTCTCAAATGAAAAATTATAAGAGTTCTAAAGACGGAGAATTTTTTGATTTTTTTGCAAAAAAATTTCGTGTTTAAAATGTCGCCTTATGTAAGCCCTTATTTATTCTTTTTCTTTAAAATCGTTCGGCTTGAAAATTCTTACAACTCCTTAACGAAGCTGATGCAACATTTTTCTACTCAGGATGAATCCAGCTACTGCTTGTTACAAGTTGTCAGACGTCAGTAAAAAAAGATTTTTTTTTCATTTGAGATAGATCAATCTGGAAATGATATACCGAAAAGAAATTATTTGTGTAGTAGTTTTGTTTAAACTTTCATAGAGTCTTATTTTATTTTCAGTATATTTGCGAAAATCACTTTCAAAGACTAGCGAAGACATCAATTTTTACTGGACTCAAAGCAGTTAATCACTTTGGCCGCCCCGATATGTCAAGTTTTCTAAAATTCGTCCAAAAGAAGCACTCTTATGTAAGTAATTCCTAAGTTTTCTTCTAGTGCACTGTCATTTGTATGCATCTGCATTTAGAAACATGATTCATTCAAAATTGATTCTAAATCAATCGAGCACGCCTATGACCTTAAAACTGTTTAAAAAAGTTTCATAGAATTTAACCTGGTAGTTCCTCCCGCTCTAAAGTAGTTATAAACAGTTGTCGTAGATGAAATTCATAACTTTTTTTATTGAAAGCAATCATTTTCAATCAAAAACAGAGTGTCAGTGAGTGAGTGTGTACAATTATTGGACTTCTTAATTCATTTTTTAGTCCATATACATATGTATGTATATATAATAACTGGGGAAATACAGCAATTCGCGGAAAGAGCTTTTTATGGTGCCCACGATAACTACCTACCTAACATGCGAAAAATTCTGTTTTCTGAGTTTTGCCAAAAATTCGAACTTTTAAACGCAGCCAACTGCACATAACCTCTTAAACATGGAAGTTTTCTACTTAAAAATACTGAATTTTATAGTTTAATGTGTGTAACATTGACCTATAAAATTTTACTTTACCCGTCACTCGGCTTCGTAAAACGATTCTCATAAGCATATTCCAAGGTTTTTGTAGCTGTATACAATATTATCTATTATAAATACAATATTATCTATTTTCCTTACTTACTTGGCGCTTGTATTTCTTTCAGGTGTCAAAAATAGGTGTTTTTTCATGTGGACCAAGACCTCTGACAAAGAGTGTAATGTCAGCTTGTGATGAAGTAAATAAGGGACGTAAACTACCGTACTTCATACACCACTTTGAAAATTTCGGATGAACGTTATATGTATATGTTATAAAAACAATTGTTTATATTTACATTTTTCAAACCTCATTTTTTATTATAAAAGACGATAAAATGCATTGATTTTATTTGTTTTTTTTTACAATCGAATACATTCTGAAGTAGTCCAGCAAGTATTAAAATGAGCTTATTGAGAAATATAAAAAGTAGCATTAGATAGCAACGATTATATTTATTCAAACAGAAGCGATATATTATGTAGCCAATTAAGATCTTTGAACCCAATGATATAATAGGCCACCAAATTTGATTAAAGTAAGCGAAACGTTATCAATCTATGATGAATCATTAAATGGTAATGAAAAAAACTGTGAAGAAATACAAATTGGGCACGATTAAATAAGGAAAACCATTATATATGATACAATCAAAAAATTATTCCCGGGCTGTCCTATAAAAGAAAATATTTATGTTTTCATATCAGATGCAATCTATTTATCATCGAAGTTGGACAAACTCTTCGAGTTTTTGGCCTAAATATGATCCACGTGACATACTTTGCGCGTGGAATTCATCGTTTCGCTGGAGAAATTCGAAGCAAATTTGGAAGCGTTTACAAATTTTTTTCTGCGACTAAACATGAGCTTCTAAAAGCACCTTTACGTATTCCAATACATAAAAAACTTTCTAAATTTGCATTTCTCATCAGAACCTGTACTTGCTTGCTGGGTTACATGGCGTTACAAGACAGTCTGATGAAAACAGCATCAACTCACTTTTCACAAATCCCTGACTGCATCAATCAATAGGATCGATACTCGGGGTTTATCACTAACTGATTCATGTAAAGCATAAAGAATCTAATCTAATCCAAAAGTCTTCTGTCTCATGTTTTTTTTGAGAGTTCAGAGCATGGCATAAATATTATATGTATGTATGTACATATATACTATTCAATCTACGAAAGTAAGGTTTTATACTGATGATATCAATATAATGGCTCGGTCACTGTCTCAAGCGAAAAGTAGTAGGGGTTGAGAATAAACTACGTGAAAACCAAAATAATGAACCAAACACGAAGGAACCTGCCAGTACTAACGTGATTAACGGTAGACAACTTTAGTGGAGAAGAAGCTGACAACTTCGTATACTGTAGTGTGCTAATAGTACACTCCAATCTGAGATCACATCGGAAAACCCGATAATTTAATCTCGTAATATGACGATTAAGACATGAGGATTTATTTAGATCGAGCAAGCACAATTCACACGTGCTACTCTGTTTAATTGCTCAGCGCTATGCGTTTTAGATAATTAATGGCATACCATCGACTTTATCACTAGACAAGTGTCGTGGGATCGCATGCGGATATTTATGACCCTATAAATTTAAACCATGGGAACGATAGTTATCCATCGAATTATTTACAAATTAATAATTCATTTACATGCAATTATTAAACTTATGCTTGATTATATAATTTTTTGTGCATAGCGAAATATCACTTCTCTTAGTTTTGGAATCACGCAGAGTAAAATTTCGTACATAGATTTAAGAATAATAGAACTGTAAGAGTAAGAAATAAAATAAGAGTAAAATCTGAAGGTTGATTGAATCTTCACGCGGATCAATTGTATAAATTTTTTGGAAAGTAATAAAAAAAACTAAGAAATTTTATTTGATGTGAACTTAAAACATCTGATTTCGAAAATCAATGATTGGCAGAAGTTTAAATCAGATAGAAGAAACTTTTTTAGAAACCACGTCTGATGAGTAAGCGAAATTAGATAATATTATTTTTATCACCCATTATTAATATGAATAACTGTTTTTGTACGAATATGTTTTGGAAATAAAAAATGTTTTTTTGTTTCATAAGATATATTCAAAGTATTTTACCATTCAAAACGTTGATTACCACAAATGCAAATTAAATTGAAAAAATATAGTATTTAAATTTCATAAACATTTAATACTGTGTTGTCTAAATCAGGTTGGAAATTTATTTGGTAAAACCCTAATTTTTCACTTTTTTATTAAATTAAAAAACGGCTCCAACGATTTTTTTCAAAATTTGATAGAATCATTCAAATTTCAAAACGCGCCGATTGATATATAACAATGCAAATCCCATATTTGGTTCGCGAGATATAGTGCATGACAGAAACGACCTTCGAGGAGTCAAAACAAAAAACCACTTAACCGAAGTTTTCCAAAAATTAAGTAACTTTTAAACTTGCAAAGACGCTTCGATTGACGTTTCAATAAAGTCGATACTACTTTGCTTACGTGAGTTATACTCCTAAAAAACTGTCAAAGAATTCGAGGCGATTACAAGAACCTCCCAAATACTGAGAAGTTAATAATATAATTTGTTGCTAACAATTGAAACCACAACCACGTCATTAGAGTATATGAAATTAAGTATTAATATTCTTATCAATCATTACTCATTATAAATATTAATGGTTTGTTATAAACTTTTATTTATGTTGAAGTAGGAATCTGTAAAACATCTGATCTTTTAAAGTGTTAGTTGCCGCAAATTTGATTAAATTCGTTTTAGTCCTAAGCAGTTTTCATTAGAATAAAATAACGGCTTTATAGAATTTTTGAAAATCTGCTTAAATCATGCAAAAATTAATACGCTTTGACTCACATGAGAACAATCCCATTAGAATTAAAGTAATAGGATAATATTATTCGTATCAATCCCTTAATAATGGTGACTCAGAATGGATTTTTTTGAAAGACAAGTTTAACTGCTTTTTAATCAGAATTGTTAAGAGTACTTGAATTTTGTAAACAATGATTGCTTGTTGCCCAAATCAGGTGTAAAATTTAATTTTTAAGAAAAAACTTTAATTTTCTATACTTTTTTCCCAAATTAAAAAAGGCTCCACCAATTTTTTGGAAAATTTGAGATAGCCACAAAAATGTTTATACGCTTTGATTGACAGCTTAGCGAAGCAAATTCACTGTTCGGTTCGCGAGATATAGTGCATCACAGAAATAACTTCAGCAGGATCAAAACAAAAAAAATGGTCTAGTGCGACGCTTGAGGTGGGGTGAATAAAATAGCTATAATTTGTTTTTATTATTAAATACTATTATTAATAATTTTTTTAATAATTTTATTCTAAATTATTATAATCACTTTTATTATTTTTATTATTTTTTATCTAGCCATAAAAGCTTTAGTGGAGAAAGACGCCTCCAGCACCTGGTGACCAGCCGGGGTAATTAAAAAAAATTACTGCAGCATTTTTCGTCGACGGTGTATATGTTTTCGGGATTCATCAACAGTAGATTGCTGTGAGATTCGATTAATTTAGCGTCGCCAAGTCTCATCGGCAGAAGTCCTTGTCTGTTGGTCAGGTTTTGGGTGACCATCTTCTGTCCATATCCTTACTGGATTAGCTTAAAATTTACGTTTTCTTTTGATTTTGGATTTATGTAGCTTTTGACCTTTATCTGTTATAATTGTAATAAAATTGTTTTTCTTGACTTTATGTTTTGTAAATCATCGTGCCATTTTATTTTTTCTACACTCCTTTTTGAATAAAATTGATCCTTCCTTATTACATTCAGGATCCCCTCGTTTAAGATTAAGTTTTTCTGTTCTTTTCATTACTTGTTAACTTCCCAGTATATGGGAAGTTCTTGTAATCGCCTCGAAAATCGAAATTGAAATTTTCAACTTTTGTTAACGTTTTGGGGTGTAAAAAGTATATATATAAAGTATTTTTAGAAAGGGAGATGTATGTGTGTGTGTGTGTACGTACGTACGTACGTATGTACGTTCGTGGACAGTTTTTTCTACGAGCATAACTCACGTAAACAAAGTCGTATCAACTTTCTAGAGGTGTCAATCGAAGCGTCTTTGTAATCTTAAGAGCTGATTAGTTCGGTCGGGGGGTTTGTTGCCCCTTTGAACGTCATTTCTGTCATGCGTTATATCTCGTGAACTAAACATATGATTTGTATCCCTTAGGTGTCAATCGACGCGTATTAATATTTGGTGAATCTATCAAATTTTTGAAAAAATGCTTGGAGCCGTTTTTTGAATTTAACAAAAAAGTGCAAAATATTAGGGTTTTTTTCATAAGCAATAAATTTTTAACCTGATTTGTGGAGCAGAGTAATTAATGTTTATAAAATTTATATACTACAAACAGTGTTTGTAAAAACACCATCGAAACTTTTTCTAATGATTACAAAAAAAAATTAAATAAAAAATAAAACATCATTCACAGTCATCATGAGCTTCAAGGTTATTTCTCACGAATTAGATATAATATTCGCATCAATAAGATGTCAATAGACGTGTATTGACATTTTTGTGATGTTTTTTACATTATAGAAAAATTGGTTCAACCGCTTTTCAATTTAATAAAAGAAAACTCGTAAAATTAGGATTTTTCATAAAAAATAATTTTTTAACCTGGTTTGCACAGCACAGTAATAAATATTCATTAAATTTATACATTCTTATCAGTTTTTGAAGAGAAACCAGCAAAACCATTTTCCATGATTATGAAAAAACTAAATTAAAAATATAAAATCATTCAAAGTTTTCATGTATAGAGGGTTCATACGAATGATATTACTTTATATCTTTTATTCTAAGGAAATTGTTATAAATTCAATCCAAGTTTTATAATATTTGCATAATTGGAGCAGATTTCGAATAGTTTTCACAGTTTTCTAATTTTCATAAAAAAACTGCTTAAATTTTGAAAACCAACAAAATTTCAATCAAATTTGCATTTGTGGTAATCAACGCTTTGAATGGTAAAATAATTTGTAGTCAATACTTTGCAGGATCATATGCTTTAAAAAGCTTACCTCAAATAAAAGATTGTATAGGGAGCGTGGTTTCGGGATAACGAATGGCTTCCTCGTCAGGTGCTGTCATATGCCATTCGTTATCAGACAACACGACCACGGTTTAGGTTTGTTGATGGGTTAAGCTCGTTATATTTCAGCTATTTTAATCTTTGCATCTGCGAAGTATAACGACTGTCAATATTTTTTCGTTCGTATATTGTGCATACGTTGCAATTTGAAATGATTCTTATTGGATTTGAACCTCCGTTTCTAGTCGAGACAACTGGGCGATGTAAAATCTGCTGAATAAACAACAAATACTTTTTAAATCAATCTGAAATTAGTTTTTTTTAAATTGTACATTATTTCCCCCCTTAATATCGAATTGCCTACAGAAATCCTTAAATAATGTTGAAGTAAACTCGGTTCCCTGATCTGAAATTAGCGTGCAAACGGATTTGGGTATGCCGTGCAGGCTAATGGAATGCTAGAGCGATTTAATTATTGAAATGCTATTGCGAATGTTCAACGTAAAGGCTTCTGTAAATTTAGAAAATTGATCAAGGGTTGTAAGAATATATCTTTTATTTACTGTGTAAATATCGACATAATGTGTATCAAGCGGTTTCTCAGGAGTTTCTGGAATTTGGTACTTAAGCTTCTGAGGGTTTCTATCGTACTTCATAGTCTGGCATGTATAGCAATTGTTAATAACTTGCGTTATTTTGTTTTTAAGAAAAGCGAAGTAATAGCTTCTTTTTAAGTGTGAAAGGGTGTAATTTATTCCTCGGTGATTATTCTTTGCGTGATAAGAATTTATCAGAGTGTCTTGCTCGTCAGAGTCAGTAACATTTTGTAGAATCTCTACACAACGGATGATTGCGGGAAATGATCGGAATAAACTTTTTGAATAATATTGAAAGTCTCGTCATTGGCATGAACTGCTATTAAACGATTGGGCGTAAAGTATTTCTTAAATATATCGATTAAACTATCTTCAAAGAATTGAGTTTTTCTGATTGTGCGACGTTGTTTATTACGGGAGGGTACTTCCAAGACTGTTTGTGGTTTTCTGTCAGAATTCTCGAAAATAAACTGTAGTGTAAATTCGTTCAGTGGTCTTTCTGAAATGGGGATACCGGCATTCAAATCTTAATCTGCGGAATGAATTGTTGCACCACCAGTACTCTGAGTGGATACGTTTGGAACAGATGTATTCGTTTCTTTAGCATGAATTTCAACTAGAGATTTTTTTGGTAACTTAATCCGACTCAAAGCATCAGCATTACTATTTTTTTCCTTTTTTAGACTACATCGTAGTCATAATCTTCTAGTTTTAAACGCTATCTAATGAGTCTGCAGTTAAGGTCTTTTAAATTCATCATCCATATCAAGGGTTTGTGGACTGTGAAGATCTTAAATTTCCTCCGATACAAGTATGGCCTGAAATATTTAGTGGCTAGGAGCTCCTTCTCGATGGTAGAATAATTTACCTCTGTGTCTGTCAATGTTCTACTGGCGAAGTTAAGTGGCTTATCACTGCCGATTGGGTCTTGTGATAATGCTGCGTCATTCGCGAAGTTAATCACATCGGTTGATAAGACGAAGTTTTTGCTAAAATCTGGATGTTGCAGGATAGGGTCATTCATTAATAATTCCTTGCAGCTACGGAAACATTGAACGTAGCGATCTTTCAGATCAATTGTGCTTCCCTTTTTCAGACACTCAGTCTTCAGCTTGGTAAGTTTTGCAATATCTCGAATGAATTTGCGGTAATACCCAAGAAGTCCAGGGAAAGACTTGATTTTTTTCTGTGTTTTGGGTATAGGGAAACCCTGATAGCCTGGACCTTGTCTGGGTTAGACTTTACTCTTTTCGTAGTCACGATGTTATTTGTTTGGTTGATTGGTTGTAGTGGCAGCCTTTTTTATCCAAAGGTGGCTCACTTAGGACACGAGAGGCCCATTGTGGTACCACAGAAGATAAGGACGGCACTAGAACTTGTGGGATGACGAGAACCATCCAGATTCTCGAATGAAGCCGGCTATACAGCCAATGTCTAAATCAGCTGCTTCCGTGATGTTGTCCAGGAAGGGTGTGCCCAAGGTTTGCATGCGCTTCCTGGACAGTGCTGGGCATTCGCACAGAAAGTGTTTGATTGTTTCTTCCTCTTCCTCTGATCTGCAACTTCCGCAGAAACCAACGAAAGGGACATCCAATCTTTCTGCGTGTCTGCCGATCATACAGTGTCCCGTCATTACGGAAACGATGGAACTCAGGGTTTCGCGGCTTATATTGAGGAGCCGCTTGGTGCGTTTGGAGCACAGTGCGTGCCAAATTTGCCTGGTTGTGCTACAGCTTTCTTCGAGCAGCCATGTCCTATTCGCAGCCTCCACGTAGTACTGCTTAAATCCTAGCTTTATGGAAGCTAGAGGTTGGCCGACTTCGGGGGTCAGATTATATTCCTGAAGCTCGGTGCCAGCTTGGGCATCTGCTTCGCAGTTTCCAGGTATATCACTATGTCCTGGTACCCAACAGAGAATTACTTCACAGTGAAGCGACATTACGTTCAGTTGTGAGCGGCATTCCATTGCAATTTTAGATGAGGTATGCACGCTGGATAATGATTGGATAGCAGCTTGACTGTCAGAAAAGATGTTTAAATTTCTTATGGAAATTTTCTGACTTCTCATCCAGTCTACTGCCTTATAAATCGCAATTACATATGCCTGAAAGACGCTGCAGTGGTCTGGTAATCGGAAGGATAGTTTCAGGCCTAGCTGTTCTGAGAACACGCCACAGCCAACTCTTCCCTCCATTTTTGATCCATCGGTGTAGATGTCGACCGATTCCTGTATCCCATCTCTTTCTGTGGTCCAGTCCTCCCTATTCGGGATGACTGTCCTGAAACCATGGTGAAAACAGGGAATCGGAGATGCAAGGTCCACTTTCCCTGACGTTGGCCCATCCCTCCGTAGTATTGTGGAGTGACCAAAGTTATCCTCATGCCATAGTCGCAGAGCTTTTAATCGAACAGCAGTGCACTTGGCCTGCTGTCTCGCGAGTAGCTCTGTCGGAAGCCAATTTAATAGCATAAATAATGCCTTTGTCGGGGTAGTCCGTAGAGCCCCGGTGATTGCAATAGCCGCACTCCTTCTGTTTAGCAGGTTTACATTTGATGATTTCGTCATAGCAGGTCACCAAATAACTGCGCCATACAGAAGGATTGGTTCCACTATCGCCTTATAGAGCCATGATACAATTTTGGGTTTCAATCCCCACCTTTTCCCAATAACTCTTTTGCAGCAGTAGATTGCTCTTTCTGATGTGATCGCTTTCCATGCGAGTTTAGAGTCCAGAATTAGACCTAAATATTTGACCTGATGAGATGGGTTGAGACTTATCTCATCAAGTTTAGATGGGACAAATCGTGGAATTTTTTACCTTCTTGTGAAGTGCATAGATTCCGCCTTTTGTGGATTAATCTTTAGACCACACTCTTTGCTCCATTTGGTTAGAATACTAAGGGCGAAGTTTAGTTTTTCAGACAGGGTGTTAACAAATTTTCCCGATATTGCTATTGCAACATCGTCGGCATACGCTAAGACTTTGCAGCCAGTCGCTTCTATTTTTGACTGGAGTTTATCCACCACTAGGTTCCATAAAAGGGGGATAACACTCCACCTTGTGGTGTGCCTCTTCAAATCCACCTTCTTAAGGTACTGTTTCCTAGCGTGGAGTTGATGTTCCTGCTGCTAAGCAGTTGGCCTATGAACCCTATTAGGTTGTCATCGGCATTGCTTTCCCCGAGTGCTTTGCCAATAGACTTATGGCTGATATTGTTGAAAGCCCCTTCAATGTATTTAAAAACCGCTTGCGTGTATTCTTTGACGCTAAGTGATTTTTCGGTGTAGCTGGTGAGCGAGTGAAGAGTCGTTTCAACTGATCTCCATTTTGTGTATGCGTGCTGCGCATTATAAAGTGGTTTCATAACAGCTCTTAGATGGATCTCTATCAGTCGGTGCAGAGTTTTCAGCAGAAAAGAGGTGAGACTGATAGGTCTGTAATCCTTAGGTGAGGAGTGGGATGTCTTACTCGGTTTGATATGAAAACTATTTTTGCTTCTTGCCACTGCTGTGGAATGAAAGCCATCCGTATACATGCTTTGAATATGGCGTTCAGCCATGGGAGTGCTTCATTGATACCCTGCTGGATCTCAACAGGTGAGATGTTGTACATGCCGACACCATTTGCGTCTTTAACAAACCCTAAAAGCGAGAGAGAGCTCGTCATGGCTTTACGCAGACGACTGACATCCTTGAAGTTTACCATTTCTGCACAGAAACTTCTCCACGAGATGCGTTTGTCCTTTCTGATAGAGGATTTGAAGTTTCAGTTTTAGTTTATAAGAAGCTCAATCATTGAATTCTTTAGCCCGATTGAAGGACTTCCTACATTCTCTTCGCAGTTCCGCAATGTCACTATTCCACCATGGGGGCTTATACTTCCCTCTAGGTTTTGTTGGACTACATGCAGACCTTGCTGCGTCATTGAATGTCAATTTGAGGGTCTCGACGGCTTTCTCAAGAACGCATAGGTATTCAATCTCTGGACGTTCGCCTTCAAGCGCAGTCTCGAATACTGATTGGTATTTGACCCAATCCATCCTCCTTTTGTTAATGAAGGTTGGATTTGTCGGAGGGTCAAATGCCAAATCGCACCTATTGTATAGGTGGTCGGAGAACGAGCACTCTTGTGATACGTCCCATCCCTTGATAGCCTGGTACAAGTGTTCGTTCGTCAGAGTGATTTCCAGAACCTCTCTACGGCTTGCCGTAATAAAGGTAGGATCCTTACCTTTGTTAGCTAGGGCTAAGTCATTCGATAAAATGAATTCAAATAATGACTCACTCTGTTTATTTAAGTCGGTGCTACTCCAAATGCGATGATGGGCATTGGCGTCCGCCCCGACTATTAAAGGGATAGCTCTTAATGTAGCTTCCCTTGAGATCCTATGCAGGCTAGTTGCAGGTGGTAGTGTATCATGTGCCTTATAGCAGGAGACAGCCCAAAGAGGTTTGGACTGCCTTTCCTCTGCTATGGCAATGGTGTCTTGGTCACTGAAATTATACAAGGTTAAAAGCTTCAAGCCTTCCTTTGTGATTATGCAAGCTCTCAGTTTACCTTCTGTATTGATGGATACTCTATTATATCCCTTCACGTTGAGCCCGCAAACCCGGTTTTCTACAACCCAAGGTTCCTGGGCCAGTATTAGGGCCTGTCTTTTTTGGGCCAGGTGGAGGAGCAGTGCAGCGGATGCCGCCTTAGAGTGATCGCGGTTTATCTGTAGAAACTTCAGCATCATGGCACACGGTTTTGTCCATCTCTCCGTCAAAAAAGGTCTCTCCTCCTCTCCTCCTTCTCAACTAGGTTGAGGGATTTGAAGAGGTCCCCAGCCAACTTCGCAGTGGAGGTGGTACTTTTTCCGTCATCGGAGAGAAGATCTGACCCAGAGAGGTCCACGGTCAGGTCTACTGATGCTTCCACAGTCACTTCAGTCCCACTCTCCTAACCCGGTTCCCATACTGCCTTCCCAGTCTGTACAGTCCTTTCGATATACTCACAGGGTGATAGCCGAGAAACCGTAGCTTCTCACCCCGCCCTTCGACTCCAATGGAGCACGATGTGACTTAGAAATGGAATTTTTTTCCGCATAAATTCGGATTTGTCCAAATGGACTTTGAGGTTTGCATGTCTTAATATTTGGGATACCCTTTTCAGGTTTTCAATATGTTCTTGAAGGGAAGTAGAGAACACGAATATATCGTCTAGATAGACTAAGCAAATTGTTCCTTGAAGTTATTTAAGAACATTGTCCATAACCTTTTGGAACGTGGACGGTGCGTTTTGAAGGCCGAATGGCATTCGCATATATTCTTAATGTCCACCTTCGACCGCAAAGGCGGTTTTGCTAACGTCCTTGGGGTTCATCTCAATTTGATGAAATCCGCTCGCCAGGTCCAGTGTAGACTAGTACATTGACTTGCCAAGTTTGTCAACAATGTCATTGATTATCGGAATTAGGCATCTATCAGTTATCGTTTTTTAACTTCCCAGTATATGTAAAGTTCTTTCTTGTAATCGTCTCGAAAGTCGAAATTGAAATTTTCAACATTTCCTTACGTTTTGAGATCTTTAGAGTATATATAAATTGTTTCTAGAATACAAGATGTGTGTGTGTACGTACATACGTTCGTGGACCATTTTTTCTACGAGCATAACTCACGTATACAAAGTTGAATCCACTTCGTTGACCTGTCAATCGAAGCGTCTTTGCAATTTTGAGAGCTGATTGATTAGTTTTTGGGACACTTCGGTCGGGGGGTTTGTAGTTGTCATGCGCTATATCTCGCGAACCAAACATAGGACTTGCATCGTTAAGGTGCCAATCGACGCGTAGTAACATTGATGTGATTCTATCAATTTTTTTAAAAAAAATATTGGAGCCGTTTTTGAATTAACTAAAAAAAGTGCAAAAGTTAAGTTTTTTCATAATTTTTTTTTAACCTGATTCGCAAGACACAGAAATGAATGTTTATAAAATTTATAAATTCCTATCAGGTGTTGAAGAGAAACCAGCAAAACTTTTTGCCATGATCGCAAAAAAAAGCAAGCCACGAGGTGCGACCCTTGAGGTCCACACGGTCAACTTCCCATAAATACATAAATATTAAAAATATTGAACACAAAAAATAATAATTATGAAACTAATACTACTTTTAATAATAATAATGAGAGGTGCTCATAACAGTAATTGAAATGAGTTAATATCAACCATATCATCTACTGGAGCGTCCATTGATTACGTAAGGCTTTTGTTGGTTGGGAGGGGGGCGGTGGATTGGTTTGATTGAAAATTCACGCGGATCAATCGGAGGGGGCAGGCTACAAAGGCTACGTTATTTGTAATTTTTATATCGATGCTTGAAAGACAAAAGAGCGCTAGCAAAAATGAATGCGCTTTTTGTTATTACGCCCACTGAAGATATTTTCTCGCAAGGTGCCCATTTTGAATAGTTTTGTTCAAAATTGCCATGACAACCATATGCAGTCAATAATCAGTTTAATTGCTTGTAAAAAGTAAAATGTTTTACACATAATGATGGAGGAAGTAATTGAAATCTTACGCTCACTAGAGCGTTGATTAGCTCAAAAGCAAATTTGATTGAAATTTTTTGGTTTCCAAAATTTAAGCAGTTTTTTTATAAAATTAAAACACTTTTAAAACTATTCAAAATCTTCTCAAACTATGCAAATATCATAAAACTTTGATTGACTTTATAACAAAGTCTTTAGAACAAAATATATAAACCCTTTTTACATGGTAACTTTGAATGATTTTTTTAATTTGGTTTTTTTCCAGAATCATGCAATAAAAATTTGCTGGTTTCTCTTCAAAAACTGAAAGCAATGTATAAATATAATAAATATTTATTATTGAGGTGTGTAAATCAGGCTAAAAATTTATTTTTCATGAAAGAAATCTTAATTTTTCTTATTTTCTTTTATCAAATTAAAAAAACGGCAGAACGATATTTTTAAGTTAAAACCAGCACAAAAATGTTAGGACACGTCGATTGACCCCCGAATGATGCAAATATCATATGTGGTTCCTGAGATATATTGAATGATAAAAATGACCTTGAAAATCATAATGACTTTTAATGAGTTTTTATTATTAATTTAATTTTTTACGTAACCATGAAAAAAAGTTTTGCTGAGTTTCTTACAAAAACTATTTGGAGTATAAAAATTTCATATACATTGATTACTGCATTTTGCAAATCAGGTTAAAAACATATTGTTTATTGAAAAAAAAATTTAACACTTTTTTTAATAAATTAAGAAAACGGTTCAACCGAGTTTTTTAAAAATTTGATAGAATCACACAAATATCAATACGTCGATTGAATTCTTAGCTATGCAAATCGTGTGTTTGGTTCCGGAGATAAAAATTGCAAAGACGCTTCGATTGACACCTCAACAAAGTCGACACGACGTTATTTACGTGAGTTATGCTCGTAGAAAAAAGTGTACACGAACGTACATACGTATGTACGTACACACACGCATCTTTCTTTCAAAAAACACTTAATATATACTCTATAGACCTTAAAACGTAAAGAAATGTTGAAAAATTCGATTTCGATTTTCGAGGCGATTACAATAACTTCCCATATACTGGGAAGTTAATAAATTAAAAATAAAACACTCATTCAAAGTCAACATGTAAAAAGTGTTCATATGAATGATATTACCTGATTACTCTTATTCTCAGAATATTGTTCTTGAATCAACCAAAGTTTATTAATATTTGCATAATTTATGCAGATTTTTAATATTTATTACAGAACCGTGTTTTAATTTTAATAAAAACTGCTTACATTTTGAAAACCAAAAAAAAATTAATCAAATTTGCATTTGTGGTAACGAACGCTTTGAATGGTAAAATGTTTTGCAGTCAATACTTTGCAAGATCATATGCTTTAAAAAGCTTTCATTAATTAAAAAGATGTAGTTTTTAGTAGTTTTGTTCTATAGTGCTTGTAAGATTTCAATTACTTCCTCTAACATCATTTGTAATACATTTTACTTGTTACATTGCAATTAAACCGATTATTGACTGCATATTCAATGTTTTTCAAGACCAACTGAAAATCAGAAACATTTATTAGTCTCACTGATGTAAAATCGTGAAAAAATACAAACTCAATGATTATGCCGAAGTCATGGCAATTTTGAACAAAACTATTCAAAATGGCAACCACGCGAGAAAATCTCTTCGGTGGCCGTAATAACAAAAACTGCCTTAAATTTTGCTAGCGTCTTTTTGTCCTTCAAGCGTCGATATGAAAATAGCAAATAACGTAGAAAAGGCTTTGTAACCTGCCACCCCACTCCGATGGATCCACGTGAATATTCAATCAAACCATCCACCAAAAGCCGTACGTAATCAATGGACGATCCCGTAGATGATAAGATTGATATCAACTCATTTCAATTACTGTTATGAGTACCTCTCATTATTATTACTAGTAGTAGTGGTGTCATTTTCATAAATATTTTTGTGTTTAATATTGTTAATATTTATGTAAACATTACTGGGAAGTTGGAAGAGTGCACCTCAAGGGTCGCACCTCGCGGCTTGTTCGTTTAGTTTTCGATAATCGAAAGCTAATCTCCATTCCCGTTCTCCGTTAGCATCCAATTTCTTTGGAACTATCCACACTGGGGAGATCCATGGTGAGTAGCTTGGGCGGATTATACCTTGGTTGAGCATGTCAGCTATTTGCCTACGAACTTCATCTGTATGAATGAAAGCGTATCTATAAGATTTTGTGTATATAGACGCATCATCCATAGTTTTAATATGATGTTTAATTTGACTTGTAAAACTAAGGTTTTGCCCTTCTCGGAAGAAGATGTCGTCGTATTCGTGGCATATTTGAAGAAGCTGTTTCCGTTCTTCGTCGTTTAAATGGGACTTTCGAAGAATTTCGGAGATGTCTTCTGGTGATGGAGGAAATGAATGACTGTCGTCGTATGTTATGTCGTAATTGTGGAGCTGATGATAGTGGGAGCTGAGCTCTTAAACTTTTAGAGGTTGTTCAACAAAGAGTGTTCCATCTGAAGGTGAATGATTTGGCTCATTTGAAGTTTAAGGCTATGGCTGCGCACACATTTCCACAATGATTTGTTTTAGAAAACACAAAACACACAAAAATTGTGTAGACGTTTTTGTGTAGTGTGTAGAACAAAACACGTGCAGGAGACCCAGCTTAAGACAGTTGTGATGAACATGGGTTTCATTTTTTTGATGTCAGAGGGACTTACGAGTTCGAGATTGATAAAAGAAGATGAAGCTCCAGTATCTATTAAAAATTTCAATGGACAACCAAATGAGGAAGAAATATTAATATAGAGCAGGATAAATCCGTGCTTATTACGGTTAGGTATCAAATTGGTTTGTCGAGGCATCTTGCTGAAAATTCGAGTCGTCTATTACAGGTCTGCTACGAAATTTTCTACCTCGTGTTCCTGTGGTTGACTGTTGTGATCGTATAAAGGATAGCTATGAGGCTCGTATCGGTAAAAGGGATATTCACTATCATCTCTACAATTATATGAGGCGTATTGGTGTAGCATGTAAGGATAATTTGTAGGGCTTCCTTCCATATCAGAATAAGGGTTGGATTCATCGACGTTAAGAAGCGCTCTGTTACCAAAATTATTGCAGAAGGGCCTCATCTGGGGTTTTGCCGTCCTTGACATTGCTGTGCTTGTATCCATGAGCTCCGGTTTTGATCCTGTCTGGTTGTTTGCCTGGTTAGAACCAAATCTTTGAATGTTATGATTATTAATTTGGTTTAATTGCGGAAGGACAAATCCATTTGTTTACGGCTGACGCTGTTGGAAAAAAATCATTTGGGGGCGATTTTGCTGATATGGTGAAAAATGTGGAACAGATTGGTGTTTAACAAAGGGTTGATGGAGAAGAGGCCGTCGTTGAACAGAAGGTTGGTGTTGGAATGGAAGACGGAAGCTTTGTGGTTGTAGGCTAAATATATTGAATGGCTTAAAATTGGTTTGAGTATTATTTTGTGGAACGATTTGGGGTATTTTGACATCCAAAGCATTGACATTTCTTTTATTTTCCACTTTAATATATGTTTTGTTCTTGGACATCATATGAATAGGCAACAGCAAGTGTTTCTGGTTTCATTGCTCGTATCATGGAAACAAGAGGTTCGTTTAGTTTTGAGGTCTATAGAGTATATATTAAGTGTTTTAGAAAGGGAGATGTGTGTGTGTGGGTGTGTGTACGTACGTACGTATGTAGATTCGTGGACAGTTTTTTCTACGAGCATAAATCACGTAAACAAAGTCATATCGACTTCCTTAAGGTGTCAATCGAAGCGTCTTTGCAATTTTAAAAGCTGATTAGTTTTTGGAACTTTTCGGTCGGGGGGTTTGTTATTTCGCCCCTTTGAAGGTCATTTCTGTTGTGTGTTATATTTCGCGAACCAAACATACAATTCGCATTGTTTAGGTGTCAATTGACGCGTATCAACATTTGTGTGAATCTATCAAATTTTGAGAAAAATTGTTGAAGCCGTTTTTTTAATTTAAGGAAAAAAAGTGCAAAAATTAGGTTTTTTTCATAAACAATAGATTTTTAACCTGATTTACGAAACCCAGTAATCAATGTTTATAAAATTTATATACTGCAAACAATGTTTCTAAAACTTCTTAAAAAAATTTGTCATGATTACAAAAAATATCAAATAAAAAATAAATAATCATTAACAGTCATTATGACCTTCAAGGTCATTTTTGTCATTCACTATATCTCACGAACCATATATAATATTCCCATAATTCAGGTGTGAATGGACGTGTATTAACATTTTTGTGATGTGTTTAACATTATTAAAAAAATTGTTTCAGCCGTTTTTTAATTTAATAAAAGAAAATGCGAAAAATTAGCATCTTTTTCATAAAAAATATTTTTTTTACCTGATTTGCACAGCACAGTAATACCAGTTTATAAAATTTATACATTCCTATCAGTTTTTGAAGAGAAACCAGCAAAATTTTCTTCCATGAATATGAAGAAACCTGAATTAAAAATATAAAATCATTCAAAATTACCCATTAAAGAGGGTTCATACAAATGATATTACTCAACATTTTTTATTCTAAAAACGTTGTTGTAAATTCAATCAAAGTGTTATAATATTCGCAAAATTTGAGCGGATTTTTAATAGTTTGAAGAGTGTTTTAAGTTTAATAAAAAAACTGCTTAAATTTTGAAAATCAGAACAATTTCAATCAAATGTGCATTTGTGGTAATCAACGCTTGGAATGGTGAAATGTTTTGTAGTCAATACTTTGCAAGATCATATGCTTTAAAAAGCTTTCATCAAATAAAAAAATGTAGTTTCTAATAGATTTATTTTTTAGTAATAGTAAGATTTCAATTACTTCCTTTTTACTTTTTACACGCAATCGAACCTATTTTTGACTGCATATTATATATTTTTCAAGACCAACAGAAAATAAGAAATATTTATCAATCTAATTTACGCAAAATCGTGAAAAAATATAAATTCAGTGATTATGCCGGAATGATGGCAATTTTGAACGCAACTATTCAAAATGGCCATCATGCGACAAAATCTCTTCAGTGGGCGTAATAACAAAAACTGCTTTCATTTTTGCTAGCGCTCTTTTTTCCTTCAAGCATCGATATGAAAATGACAAATAACGTAGAAAAGGCCCCCACTGATTGATCCGCGTGAATCAATCAAATAAATATACCTCCATTCACCAAAAACCTTATGTAATCAATGGACGATCCCGTAGATGATATGGTTAATATTAATTCATTACAGTTACTCTTATGAGTACTATCATTATTATTATTCAAAGTAATATTATTTTCAAAATTATTATTGTGTTTAATTTTTTTAATGTTTATGTAGATAGTACTGGGAAGTTGACTCTGTGGACCTCAAGGGTCGCACCTCGCGGCTTTTTATGTATGCACTGTATCACTATTGTTATTAAGTTTGTTATTTTTTACATCTACTAAGTTTTCGGAGTCTGCAAGCCTACGCCTTGGTGGTATAGAGTACGGTTTGAAGGAGGAAGGCTTAATTTTGGTGGGAAACACTTGCAATATATGAAAAAATTGCCGACTTACGTGTATATTAAGATTTCCGCAATTATTTCCACGTTGTTCTGTCTTCCTTCTGGACTATTTTCCTTCGTCGCTGTTTGGGTCGGCACTTTACAACGATACTCCCTTGCTACTGTATTTTCACACACACACGACACCTTTTTCGTCAATTTTCTGTTTCGAATCGCGTTATTTCGTGCTACCGATAACCCGTCGATAGCTCCGATTTAGAAATTGACTTTTCCGAAGGAACTCTTCCGTCCTTGACGTCGACGCACCAGTTAAAGTATGAATGTTATCTTGTTTCAAAATATAGTAAAATACAACTTTTCCTTTAAATTCAAAATTTTATTAGATTTAAAACCGATAGCGGTTCTCCTCGCTTGTACAAAATAGAATTCGCTTATTTTCCCCTAATTGTGCTTTGATGTCGAATAAGATGCCGACGCTGAAACATGTGAGTGCAAATGAAAATGCAATCTCAGGTGTCTCTGGTTGCATTCATTTCACTTGAATTTGGAATTTACTACATTACATTTACTTAATATGTCTTGTGCATGCGTATGGTAGCCGTAACTCGCGCGACACGCGAGTTACACCTACCCTAGACACACCTATAATCATTACACATACCCCAAATATACCCTTACCTAGAGAAATATCCACCAAGTTCATATAAACCCTATTAACAACATTGTATCATAATGTTTACATTCAAGCCCGAATTAATTATCTTCAGACCCAAAAATCCAATCTAAAATGTTTATATTAAACCCACGAAATTCAATCTCCACTGTTTAATGAACATCCGATTCAATCCAATTTGTTTACACAAACTGCACGATCAGCAGAAAACCAATCAAATATTGGTCCAGCGAGGATTGCTTGGTCAGCAATCTCGTGGGAAACTCTAGATAAGAATTTAAGATAAAAGACCGATCACAGCATCGACGAGTGGTTATTCAATTAAGCTGAAGCGTTCAATTAAGTTCGATATTCAAGTTCGGTTTGTCTTTTCGACGCACACTCGCATTACAGTTCAAGTATAGGAAGTAAAGTGTTTAAGTAAATAATAGTGTTAAATAAAGTGTTTTAATTGATTCCGTGAATAGGAATCGATAAAAATTCGTTTTGAATTCAGGATTAACTGAAAACATCACTGGCGCAGTCGTCCGTCTAAGGAGGGAGGAGCCTCTTTAGCGAGAACCGAAATATAAAAACGGGTTTGCATTGCCGCCAGGACAGAATATTAAAAGTATTCGTCCTCCAACCGAAGAAAATTCGAGTTGGCTAACAAACCAATTAGTGATAAAACTAATTTAAAAAAATTTCATTTAGAGAAAAATCTATTTGAAATTATTAAACAAAGTTTTGTAAAAGTTTCCAAAAAAATTCAACTAAGGAAAACTTAGACGGAAATTAAAGGAAACAATTAAAAACAAAACAGAAAAACAGAAAAACCTAATAAACCAATAAAGTTCTGATTCCTCATTTTAGAGAAAATCTAAATTTGAGACGGGAACTTTATTAAAAACTAATTATAATAAACCAAAAGTGCAAAATAATCAACAACCGGACACGGAACCAGTCCCATCAACGAACTAAGGATCCCAAGTTCACTAGCATGACAAATCACGAAGACAAAGAAGCTAACGTCGCATTACCCTTCATTCTTTCCTTTGAAGAACTGTTACAGGAAACAAGGCGATTACCAGTATACACAGGAAACAACCGAGAGTACGCTTTAACAACATGGCTGGAAGAAACCGACACCATCTTAAGTCTTAGCGCAACCCGGAAACGAACAGTCTTACCTATTTCGAATCGTCCTGCACAAACTCCAAGGTGAAGCGAGAAACACCGTACAAAAAGTTCCAGACCCGACGTGGCCAACAGTGAAAAACATCCTCATAGCAACATTCGGAGTAAACGAAACATACAGCACATTAGTGAACCAAGTACACAAAGTAAGTTGTAAAAGTATAGACGATAGTTATTACTTGTTGAATAAATATTAAATGAATTAAATACTAAGTATCTGCAAGATCCCCACAAACTCTTGCATAACGAATTTAATCCGATTAGAAACGTAAGTCTGGTTCTTAATAAATTCAAGTCAATTCTACCCGAGTATAAATCTTACCTCTTAGAAACAAAAAATTGCGAAACATTAAATCAGGCACACAAAATTCTAAGAGAAATTCAGCAAAACACGGACTCTAATGTATTCAATTTTCAACAAAATTCTAGACAAAATCAAAATTCAAATTTTCAAAAACAAAATTCGGTACCAACAAAATCACTTCCGCCAAAACCAAAAACGAACTTTTGATAACAACCGATTTCAAATTCGTCCTAATAACTTTAATCGTCCCAATAATTATAGTCATCCAAATAACTATAATCGTCCAAATAATTATAATCGTCCTAATAACAATTTTAATCGTCGTAACGATGCAAATTTACCTGAACCCATGCAGCTAGATAATTCTGATAGATTTAGACAAAATCCTAGAAATATGGATAACCGTAACTTTGAACCGATGGATGTAAATTTTCATCAAATTGCCTCGGAAACAATCTACCAATAGTAAACCTCACAATAGACAATGAAATAGTCCTTACTCTTATCGATACTGGCGCTTCTATATCTAGCATAGATAGTAAAATTCTTTGCAAGAATCAAAGATTTAATTTAACTAAATCCATATTAGTACACGGCTTAGGTGGTACTTACCACGTAACTGAAAAAGTTAAATCAAACATGCCAGATGAGTTTAAACTACCCGATTCTCACAAAATATTATGGAATGTCATGAATTTTCAAAACAAAGCTTTCAAAGCGGTAATAGGACAAAACATCTTATATCCCCTAAACGTGAAACTTAACCTCGGAAAGGGAAACATGGTAATTAATAACCAAATCATAAACTTCAATTACGCGATACCCGACGAAAAAACACACTTGGAACAGATAACAATAGAGGAAAATTGGTTAATGAGTTAAACAATGAAGAAGGAACTTCTATACAAAGAATACCCAGCGAATATGAGGACCTTTTCTATGTAGAAGGAGAAAACCTCTCCTGTACAACCCAAACAAAACACACAATCATTACGAAAAGTAATAAACCCCTTTATTCTAAAGTTTGCCGATTTCAACCTGTACATGAAAAGGAAGTCGAAACCCAAATCAACGACATGTTGAGACAAGAGATAATCAAACCGTCAAATTCTCCATATAATGCTCCCATATGGGTCGTACCAAAGAAATTGGACAATTCAGGGAAACAGAAGTGGAGACTCGTGATTGACTATCGTAAGCTGAACGAAGAGACAGTAGACGATAAATTTCCAATTCCCAATATTAATTCAATATTCGACAAACTAGGAAGAGCACAGTACTTCACGTCTTTAGACATAGCAAAAGGCTTTCATCAGATCGAGATCAACGAAAATGACCGATACAAAACAGCTTTTTCCACACCCCAAGGACATTACGAGTTTAATCGCATGCCTTTCGGATTAAAGAACGCCCCTGCTACATTCCAGAGAATGATTAACGAAGTCCTTCGTGAATATATAAACAAAATATGCCTAGTTTACTTAGACGATATCCTAATATTTGCCAAACGAGCATGAACGTAATTATTCGACAATAGAAAAGGAACTATTATCTATTGTCTGGGCAACTCAATACTTTCGTCCCTATTTTATGGTGTCAAATTCAACATTAAAACGGATCACAGACCCCTTGTTTGGTTAAGTAACCTAAAATAGCCAAATTCAAAGCTACAACGTTGGAAAATTAAGCTAAATGAATATAATTTTGACATTCAATATGTTCAGGGAAAGGACAACAAAGTCGCAGATTTCTTGAGCCGAATAAATGCTGACAATTGTGAAATTAACGTTTTAACCGGAAACAGTTTGGAAAACAATGCAGACGCAATATACGTATCAGATACCGAAAACGCCACCATTCACTCAGGATACGAAGATGAAAACGATCTAATTCCTATTAAAGAAGTTATAGGTAACATCTACAAAACTCAAATAATAATCTGTAAAGTAAAACAAAAAGAAATTAAAACTAGAAAAGGAAAATATTTATCGAAGAGTCCGAAATAAATAATGAAAATAAATTAATTAACATACTTAGAGGTTATATCCCAGAAAAAGGTCAAATAGGAATAGATTGCGGACTTAAAGATAATCTTTGGAATAAAGTACAGTTAACCATAGTAAAATTATACTCTATCAACAAAAACCTAAAATTCATGAAATGTACACACCACGTAACCGATATTTTCGATGAAGAACAATGTTTCGAAATAATCCGAAAAATCCATGAACAAAGTAACCACAGAGGAATCATGGAAAAATACTTAGAGATAAAAAGCAAATATTATTTCAACGGCATCCTCAAATTAATAACAAAATTCATTAACAACTGTGAAATTTGCAATTTAGCAAAATGCGACCGTAAACCCTTAAAACCCGAATTTAAAATAACTCAAACCCCATCAGATATTGACGAGATAGTACACATTGATTTTTTTATTAGAAAACGACAATTTTTCACAGCAATCGATAAGTTCTCTAAACATGTATACGCGAAAGAAACAACAGATAAAAATGCAATTATATATACTATACTATATTAGGAAAACCCAAAACTTACGTTGCAGATAATGAATTTAATACAGTTAATGTCAGAGATTATTTTAGAAAAGAAAACATCGAATTTCATTTTAGGTACATCCCCGAAATCCCACACCGCAAACTCCGACATGAGCAGATGTCATAGTACACTTCTCGAACAGATAAGAGTATTATCCTTAACAGAACCAGAATTAAACATTGTAGAACAAGTCCTAAAAGCGACAGAATATTATAATCAAGCAATACACACCTCAAGTTTAGAAAAACCGATCGACGTTCACTATGGAAAAATCGATAAACATAAACTAAATAAATTGCTAACGAATCGAAAGTTAAAATGGATAGAATATCTAAACAAAAATAGAGAAAAACAACCAAAAATTAATGATGATAAAATATATATTAAAATTACGAAATGAGAGACATGAAGAAAAACACAAGTATAGAAAAATCGAAATAACGAAAGACAATTTAGGAAATGTATTCCAGAAAACTAAACATAATAAATATGCAGCTAAAATACATCCAAGCAGAACTAAACGAATAAAGAGATTTACAAATAAAACGGAAAATGTAACTCAACCGTTGCAAACAGAATAAACCGTACTTTCACATGAACAAACGTTAATAATAGAAAACGCATTACACAACGGACCCCCTAATGAAATTTTAACATCAAAATTTAATTTAACCATATACAGAAGTGACATGAAAACCTTAGAAAACGACAGCTGGATAAACGACCAAATAATAAATTTCTATCTCAACTTAATAGCTGAACGCAGTAAGGAATCGAGAAATTTACCCCAAGTACATTGCATGAGTACATTTTTTATACAAACCCTTTCCACATCAGGATTCAGTACAGTAAAACGATGGACACGTAAAATCAATATATTTTCATTCAACACTCTTCTAATTCCGATACACTTAAACAATAACCATTGGATATTAGCAGCAATTAACTTCAGAAATAAAACAATTAAATACTATGACTCATTAGGTAACACAAACAGTACAATACTAGAAAAGCTTAGAGAATATTTGAAAAACGAATCGTGTGACAAATTAAAACAACCTCTAAACGAATCATTCATTCTAGAAAACGTTAGAAATACACCCCAGCAAGATAATAATAATGATTGCGGAATGTTTTTTGCAGATTACCTTTCAAAAAACAAAAATTTAAGTTTCTCACAAAAAACATACCCTATCTTAGACAGAAAATAGTAATATAAATAATGCAAGGAAAACTACTTCCCTAGAAAATAAACTATACACTTCTTTTTCAGATCCTTTTATTCAAAACATTCTTGATAGTAATATTATTAGCAGTATTCATTCCAACAACAGTCAAAGCAGAAATTACCATAGAAAATGTAGAATCAGAATCAGGTATCATTCTAATAAAAAAGGACCCAGTAAAGTTAATTCAAGGAACTAAACGTATCTATCATAAAATCGACCTTCAACAATATGAACACGCTTTGAATCAAATATCTAATGAAATCGAAAATAACCCACATAGTACAGAAACAATTAGAACTATACGCGGCGAATTGAAACTACTTCATTTTAATAATCCCCTTAACAACAACAAAAACAGGAATGTAAATTCGGCTAGAACTGGAATTATGTCAAGATCAATACTTACACACGATGAAATCGAGAAATTTAATTTAACATTTGACGAATTAAAGGAAATAAATATAAACGTATTTATTAAGGAAAGTACTATAATTTTTGTAATCAACATACCTATTCTTACGCAACCTATATTATCATAATATGTAACAAAAATTCTGAAACTTTAAATATTAACATAAGTAAAGTAGTATTATATCATGGAGAATATTTTGAACAAGAAAAATATGTAAAATATCTAAACAATAAACTAGAATGTAAAAACACTAAATGTATTATAAAATTTAGTAAAAACACATATGTAACGGAAATTGAAAAAAGATTACTTGTAGCTGTAAATATTGCAGAAAAAGTAAAACATAGTTGTAACGAAAAGACATACCCATTACAAGGCACATATATCATTAGATTTAGCAATTGTAAACTAGAAGTATTAAGAAAAACATTTACAAATAAGATAAAAGTATTTCAACAAATCCTTACCGTAAATCCAATACAACATTACTGGTTATATAACAAAACCGAATTTTGAAAACATACAATTGGAAAACATGCAAAATTAAATAAAATAGAAGAAATAAAATATGTAACCACTAGAAATACCATTACAATTGGAGCCACCTTAACAATAACAATAATTATACTTACATCACTTTTTATTCTATATATCTATTGTAAAAATCATAAATCATATAAAATCAGTGTGGAAAGCAATAAACCAGAGGAAATTGAACTACCAACAATAAGCATTGTTGAGGACAACAATAAACTTAAGGAGAGAGGAGTTACACCTACCCTAAACATACCTATAATCATTACACATACCCCAAATATACCCTTACCTAGAGAAATATCCACCAAGTTCATATAAACCCTATTAACAACATTGTATCATAATGTTTACATTTAAGCTCGAATTAATTATCTTCAGACCCAAAAATCCAATCTAAAATGTTTATATTAAACCCACGAAATTCAATCTCCACTGTTTAATGAACATCCGATTCAATCCAATTTGTTTACACAAACTGCACGATCAGCAGAAAACCAATCAAATATTGGTCCAGCGAGGATTGCTTGGTCAGCAATCTCGTGGGAAACTCTAGATAAGAATTTAAGATAAAAGACCGATCACAGCATCGACGAGTGGTTATTCAATTAAGCTCAAGCGTTCAATTAAGTTCGATATTCAAGTTCGGTTTGTCTTTTCGACGCACACTCGCATTACAGTTCAAGTATAGGAAGTAAAGTGTTCAAGTAAATAATAGTATTAAATAAAAAGTTTCTTTAAATTAAAAAGATAAAGTGTTTTAATTGATTCCGTGAATAGGAATCGATAATAATACGTTTTGAATTCAGGATTAACTGAAAACATAACTCTCTCGAGTTACACATAACAAAGACAATAGCATTACTACCAAATTCTCCAAAACCCTTTTCCTTTCTACAATGTTGCATTCTTCATATCATATCCTGATACGAACAATACACTGTTGCATTCTTCATATCATATTCTGATACAAATAATACAATGTTGCATATCATATCAGATGCGGACCAACAAATTTAATTAAAAATTCTTTGATAAACAAAAATGCAATATCCGCATCTCATATCCGCTGCTTGATATTGCACACTTAGCACATCCTCTTATTGTGGGAATATGCAGATAAGGAATGTAAGAAAGTCTAGAAAGCAGTCTTGAGTTGCGATTCAGTTCGGTTAAGATCAGTTGTAATAAAGTCATTATTCCGTGAAAACCTTTCGAGTTTTATTTAAAAGTTCCACGTTAGGAACAATTTCAAATTAATTTTTTTTGGACTTAACAAATAGTCCAGCTATAACTGGCGCAGTCGACGTCTTAAGGAAGGAGGAAGTCCTATTTAAGACAATAAAAAACCCTAAAAGTTCGCGCTTCCGCTAAACACTTTGTGTAAGGAGCAAATAAATGCAATTGCGACGAATACGCAAAATTGGAACTCGCGAACTAACGTTCAAACGATCGGGAACCCTATAGTGTTGATTTATAAACAATATTAACAACCCTAGTGAAGTGCAAATTTACTAGGTATTAAAATACAGGAGGTTGTGCGTCAAGCCTGAGTCGACCTTTAAAACCTTTCCCTGAGGCTGGGGTTAAGGAACTGTTCACTAATAAAAATAAAATATCGAAAGTGTGAAAACTTGCTGCATCCCGAAAGGAACCAGGACCACATCTACACGGACTGAAATAAAACAAGCCGCGAGGTGCGACCCATGAGGTCCACACGGTCAACTTCCCAGTAACATCTAAAAATATATTAAAAATATTCAACACAATAATAATTATGGAAATAATACTACTCCAAATAATAAAAATGTACTTCTCGTAAAAGTTATTGGAATGACCTCATATTAATCGTAATATCTACGCGAGCGTCAATTGATTACGTAAAGATTTTCGTGGATTAGTTTGATTTAATATTCACGCGGATCAATCGTTTAAGTTTTTGCTGGTTTCTCTACAAAAATTGATACAATTTTATAAATTCTACAAACATTTATTATTACGATGTGCAAACCAGGTTAAAAATGAATTTTTTTATGAAAAAACACTACTTTTCGAATTTTTTCTTAATAAATTAAAAAAAAGCTTTAAACATTTTTTTAAAATAACAAAACATCATAAAAATGATGATACGCGTCGATTGACACCTTCATGATGAAAATATTATATTAAGTTCTCGAGATATAATGAATGACGTAAATGACCTTGAACGTTTAAAGACTTTTTATTTTTTATTTAATTTTTTTTTGTAATCATGAAAAAAAACTTTTGCTGGTTTTTTCACAAAAACTATTAGGAGTATGTAAATTATATAAACATTGCTTCCTTAGGTTTGAAAATCAAGTTCAAAATTTCGTGTTTTGAAAAAAAAACCTAATTTTTGCACTTTTTTTTAAAAAATTAAAAAACGGTTCGAAGAAATTTTTTAGAAACTTGATGGAATTACAAAAATGTTAATACGCGTCGATTGACACCTTGCTCAAAAAAATCGTACGTTTGGTTCGCGAGATATAACGCATGACAGAAATGACCTTCAAAGGAGCAAAACAACAAACCCCCCGACCGAAGTATCCCAAAAACTAATCAGCTCTTAAGATTGCAAAGACGCTTCGATTGACACCTCAACGAAGTCGATACGACTTCGTTTACGTGAGTTATGCTCGTAGAAAAAAGTGTACACGAACGTACATACGTATGTACGTACACACACGCATCTCTCTTTCAAAAAACACTTAATATATACTCTATAGACCTCAAAACGTAAAGAAATGTTAAAAATTTCAATTTCGATTTTCGAGGCGATTACAAGAACTTCCCATATACTGGGAAGTTAAAAATAATGGCTGAAATACCCGCACCACTTCCACTAGAGCTGAGCTTCGAGGAGCTGCTGAAGAAAGTTAGGCGATTACCTATTTACACCGGCAACAACGAACAATACGCACTGTCTGCATGGATAGATGCGGCAACCACGATCCTCAACCTCACACAACCAGGTGATCAACAAACATATATCTTCCACCTAATCCAGCACAAACTGCAAGGACCAGCGAGGAACACAATCCAGAAGATTCCAGACCCTAATTGGCAGAGCATCGAAGCGATATTATTATCGACATACGGGATCAACCAAACATACAACAATATTGTAAATTGTATTCATGGGGTAAGTGTTAATAATAGGAATATTGATGATACATACCATAAGTTAAATAATCTACTAAACAAACTTAATACAAAATACCTGCAAGATCCACAATGAGTTCAATCCTATCCGTAACGAGAGTTCGGTATTAAATAAATTCAAATCCCTATTACCTGAATATAAAACTTTCCTACTTGAAACCAGAAATTGTAACACTTTGGATCAGGCATATAATCTGTTGAAGGAAATTCAACAAAATACCGATAACCAACCTAGTGAAGATTACAATTCTAATCGTCGGAACAGAAATCCGCACAAAAATAGTAACAACCAACATAATAATAATTATAATAACAATTTTAAACCACGTTATAATAACCGATTTAATGGCAACCATCAGAAACACCAACAACGTTCATATAATAATCACCAAAATAATTACCTGAATCGAAATAATAATAACCACTGGAATAACCAAAATACCAATAATAGATTCAACTTTAACACAAGGTACCAACCACAAAATAATCGTGTATTGAACCGTCCAGAACAAATGCAAGTAGATAACTTAAATATCTATCGTCAAAGTAACCAATATCGACAAAATCCCGAAGCGATGGACACAAATTTTCAAACCCTTTACCTATAATTAACCTTAACATTGATAATCAGATAATCCCTGTACTAGTAGATACTGGAGCATCAACATCTAGTATAGACAAACGCTATCTTTTGAAAAACGAGAAATTTCAATTAGAAGTACATATTCCAATATACGGTTTAGCAGGAACATACTATGTTACTGAAAAATTAAAATCTAATATGCCTGGAGAATTCTAACTCCCAATATCTCATAAAATACTTTGGAATATTATGGATTTTTCTGACAAACAGTTTAAGGCCATAATAGGACAAAACATTCTACACCCACTAAATGCATATTTAGACTTGGGAACAGGTAGTATCAAAGTGAATAATAAGATACTATTTTTTAACTATGCAATACCCGAAGAGATAAATCTTCAAAGCGAATTGCAACCCCAATTAAGTGCTAAACAACAGTTATTTGAAACCTTAAACAATGAGGAAACCAATACCTTGAGAAAAATACTCAGAGAAAATGAGGATATATTCTACAAGGAAGGTGATAACTTAACGTGCACCACCCAAACTAAACATGACATAGTAACTAAATCCAACAAACCCTTGTATTCTAAAATTTACCGATTTCCCCATGTACACGAAGTAGAAGTTAAATCTCAAATCGAAGACATGTTAAAACAAAAAATTATACGACCTTCTACATCTCCTTATAACGCACCTATATGGATTGCACCAAAGAAAATGGACAACTCCGGTAAACAAAAATGGAGAATTGTTATAGGCTACAGAAAGTTGAACAAGGAAACCATCGAAGACAAGTTTCCTATTCCTAACATCGAAAGTATATTTGACAAATTAGGTAAATCACAATACTTCACAACGTTAGATTTGGCGAAAGGATTCCACCAAATAGAGATCAGTGAACATGATCGATATAAAACAGCTTTTTCAACACCACAAGGACATTATGAATTTAACGGAATGCCCTTTGGCTTAAAAACGCCCCCGCTACTTTTCAGCGTATGATGAACGAAGTCCTGAGAGAATACATTAATAAAATATGTGTTGTCTACTTGGACGATATCCTCATCTTCGCAACATCAGACCAGGAAATGGAAATGAATATTCGAAAAATATTCGATACACTGAGAAAGTATAAATTAAAAATCCAAATCGATAAATGTCGATTCTTCGCAAAACAAACTGACTATCTAGGACATATTTTATCTGTAGACGGCATAAAACCAAATCCTGATAAAATTGAAGTAATAAAAAATTTAAAAGTCCCTGACACTCCGAAGAGAATTAAATCATTCTTAGGAATAACAGGATACTACCGTAAGTTTATTAATAACTATGCAAAAATTGCCTCACCACTGACCGATGCCTTAAAAAAGGACAACAAAATAAATGTTGAAGACCCAAAATATGTTTCAGCGTTCGAAAAGCTAAAACAATTAATTACAAATTATCCAATTCTACATTATCCTGACTTCAAACAAAAATTTATACTCACAACAGACGCTTCAGAAAAAGCAATAGGCGCAGTTTTATCACAACAAGGACACCCAATATCATTTGCTAGTAGAACATTAAATGAACATGAAAGAAACTACTCTACGATAGAAAAAGAATTACTCGCTATCGTATGGGCAACTCAATACTTATATATTTTTGGAACAAAATTTGATATAAAAACGGACCATAGACCTCTCGTCTGGCTTAACAACCTAAAGGAACAAAATAACAAATTTCAGAGATCGAAGATAAAACTAATCGAGTACAACTTTAATATCGAATACCTAAAGGGAAAAGACAATAAAGTTGCTGATTTCCTCAGTAGAATTAATACTGAAAAACAAGAAATCAATATAACTATTGAAAACCAAGACTCGAATGAAAACCTAAGTGACATGGCAACAATTCACTCAGGGGATGAAGATCAACACGACTTTATACCCATTAGCGAAGGAATTATTAACATCTATAAAACACAAATTTTGATTGTAAAAAGGAAACGAAAGGAATTAAAAATGATTAATAAAAAACGAAAAATATATATAGATACAAAGGATATTAATGAGGAATATACAGTAAAAGATATATTGAGACGATATATAGCTAATAAAGGCAAAATTGGAATTCATTGTGAGCTAAATGACACGTAATGGAACAAAGTTCAAATTGCAATCGTAAGCCTATATTCTAATAATCGAGAAATAAAATTCATTAAATGTACACATCACGCAAACGATCTATTAGATGAAGATCAATGTTTTAAGAGAAGAAAAAGAGATCCATGAAAATAGTAATCATAGAGGTATCTTGGAAAATTACGCAGAAATAAAAAAAGTATAATACTTTCTGTTGAGACTGGTCATCGCATTTAATGCGCTCCATAACCAGTTAGTCATAAGCCAACCACTGTGACGTGAGCACGGTTGAATGCAATTAGCATAAAATAAAGTTTATTTTCGTTCCACAAAATAAAGACCTCTTTCCTCTCGAAACCACTCATATGCCTTAACAGGTTATGGGCCCAGGCAACGTAGCCATTGTGAAAGTAGTTTTGCTGGGAAGGAATAAGTGTGAAAATATCGCGATCGTGAAAACGTGGGAAGTAAAAGTGTTCGAGCTTGTGACTCAAGGCGGCCATCTTCGCGTGCGAGCAAGGATCGCAGGCGCGACATCAGTGGACAAATAAACAGTAATAACGGGACGCGGGATCAAAGCCAGTTGATTCTCTGGGATTGGAGAAGAGCGAATTAACGAGAATTTACGTCAACGAGTTTCGTGTCGTATCGCGCGCGTAAGAATACGCGCAGTGTTCGTTTTTTTTGGGCTTCAGTGTGCAAGTGATCAGAGTCTCGTTGGTACAAAAAAAAATGTCGGCTGACGCGTTGGTACGATCGGTCAAGCGGTTCGACGGGAGAAACTTCCAAGCGTGAAAATTTCAAATATCGGCAGTGCTGATGGCGAACGAAATATTTGACGTGGTCGACGGTACAAGCCGACAGCCGAGCAGTATAAGCAGTTGCGGGACGCAGATAAAGTGGATGTCTGGATTACCGACAGCGGAGCGTTGGAGCACGTCACATCTCGTCGCGACTGGATTGAGGAGCTACGGCCGGTAATAGGAGAAATTCAAGGAGTTCGAGCGCCTTGTAAACAATAAATTTGGGCGCACAATGAAAACGTTACGAACGGACAACGGTACCGAGTACTGCAACCAGAAGATGAGCGAATACATGAAGAAGAGAGGAATAACTCTGGAGACCACAGCACCATATACTCCGGAACAGAACGGGAAGTCGGAGCGAGACAATCGCACAATAGTGGAAACAGCGAGAACGATGCTACAAGCGAGAAAGCTGCCAGCATATCTTTGGGCGGAAGCAACTGCTACAGCGGTTTACATGCTTAACGGGACCGGGCAGTCAAGGAAGAGCGGAAGTTGTACGCCGTACGAATTGTGGACGAGGAAGAAGCCTGATCTTTGCCACATGAGAATCTTTGGCTCCGACGCCTATGTATACGTGCCGAAACAGAAGCTCACAAAATTCGATCCTCGAGCGAAAAAGTTGATCTTCGTGGGATACGACAGCGAGTCATCGAATTACAGGTGCTATGATCAAGTTACAAAAGTTGTGACTATTTCGAGGCATGTAGCGTTCAATGAACGAGAGAGCGAGGTGAAATCGGAGGTACCAGTGTCCAAGGTCGAACTCACACTACCGATGCAGAGCGAAATCAATAAAGATGCATTCCAAGATGCAGAAGACGATACCGAGGCTATCGTCATAAACGCAGGAGTCGACTTTGTAGACGCCGACAACGCGGCAACTGGACAAGCAACGAACAGGGTTGAAAACGTTCGACAGCAACAAGAGCAAGAAACTTCGGCACCGATGGTGCTGCGCGATCGAGCGACGATCAACCAACCAAAGAGATATGGGCTGTATCTCGTGGAACACATTATTCCAACGACATATCAAGAAGCTGTGGTCCAGGTCCAGAGGTTACTCAATGGGCGGAAGCCATCGAAGACGAGCTCGATGCACATCATAAGAACGGGACTTGGGAGATAGTGTCAAAAATCCCAGGTGAAAAAAACATAGATTCCAAGTGGGTCTTCAAAGTTCTACGTGACACGAAAGGAAGCGTGGTCAGATTCACGGCACGATTATGCGCCAGAGGATTCATGCAGCGAGAAGGTGTGGACTATTTGGAGACTTTCTCACCGGTTGTGAGGTACGACTCCCTTCGAGTACTCCTAGCGATCATCACTGAAGAAAATCTCAAAGCAGTACAGTTTGATGTTCGAACTGCTTTTCTCCATGGACTTCTGGACGAGAATGTTAGGATGAAAATACCAACAGGACTTGAAGTCAACGAAGATCGAGAGAATGTGGTGTGTCTTCTCAAGAAGGCATTGTATGGACTCAAACAGTCACCGCGATGCTGGAATGTGAAAATCGCGAGTGTTCTAAAACGTTTCAATCTAATTGAAACAAATTCGGACAAATGTGTGTATGTCGGCATCTACGACGATGTTAAAGTGTATCTCGCGCTATTCGTTGACGACGGGATAATTGCAGCTAAGTCTGCTGATGTAATCGAGAAAGCTGTCGGCAAGTTAAGCAAAGAATTTGAGATAACTATCGGTGATTGCAGTACCTTCGTCGGTATGCAAATAAGTCGAGATCGTGAGTCAAGGTCGACGTTTGTACATCAAGAGGCCTACGCGAAGAAAATTATCGAGAGATTCGGAATGAGTCGAGCAAAAGGGGTTTCCGTACCGGCGGATCCTCATACTATTTTGTATCCGGCAGAGTCAGAAGAGACAGAAAGGCAAGTAGTGCCATATCGCGAGGCAGTAGGATCACTGATGTTTCTTGCCGTAGTAACACGTCCAGATATTGCGTACGCGGTGAATACGGTCAGCAAATTTCTGAACAATCAAAGCGATAGTCATTGGCGAGCAGTGAAACGCATCATTGGATATCTGATAGAGACAACAAATATGGGAATTGAATTCCGAGCATCGGAGTCGGGTGTCGAAATTGTGGGATACTCAGACGCAGATTTCGGGAGCGATATTGCCACCAGAAGGTCGACGACAGGTTACGCGTTTTGTATGTCAAACGGAATTGTAACTTGGTCATCTCAGCGACAAAAACTCGTGTCAATGAGTACGACGGAATTGGAATACAAAGCAGCGTCTACAGCGACGAAAGAGGCCGTGTGGTTTCGCGCATTGTTATGCGAACTTGGGTTTTTGTCAGATAAACCGATGAAACTGTACGTCGACAATCAAAGCGCAATTCGTTTAATTCATAATCCAGAATTTCATAAGCGCACGAAACATATTGACGTGAAATTTCACTATATACGCGAGAAAGTCGAGAATGGTGAAATAAATGTAACCTTTGTGCCTACCGAAGCCCAGTTGGTGGATATATTCACCAAAACGTCTCCAAAGCGCAGATTTGTCGAATTACGCACCAAACTGGGAATGTACATAAAACGCTCCGACGGCGGAAGTGTTGAGACTGGTCATCGCATTTAATGCGCTCCATAACCAGTTAGTCATAAGCCAACCACTGTGACGTGAGCACGGTTGAATGCAATTAGCATAAAATAAAGTTTATTTTCGTTCCACAAAATAAAGACCTCTTTCCTCTCGAAACCACTCATATGCCTTAACACTTTCAAGATATGAGAAACATGATTGCCAAATACATCAACAATTGCGATATATGCAATCGCGTTAAATATGACAGAAAATTCGTAAAGCCAGAGTTCTTATTATCAGAAACACCCAATAATATTAACCAACTAGTTCACATAGACATACAGTGCTGGAAAATACATTTGCAACCGAAGTCAGAAACAAACTTTTTTCTTCATAACTTTCTTTATTGTGAATTGATCTTAACAGTTTTTTAACAGAATAATTTCCCGTAATATAGTAAACAAAAATATTATAACAAATAGTAATTTTCAGCTGTCAGAAAAATGAAAAAAAATTAAAATGTCAAGTGAGTCACACTTTTAGTTGGAAAAAAAATTTGCAACTTTTATTTTAAACGTTTTATTTTTTAGTATTTACTTGAATGGCCATGATTTTTGATGCCTTGTGCACATCTTCTGGGCATTGATGAAATCAAGTTATCGATGATGCATACTGGAATTTTTTCCCACTCATCCTTAACGGCTGTGTAAAGGTCCAATTTCTTCGTGAAATTTTGCTTACGTAGATTAAATTCTACAATCTCCCAAAGATTCTCAATTGGATTGAGATCTGGGGATTGTGCTGGCCAATCCAAAACCCTGATTCCATTATTCCTAATCCTACTCTTCACCAATTTCGAAGTGAGTTTAGGATCCTTGTCATGTTGGAACGACCACAATAAAGGCATGTGCTCATCAGCATACGGCAGCATCGTTGCCTCTAAAATTTCTTTATATTTAGTGGAATCCATTATACCAGCAATTTTAAAGAGCTCCAAGCCCATGGCCAGAAAAACACCCCCAGAACATTAAACTGCCACCACCAAATTTCACTGTTTTATTTGTGTACCGAGGATTCAGTCTTTCGCGTTTAGGTCTTCTTACATGGCGTAATCCATCAGTACCTCTTAAGTTAAATTTAGATTCGTCTGAAAAAAGTACGGTCCTCCATTTTTGTAAATTCCAATCTATATGATTTCTGGCAAATTCTAGTCTGGGCTTCAGATTTTTCTTAGAAATCAACGGCTCTTAAGCCCCAATTAAACAGCTCTGTTTCGAATGGTTCTAGTGGTTACATTTAAATTCAATTCGACCTTTAACTGTTTCGATGATATTCCAGGATCCTTTTTTATTTTTATTTTAATATTTTAATCATCTCTTTTGGTAGTTTTTCTAGGTCGCCCTCCTTTGTGATTTGTCTCTACCTTTCCACTTTTAACTATTCTACAAACTGTGCACTTTAATAAATTGTACTTTTTGCAAATGTCTTTTTGTGATAATCCACTTTTGTAATCACTTAAAATTCTAGATTTTAGTTCTTTTCCATATTTATTCCCTGCCATTATTCTAAGATTCTCGTTACTTTTAAATCTTGCAAAGAATAACTCACTTATCAGGTAGAATATTGACTTTATTGCAACAATGATCTGGGACAATACCAAACTAACTGATAAATGATCTGTAGATGAAACGAATTAGATCGACCAACGCGTCTAACGTTCGTGCTTATAGCTAAACACACAACAAAATGAAAAAAAAATACGAAAGGGACACTTAGTTGTAAATCTGGTACGCCGTTATACTCAGAATTGCAAATGTTTTTTCCAACTAAAAGTGTGACTCACTTGACATTTTTATTTTTTTTTATATTTCTGACAGCTGAAAATTACTATTTGTTATAATATTTTGATTTACTATATTACGGGAAATTGTGGTGGATTAGCATTGAAGCCGTGAGGTGAAGCACGCTCGCTGGTAGACAGTGCGTTATACCTCCGGTGCCTGTACTCGATCAGGGATATCTTCCTCGAGTGATTGCTGGTGATAATAATTATCTGGTTGAACTGGGGAATAGGGAAATTAAGGATCCCTACAGGCAGCTCGATGGCTGCCGCAAGATTGGCGCTGGACTATTCATGGTCCGTGCTGCCGATATTTCTAAATTCATTGCCGAAAAAAGGCAAAAGAGTTCCTTGCTGCCAAGATAGAAGGCAGTTTAATAAAACAGTAACTATACTGGTTATGACTCCAAAAGAACCGTTTTCATTTATTCCATTCCTCTTCTTAAATACTAATTCCATCACATATCTTATCCCTACCCTAATTCTATTTACTTATCGATTAATTGATTGCCTTGCATTCCCACGCTGTGAATTTGCTGAGTAATCAATATTGCATCAAATTGATGCACTCGAATTTAATTAGGTCATTGTACGCTTTATGGCTTTATGCCGGGGAGCTCATATACTATTTTAGCCTTTCTACCGAGTAACAAACTGCACGAGTTGGTGTCTAAGACAGAAGTGATCTTTATTTCCAAGATTGTCAAAAATACATATTCACAATAGACCACATTTGGACGATCGTTCAATGGTGCTGCCACAGTACTCCCTCTTCAATAGCGTCAAGTGTTGACGTTTCGCCGACTTGCTGGTGGGTAGACTTTTGTTATGGATTGAAGTAGCGGATTGATTGGCTGCCGAATGACTGGTCGTTGGCTGCTGTGAGATACCTTCGCTGCTGAAGTTCTACGCGTTGAGACTAGCGAAGTGGGATCGTGTTCGCTTCGATGATCTTGGACGACATACGCTGGTTTCAGGCGATTGGTGGAAACGTTAGTTCGCTTCCCATTGACGTCGACGGTGAAAACGGTGTTTGAAATTCGTTGCAGCACTCGGTGGGGACCGGAATAAGGTTGCGTTAAGGATTTCCGTACTCCATCCCTGCGCACGAAAACGTGGCTGCATTTCTGCATATCTTCGTGGACGAAGCTGGCTCTGGACGAATGGTTCGATGCGGGTTGCGGACGTAAGTCTCGCATTTTCTCTCGCAGCTGGTCTATAAGGAGTGGCGCATTGCAATCATGATTGCTGTTTATGAATATGTCACCCGGAATATGCAGGGTCGTGCCATAGACCATCTCCGCGCATGATCCTTTCAGGTCCTCTTTGAAGGCGTTGCGGAGACCGAGAAGTACAGTGGGTAAGGTATCCATCCAGTTGTCGTTTTCATGGCACATGATCGCTGCTTTGAGCGAGTGGTGCCAGCGCTCCACCATTCCGTTTGCTGCGGGGTGATACGGCGTCATCCGGAATCTATGGCTCCCGAGTAGTCTGCACAGTGCTTTAAACAAGGAGGACTCGAACTGAGTACCTTGATCGGTTGTTATAGTATGTGGTGTTCCAAACCTGGAGATCCAGTTTGCATACAATATTTTTGCTGCCGATTCGGCTGTTGGATCCACCATTGGAAATGCCTCGGGCCAGCGGGAGACACGGTCGACTACCGTGAGACAGTACTTGAATCTTTGATATGGTCGCAGTGGTCCGACACTGTCGACGTGTATATGCTGAAACCTTTTGTCTGTACTCACGAATTCCTGCACGGGGCTGTGAGTGTGCCTGTTGATCTTGGATCTCTGGCACGGGATGCAGTTGCGTGCCATTTCAGCGATGTCTTTGTTCATGCTGGGCCACACGAATTTACGCCTAATCTCTCGGCTAGTTGCGCGACCGCTTGGATGTGCTGGGTTGTGATATATCGCAAAGATTTCCTCTCGCAGCGACTTGGGTAAGTATGGGCGTACGTCTGCCGTTGACGTGTCGCAAAAGAGGGTTCCGTGACCGTTGAATGCGATGGACTGTAATTTCAATGATGTCGTATTGTTTTGTAAAAGTTGATTGAGTTCCGAGTCCTTCTGCTGTTCCTCAATCAGCTGTTCTACGGAAAATGCCGCAGGAGTAGTGATTTCGTATACTCGCGAGAGTGCGTCCGCAACAACATTCGAATCGCCTCGAATATGGACAATGTTAGTCGAGAATTCAGAGATGAAGTTTAGTTGACGTAGTTGGCGAGGCGAGGCCTTGTCAGTCCGTTGGCTGAACGCGTAAATCAAAGGCTTGTGATCGGTTACGATCGTGAAGTCTGAGCCCTCTAAGAGATGACGGAAGTGTTTAATGCTACTATATATTGCGAGGAGTTCCCTGTCGTATGTACTGTATCGTGTTTCAGTGATGGACAGCTTCCTCTGGAAATAAGCTAGTGGCAACCATTGCTCCGATTGAAGCTGCTCTAGTACCGCGCCCACCGCTTTGTCAGAAGCGTCGGTGACGAGTCTCAATGGTTTTCCATGTTGAAAGTGTACGAGCAACGTAGCGTTGGCGATGCTTTCTCGTAAGGCATCAAACGCCTTTCTGGTTTGCTGCGTCCATGCTATGATGTCATTTTTCGTTTTTGTTGCACGTAGTAGTTCATGTAACGGGGCCTGCAAATCCGCCGCACTCTTGATGAATCTGCGGTAAAAGTTAATAACACCAAGGAATCTCTGCAGGTCTTTGATGCGTTCAGGTTTTTTAAAGTTGCGTATAGCCTGCACACGAGATTCTGGTGGTTGAACACCCTCCGCTGTAATTTTGTGTCCTAGGTATTCGGTTTCCGTGACTCCGAATTCACACTTGTCCACGTTGATTACGACCCCATGTTTGCTAAGGCGATTGAATACGGTTCGTAAGTGATCCATATGCTGCTCTGGTGTTTGCGACATGACGAGTATGTCATCTATATAACACGCACAAAAATCGAGCCCTCTCAGAACTTGGTCCATGAATCTCTGGAACGATTGGGCAGCGTTCCTCAGCCCGAATGTCATCACTGTAAATTCATATAGCCCAAACGGCGTGGTTATGGCCGTTTTGGGTACGTCCTCTTTCGCTATTGGTATCTGGTGGAAAGCTCGTACTAGATCAATTTTTGAGAAGATTCGCTTTCCTTGTAGGCCTGCAGTGATGTCCTGCATGTGTCTAAATGGATACCTATCCGGCCTCGTTATTTTGTTTAGCTTACGGTAGTCCCCACATGGACGCCAAGAATTATCTTTCTTCCGTGTAAGATGCAGAGGACTTGCCCATGAGCTCGCTGACTGTCGACAATACCCTTTATCGATCAGGTATTGAAACTCTTTCTTGGCTATGTCAAGTTTTTCCGGGGAGAGCCTCCTAGGACGCTCAAAAACCGCGGGTCCCTCGGTCTGTATGTGGTGCTTGATTCCGTGCGGTGCACTCCTTGCTACAGAAGGATTTGTTACTTGCGGGAACTGTTTGAGTAGAATGTGGTACGGGGAGTCATCGCTCACTGTGTTTATGGACGGTATCGGAAGAGTAGAGATATGTCCACGAGTTGACGATTTGGTATTGGTGTCGATGAGTCGTCTGCTGTTCAGATCGACGAGTAGTTTAAACTGCCTGAGAAAGTCAGCTCCTAGGATTGCTTGATTGACATCCGCGATGCGAAAACGCCATGTGAATGAACGGCGTAGACCAAGGTTGATGGTAAGGAGCTTGTCGCCGTAAGTGTTGATACGCGTTTTGTTTGCCGCAAAAAGTTTCAGGCTAGACGGTTTGAAGTTCGCGAGAGGTGGGCGAGGAATGACCGAAATATCGGCACCTGTGTCCACAAGGAATCGTGTGCTCGTTAGCTTATCGTAAACAAATAGACAGCTAAGGCTCATGTCGCTGTTTGGCGTCTGGTCAGACAGCGACCCTATTCGTTTCCCTGTACCTGTTGATGAATGAAATCACATGGAGGTTTACAGGTGCGTGCGGCGTGGCTGAATTTTTTGTGGTTGAAACAGATACGTCGGGCGTGGTCTGCCGTGCGATTGGGCTGAGTCCTTTCCGACGCGTTGCGTTCCAAGCGACTAAGCACCCTTCTAATCTCGTTAACCTGTGTTTCTAAGCTGGCTGTAGTATCCGCAGTTTGTTCGCGACTGACTTGGGAAACCTCACGAATTTCGTGTGGATCCTTTACTTCCGCGATTCGATCTGCCATCTCTGCCAGCTTAGTGAGATTCGTTGTCTCTGAGACAGCGATGATGGACTGTATCCGAGTAGGAAGTCGCTGTATCCACAAATATTTCAAAAACCTATCGCTAACTCTGGTGCCGGCGGCTTGGGTCATGCACCGCAAGAGCTGCGACGGTTTGCTGTCACCCAGCTCCAAACCAAACTAGTGGAGGGGCTTCAACGATGTCGGTGACTACCTCGAGTGTAGCGCAGTCAAGCTCAGCAACTACTTTGTCAAATTTTGCAGCGTCCGTCCGAGTTCTACACAGACGTATTTGCGCCTCGATGCGTGCGAACCATAACGATGGTCGCGTACGCCAAAATGGCGGTAATTTTATTTGTGCTATGTCGTTTATACCAGCAATGTATGGAGTTTCGGCTGATGGCGTGCTATTCGTAGGCTGTGCCATGCTTGCGCCAATTCCGTGATCCTCGCTGTCAGACATTTTGAATACGAAGAAAACTTACTTGAAATTTGTACGTCCGAAAATTCAGAAAACCACGTTGGCTTTGGAAACGTTGAATCCGCAAAATGGCTCCTGTGGATGCCTGGATCGCAGCAATTGAAGCAGCGGGTCTGAAGTCGTGTTTTTCTGCAAATTCGGGGTTCTCAAATGGTCTTTTGTTGAGACGTCGGGGTCACCAATATGGCTGCTCCGGCTGTGCCGGGGAGCTCATATACTATTTTAGCCTTTCTACCGAGTAACAAACTGCACGAGTTGGTGTCTAAGACAGAAGTGATCTTTATTTCCAAGATTGTCAAAAATACATATTCACAATAGACCACATTTGGACGATCGTTCAATGGTGCTGCCACAGCTTGTTTACTTGATTGAGTCAATTTGGAAAGCTTGATATGATCTTTTAATTTTATGAGCGAGTTGATTTAATTAAAAAGCTTGATTTGAGTTCCCGTAAGTACTCACAGCGTAGGAATTGCATAAGCCTAGGCGTGTGCATAGGATGGTGAGATGATATTGTTTTGGTACATTATATATACATATATTTAAGTACATTACACCCCTATCCTAAGTTAAAAATATACATAGTAGATTTGCAAACTGAATGTCTATCACATCCCATATGTACACGCAGATTTTGTGGATTTCTTATGACTGTTCAGAGCTTATTGTAGTTATTAGATTGATTATTAATGAATATGATATACAATTGCTTATAATATAAAATTGATTACAATATATAGATAAATGTAGTGTAAAATTGATTATACCACGTATGATTGTAATATGTAAGAAGTATATTTAATATGTATTTATTGTCTTGTAATTTATTTTGTATACATTTTGAGTCTGTTATTATGAACCCATTTTGGTTTGTTATCAACATTAATTAATGTGTTGACGTCTTTTCTTTCTAACACCTGATAAGGGCCTCTGTAAGGTTTTTGATGTTTGCGTTTGTTTTCTACTTTTAAGAGAACTAGGTCACCTATATTAGCAATAAGTGGTTTGTTGTAACAGTATTTTTTGGTTCTCGCGATTTTTGTTTTTTCAATTAGCTCTTTGGCCTTATTTAAAGAAAATTTTAGTCGAAGACGTAATTCGTTTGCATAGTTATCTAGATCATATAGCTTTTCTGTATTCTCGAAAATATCATTGGGTAGGTATGAGAGTTTGCCAAAAACTAGTTCGTATGGTGTGTAATTTGTGTCAATGTGCGGTGTTGTATTGTAAGAAAAAGTGTACAATTGGATCCATTCGTGCCAATTGTTGTCATTAGCAAATGACAATAGGTATTCATTTAGGACGCGATGATTCCTTTCCACAACTCCTAGCGTTTCGTGATGGTATGGGGTCGAAAATATTTGTTTGATGTCTAGAAGTGCACATATTTCCTTCAATAGGTTATTAGTGAATTCGGTTCCTTAATCTGTCTTTAATGTTTTGAAATGTCCAAATATTAATATAAAATTGTTTACTATTGCCTTTGCTACACTTGCGGCTTCTTTAGTTTCTAAAGGTATCGCGGTTACAAATTTTGTCAATTCGCATTGTATTGTAAGGATATAGCGGTAATTATTCGAGATACGCAAGGGACCAACGATGTCTGCGCTGATTGTTTCGAAGCTGGTGGACGGAGTATCAGTTTTCGTCATTCTTTCTTTTATATGTTTGATTATTTTATTTGTTTTGCATTTTTCGCATTTATTTATGAATTCTTTTACCATTTTATTCATATTTTTCCAGCAGTACCTTTGTTTTAGTTTTAGACATGTTCTGTGTACTCCTACATGACCTCCGTGTGGCGAATTGTGATACTCATTTATGAGTTCTTTTTGTTTTTCTTCACTATGAACTTGTGAGGGGGGTTTATACAGCATTATTTTCGTGTGCTACTTGTTGTAACGCGTTGAATATTTCTTTAAATTCATCTTTTTGAACATACTTCAATATATCATCTTCAATAGATAGAGCTAACTCGTTAATACCTTTATTGTGTGAATAACCTAATAACTTCTTTATGACCGAAACTAATTTCGTGTCATAGTTGACAATGTTACTAGTTGTTACCTGTAACTTGTTGACGGAAACGGATTTCTCGGCTATTTTATCGTTACAGTACACAATGATATTATTGTTTTCTCGCGTTATACTAACATTTTCATCCATGTTATCTCTTTTTCGCGTCTTATTAGTTCTTTCACTACTGTTGGGCAGCATCTTGAATTTCAATTTCAATACACCTGTTATGTCTGATAATGATGTACAATTAAACACATTAAGGTTATCATTCCCTTTATTTTTGTTGTTAATTTCTGTCATCTCACTTATTGCTTGTTTCTTAGATTTACTTCTAGTAATCGCCATTAGTTTTTTGCTTTTATTTTCATCGTTCATAGGAGGGATCATGGTTTTGAGCATATCGGAATCTAGTTCTATTCTCGACAATGCGTCGGCGTTGGTATTTATGTTACCTTTTTTGTATATTATCTGGAAATCATAATCGGACAGATCCAGTCTGATTCTGGTTAGTTTGGAGGACGGATTTTTATGCGTAAATAACGATACCAATGGCCTGTGGTCAGATACCACTATGAACTTACGTCCGTATAGGTACGGCCTAAAGAAGTTTATACCCCAATGTATTGCCAATAACTCTTTTTCTATGATGGGCTTATTTAACTCGTGTTTATTTAGAGTTCTACTTGCATATGAGATTGGTCAAGAAAGAAAGAATGTGAATTTTTTTTTATGCGTAATGTCAACTTGTGTTACCACCATTTTGTGTTGACTCAAACGGTTTGTTGAATAGGTAAAACCAAATTCTAAATTCAGTATTTCACCTATTTATACGATCGATGACTTATTTTACTAAAGTGTTATTTCAGTGCTCGTCTCAAATTAACAATTACATAATAGTTAATTCTATAAATTTATCATATTGTCAACATCATCTATTAAATTTTTTTTTTTTGAACATGAAGTGTATCTTGGTACAATTTTCATAAGAGTTCTCATAAAGATTTTATGCTTTGTTAAAATTTTACTGATTTGTTTAGAAAAATCCAAATTAATATGATATTCTTTTCCAGTCCATATTATATATAAAATTAAAATTTGACTTAAAATAGTTAGTGTTGAATTGTAAATTTCTGGTCGTTGCCGATTAATCCTTAAGTCATTATTAAGTTGATTTTTTAGTTTACTCGCAAATAACGCAACAAATTCGTCTTCATCTTCGCCTTCTTCCTAGTTGCAATTGTCTTCCATATTTTTCGATGAAGTTCCATCTCCATTATTTTGCGTCTAAATTCCATTTTCGGTCGCAGTATTAGTTGTCAACGTTCAAATTTAAATTTTTGTTCCAATTAAAAAAAAACTTTCAGCTTCGTATGGGCAGAATCGCCTTGATACAGGTTTCGGGAGTGCAGGATCGCCATGTGGTGGATTGGCATTGAAGCCGTGAGGTGAAGCACGCTCGCTGGTAGACAGTGCGTTATACCTCCGTTGCCTGTACTCGATCAGGGATATCTTCCTCGAGTGATTGCTGGTGATAATAATTATCTGGTTTAACTGGGGAATAGGGAAATTAAGGATACCTACAGGCAGCTCGATGGCTGCCGCAAGATTGGCGCTGGACTATCCATGGTCCGTGCTGCCGATATTTCTAAATTCATTGCCGAAAAAAGGCAAAAGAGTTCCTTGCTGCCAAGATAGAAGGCAGTTTAATAAAACAGTAACTATACTGGTTATGACTCCAAAAGAACTCACAGCGTAGGAATTGCATAAGCTTAGGCGTGTGCATAGGATGGTGAGATGATATTGTTTTGGTACATTATATATACATATATTTAAGTACATTACAAAATTATTCTGTTAAAAACTGTTAAGATCAATTCACAATAAAGAAAGTTATAAAGAAAAAAGTTTGTTTCTGACTTCGGTTGCAAATGTTTTTTCCAGCACTGTATTTATGATAGGTAAGAAACGATTCTTTACAACTATAGATAAATTTTCCAAACATTTATACACTAAAGAAACTATGGACAAAAATGCGGTAACTTTCATAAAATTGATCAGAGAATATAATGCAATAATGGGAAAACCAAAAAAGCTTGTCGCAGACAATGAATTCAATACTGTCAATATTAGAGATTTCTTACGAAAGGAAAAAATTGAAATAAATTTCACTACACCCAAATCTCATACCGGAAATGCCGATATGAACCGATGTCACAGTACACTTTTAGAACAAATAAGAGTTCTCTCACAGCATTGATGAAAAAGTCCTTAAAGCGACCGTATACTATAACAATACAATACATTCAAGTATAAATTGTAAACCATAAGAAGTTCAACAACGAAGTAAAGATAGAAAACAAATTTACGAATCATTAAAAACAAAGAAAATAAAATGGATCGAATATCATAATAGGAACCGTCAAAACCACAGGAAATTCCTAACAATAAAGTATTTATAAAAAATTATAGTAACGAAAGACATAAAGAACAACCCAAATATCGAAAAGTAGAGATAACAAAAAATACTAACAACGATGTAATGTTAATCAAACACAATAATCGAAAAACTAAAATCCACCCCGTTCGAATAAAACGAATAAAGAAATATACTACAGAAGACAAGGTAATTGAAAATCCAATTATTTCAAACTCAGATGAATCCTTCATTAAAACATTAACACAAGAAGGATTTCCAAACGAAATTATTATTTCAAAATACGGCTTAAATATAACAAAAAAGGAAATAAAAACTATTGAACAAAATGACTGGCTAGATGATCAAATTATAAATTTATATATGAACCTATTTAAGGAACGCAGTGATCTGAATCAACCGAAAAATTGACCAAAAGTTTACGTATTCGACACATTCTTTACTATAAGAATCCTACAATCAGGATACGAAGCAGTCAAGAAATGGACTCGCAAAATAAATATTTTCTCATACGACATCTTACTAATTCCAGTTCATACAAACCAAACACATTGGTGCATAACAGTCGTAAATCTTAGAGAAAAAACTATTAATTATTACAATTCATTTAGAAAACCAAATACGCATTTTTTAGACATGTTAGCAGAGTATTTAGAAAAAGAAGCAGAATCTAAGGAAATAAATAACTTCAATATAGGAACATTTACCAAAACAAATGTAGCAAACACTCCAATGTAAAGTAATTCATCCGATTGTGGTATATTTAGTTGTTTAATAGCTGAGTATATTACCAGAAATCATCAATTAGATTTCACACAAGAAGACATGCCATATTTCCGAAAGAAAATGATTTTAGAAATAGCAAAATGAAGACTAATAACCTAAACTAACAAAAACTATTTCCGACAAACCTATAAACTAATAAGATATACATTTTAATTTACAGAACTTTTATCGACAAACTAGGAAACACCCGATTTTGAAATCCTTAGTCATACTCATAACCCTAATAATACTACCAACAATTCAGGCAGAAATAACAGTAGAGAAAATACATACTGAAACCGGAATCATCTTAATAAAAAAAGGACCCAGTAAGACTTATTAGAGATTATCGAAGAATTTACCATAGAATAGATTTAAAACAATACGAAACCGCTTTAGCAGAAATCACTAAAGAAATTGAACCAGACTCATACACTTTAGAAACTATCAAAACAATAAAAAGAGAATTAAAACTATTACATTTTGATCAGGAAAACGCGAAAGATATTTCAATGAAAATTAATAAACCTAAACAAAAAAAACATAAGAGAACGGCTTTGAAAAATATATCTACTAATTACGAAAAAAGATCCATTCCGTCGAACCGATACAAAAGAGGATTAATTAACCCCGTAGGTAACGTTTATAAATTCTCATTTGGACTTATGGATAACGAAGATTACGAAGAGATAATGGAACATTTAAAAATAATCGACACTAATAATCATGCACTAATAGAATCTATGAATAAACAAATACTAGTTAATAACGCTTTTCAAAATAGCCTCGATAAAATAATATCAAACATAAATCAAACTAATAAATTATATAATCAACTCGCGACCGATTTAAATAACAGCACTAAACAAATAAACAAAATATTAACTACTGTCCAATTAAACCATAATCTTGATCTATTAAAAGACGAATTAGAAAAAATAATTGACAATGTAAATTCCGCGAAAACAGGTATTATCCCAGTCGGACTTTTTTAAATCAATTCCTTTGTAACGCATGATTTCAGCGATGCTTATGTTTGAAATTGGAATTGATTCCAAAGGAATGCATAGGGAATCTGAAAAGTAATCATTGAGTGAATGAAAATTTCTATACATTACCCAGTAATGCAAAAATGAAGCGATGGTAACATATTGTGTAGAATGGATGCCTTCCAGAACCGATTACCAAGTAAGCATTACGGAACACATTCTGAGGCATTGATTCCAGCATCGCTTCCTGGTAATGCGAAATGGAGTTAGCACGGATCCTGCCAATGACATCGCCATGTTAAAGTAATCGATGCGGTATTGCGAAAACGATTCGTATTAGCTTCCGAAGAATGATTACGGAATCGATGCAGTAAGCATTACTGGTCCTACTGGGTATGACCAGATCCATACTTACATATGATGAAATTGATTCCCATAACCTATCCGTTGATGAACTCAAAGAAATCACGATTAGTGTATTAATTAAAGAAGGAACCATAACTTTTATCATCAATGTACCTATAATACCTAATGTAAATTCAGAAACATTAAATACAAACATAAAGGAAACAGTGTTATACAATGGACGATATTTTGAAATTCAAAAACGAACAAAATTGTTAAAAAATGAATTCTCCTGCTCTTACATAAATTGTATTATTAAAATAAGTAATGAGACTAAAACAGAAGAAATAGAAAAGGGCTTGTTATTAATTGTAAATATAAACGATAGAATAAATCAGAATTGTGACGAAAAAACGTATAGACTTGTAGGAATATATATTATTAGATTCAGTAATTGTAAAATAGAAATTGAAGGAAAATTATTTACAAATGCAGTGAAAGAGTTTCAACAAGTTTTAACGTTAGAACCAATAAAAACACTATCAGAATATAATTATAAACTTAAGTTTGAAGATTTACAATTAGAAAATATTAAAAATATAGAAAATATAGAAGAAATAAAATACGTCAGTAAAAGAAATACTAAGTAATGATATCGAAATGCCCAACATAAGTAACGTTGAGGACAACGCTAAACATAAGGAGGGAGGAGTTACACATAACATAGGCAATAGCATTACTACCAAATTCTCCAAAACCCTTTCCGAATAACATCTATATTATATCAATACAATGTTGCATTCTTCATATCATATCCTGATACGAACAATAGAATGTTGCATTCTTCATATCATATTCTGATACAAATAATACAATGTTGCATACCATATCAGATGCAGAACAACAAACTTAATTAAAAATTCTTTGATAAACAAAAATGCAATATCCGCATCTCATATCCGCTGTTTGATATTGCACACTCAGGGCCGTGGAGAGAAAATTCGGGCCCGGGGGGATTTTGATATCGGGCCCCCTCTTTCCCGATACACTTACAAATTCAAAGTGTTGTAAATCCAGTAACTCTAGTTTGCGTTGAACAGGAACGATTGTAGTCCTTGATTCTTGATAGGACTCTGAGCGATCTTTAGGCACTTGCAACCGAAACAGGTAAAGTGCAGAAAATTCGCAGCGCGATGCAATTATTTCGAAAAATTGTATCCAAATTCTTCGATACAATTTCATTTAAAATATTAAGTGGAAGAACTTCGCACTTAAAGTTTGCTCCAAAAACGGTATTGCGGTGAATCATTTCAACTGAAAGCTCATCTGCCACGTCAACCCTATACTTTTGAATGAAACGGACTGCCGCAGCCTTTACACCTTCGTCCTCCATATGTGGAAATCGCCACAAAAATGAAAATATATCATCTAAATGTGTGTCTCGAATTTTCTATATATACCGGCGATGATGGAATCGATAATAACATAAAACGTATCTCTTTTGAATTCCATCCCACTGTCATCTTCACATGTATCACATTTTCTTTTTCGCTTGACGGGCAATGAAGAAGCAATGTCTGCAAATCCCTCCACCTCAATGTGACTCTCCGACAAGATTGAAGTCCATTTATTCCGGAGAAGTTGCAAGCCATCAAGCAGACTTCTAAGATTTAACACTTTGACATCAATTGTTGCAGTCTTTGCTTGAAGGATAACATTTCTATCGTTAATAGCTTTGAGGATTTCATACCAAATATTCAACATTAAAATGCATTCGAATTTGCAAATATATTTTATTATGCCATTTACATCATTGCGCGTTTCCGCAGTCAAATTCAAACTGGCTACCTCTTTCAAAGCATCTTTGATTCCGGAAAGATTTTTTGTAAACGGTTTCACTGCATCTATTCTAGCTGACCATCGGGTGTTGGACATTCTCTGCAGTGAGCATGGAATATATTTCTTTAAAATCTCCCAACGTTGTGAACTACTGCTAAAAATATTATAACATTTTTGTTCAACACCAAAAAAAAAGTTATTGCTCGAGGGCAACATTCAGCAACGTCAACGCCAACTAGATTCAAAGAATGTGCAGCGCAAGGCGAATAAACAGCGTGTGGATTTTCTCGAAGAATATAGCTTTGTGCTCCAGTGTATTTACCACTCATGATACTACCATTGTCGTAACCCTGACCGCGGCATTACATCAGAGGGATGTTATATTCACCCAAAATCTGACGAATTGAAGAAGCAATTGCTTCCCCGGTTTTGTTGTGGCAGTCCACGTATGCCAAAAAACGCTCTTCGACGGAATACTTTCGGCTAATACTATCAGTGCGGAGAACACGCAATATGAAACTAGTTTGCTCTACATGGCCTGAATCAGGTGTTGCATCAACCATAATGGAATAATACTCAGTCAATTCTCTTTCTTTCAATATGAAAGACACATCATAACGTGCGCACAATTCAATGAATTCGTTTTGAATATCTGGTGATAAGTAATGAACCTGCAATCTTTCGTGGGACTGCTGAGAATTCTTCACTTTATCCAAATGTTGGTGTAGTATCGGGTCGTAATGGCTCATTAGTTCCGAAATACCTAAGAAGTTTCCATTGCTTCTGTCTCCAATTAGATGACTCTCTCCTCTTAATGCTAATCCCCTTTCCCCAAGGAATAGGATCGTGTCTAGTATTCTCGACAAAATTTCTCGCCATTTTTTAGCCTCACTTGCTGTTTGTTCGTGAACTAAAATATTGACTGTTGACTCATTATGAATCCTTTTTTCCAGTTCTCGCCTTTTTTAATAATTGTCAATGTGTCCATTAAAGTTCTCATCTGCAGGAAGTCTGTCGTAAAGTTTTTTCCATGCCAGCGATTTTGAATACCCATCTGGTTCAGATAAATGCGTACTGACCAAATTTTTTGTCTTGAATAAACGGCAGGGCAAACAAAAGAAGGAATATGTATTGAATTGTAGTTTAAGAAACAAAATGCGACAAGCTTTCACCACAACTTATAATGTATATAAGAGTGAGCATATAAAAAAAAGGAATTTGAATATAAGATGTACTAAAATATAACTTCTGTCTCAAAATCCGGGCCCTTTTAAAATTCCGGGCCCGGGGGGAATCCCCCCGTTCCCCCCACCCTCTCTACAGGCCTGTGCACACTTAGCACATCCTCTTATTGTGGGAATATGCAGATAAGACGAAGATTGTTTTGGCGATTCCAAGCAAATATATAGGAATGTAAGATAGTCTAGAAAACAGTCTTCAGTTGCGATTCAGTTCGGTTAAGATCAGTTGTAATAAAGTCATTATTCCGTGAAAACCTTCCGAGTTTTATTTGAAAGTTCCACGTTAGGAACAATTTCAAATTATTTTTTTTTGGACTTAACAAATAGTCCAACTATAACTCGCGTATAACGTGAGTAAAAGGTTTAAAGATCTTAAAACTCACATGTGTCTGAGGAATTTTTCATGGGGTATGGACTTTCTGATAACGTGACCCTTCTCCCGTTAGACTCAGGATTCTTCTGAATCCTGACCTTTAGATTGAACTTTCTCATCTTCAGGAATATGGCCATTGCAAGTTAAAGTGAAACAATAACAATTAATATGGTACATGACCCGATTATGCTTGTTTTGGTTTTATGATATTTTAGTTCATTGATTTGTTTTACATTTTCTAATGTTAGACTAGGTCCGGGAGATGGTGGGTATATATTTTCAGTAATAATGAATTTTGTAATTTTGCGACTTTATAATTTGTCATTTAGTTGTACTGTACAATTTTTAAAGCATATAAGATAATTTTCATTAAAAAACGTTTTCCTTTCGTCACATGAGCTATTTAGTTTTACAATTTTCGTATTTGTTGCTACTAAGACTTCTTCTTTTATTTCAATAAATTCTGCTTCGTTGTTTTTAATATATTTAGAGTTATTTCTAAATATACAATATTGAGTTCCTTGAAAGATTTTCTTTCTTCTAATATTTACGTTTGATTATCGGTTTGCATAATATGTTCAATTTCTTGATGAATTTGTTTATGATGTAAATTTGGAATAGGTATAATAAGCTTTTTATCAAATTTTCGTGTTTCGATCGGGACTTTTATTGCAATTATTATGGAATCATTAACAAATTTAGCGGCACCTGATTTGATATTAGATAGCTTATGCAATCGATTTCAAAATTCTGAATTTCTGCATTTGAAAGAATAGCAGGATATATTGTTCCTGATTTGGCTAAAATAATGCTTTCTTGTATAGCCTCAACTTGTTTCCGTATTAGTTCCAGTTTCGTAAGTTGTTCCAAAAACAAATATTCGGATAAAGCCGTATCACTTGATTTAACAATTTTGTTCATATTATCCAAAACTTTTAGTCTGTCCGTGTCCATTGTCTGTTTAATAAGTTGAAAAGTTTCGTTAAAGTTATCGTTAATTTTAATTTGCTGGTTCACGTTGTCAATGATGTTATGGTTGTTTTTGTAGATGGTGTTCAAATGGCTCTCTATGTCTTGTCTGTCATCGTTGTTCATTGTCCCATACAGCCATTTCATTGCTATGCCCCCAATATTGATAAGACCTCGTTTTTGCCTATTTGGTATTAGCGTTCCGATCATACATACATTTTCGATTTGGTGAAGTCACATAATTTTATTGGAATCTATTTGAATTGAGTTGATTATTGATTCTAGTTTGAATACAATGTCTAGGATTGAAGTAATAATGTAAAGGATCAATTCTAATTTTTGTACTATTTCGACCTCGTCTGTTTTTATCAGCGCATATCCAAGCTCGGAGTCGATTTTATCAATAATTAATATTTGGGTAGTTAAATGAATTAGCGCAATAAACAACACCAAGGCGATGGAAAAATCTGCAAGGTTGTAAATATTGTTTATTCTTGAAATTGTAAGAAATATTTCTAATTAAATTAAGGAAAGAGTTAAGTTTGAGAGTTTATGAAGCATTTTTCCCTGTATTATTTCCAATATCATTTTTTCTCGGAGGTACGGAATGTTTTTTTGAATAAACGTTGGTTCTTGGTTTCTGGAAATGTATTTGGCGACCATGCAACTGAATACCCCGCAGTCGCTGTTATTGGTTTGGCGTACAGAATTCAGTACGTTTTTCCTCGTAAACAGATCAGTATCCAAAGCTACATATTGTTTGTCTAGGGATTCTTCGTTCAAATATTGTTGTTATGCTGTCAGGACTTAATTATTTTCTTTTCGCAAGGAGTCGAAATACTTTATAGTCCTGTTTTCAATATGGATGACGGCCATGCACCAATGAACACGATCAACGTGAAGGCTATTAAGATGATATCATAGGAGAAAATGTCGATATTTTTGGTCCACTTCCTGACTGAGTTATATCCCGATTCCATGAGCTTAGGCATGAAAAAGGTGTTCATAGTGTGTACTTTGATTACATAACTTTGCTTCTTGCTACGCTTCATTATGAGGTTCAAATAAAAATGTATAATATTATCGTTTAACCATTTTCCGTTTGCCAAGGTATCGATGTCTTGTTTGGTTTTATTAATTTTAAATTTGGATACTAAAATTTTGTTTTGCGAGCCTTCAGTTTTTACCTGGGATAAGACAGCTTTTTGCTGATTAGTAAATTCTTAGAACTTCTTTACATCTGTTGGTGATTGAGGAGAATTATCCTTATTGTCGTTATTGGTCGATGTCTCTTTTTGCTGGCGTTGATCAGGATCTTGACTGTACTTAAATGGTCTTCTAATGTTGGATTCGTGAACGTTTTTAAGTTTGTATTTTCTGTATTTTGTATGAAACCATCTTCTCTTTCTTCTGTATAGTCTTTTCTCCCCGCAATCTTTTTGTTTATTACCTTTTCTTTAGATTTTTGTATTCGTTCCTGGATAGTTTTATGATCTATTGTGTGTTCTTGGACTTCTGTAGGTGTAGCTTTTATTGTTGACTTATATGTATTATTGTATAATTTCGTTTAGTTTCGCTTATCATCTGAATTCTAGTTGGAAGTCTTTCTTCCAGATTTAGAGCACGACATTTTTCAGAAACCGTGCTTTGATACCTCTCGATATCCGCATTTCCTGTGTGACTATATGGTTTTGTGAAGTGATACTCCATATTTTCCTTGTTGAGGTAATCGATTATACCAGTGGTCGGCAAACTTATTAGCCAAAGCGCCAAATATGCAAAATAAACGATTTAAAAAAATTGAGAGCCAAATCTGTTTGTAAATGTAGTAAACATTTATCGTAATTTTAGAGACTCATTAAATTATGGGTACATTGAATGAAACTTGATTTCATATTTAATAAAGACTTTATTCATTGATAAAAAAATAATTTGATATATAGTAAAGCATCCATATAAACACTACTTAATGCGAAGAATGTTCTTGCATCTCCTTTGAATGTTTGCTCAAGTCCGGTTTGAGGGTTGTTGTTTTTAAATTTAGGCACATTTCCAGGTTCTCATCTATGAGATGACTTCTTAGTTTGTTTTTAATAAGATTCATACTTGAAAAACATTGCTCGCATGAATACGTTGAGCCGAAAAGGGAAAGAACAGCAAACGCAAGTTTTTTTAGCTGATCGTAAGCATCCGGAATACTATTCCAGGTGTTGAAATGATGATGTGATGCTCATGTCTTCTTTCTCCAGGTTTTTTAAAGCAGACCACTTGTGTTGAGAACTTAGTTCACATTTTTTCTTCTGCAATATTTCCGAATCAACACTAAGTTGTTCAAATTTAGAGCTCCATGTATCCTTGTTTTTCAAATCCAGTAATTGTATTTCAAATTTACCAATGTCGATGCCAAAAGGAGAAAATTCTGAATTTATTATCGTAGCATTAAGAGGGTTTTTGACGAATGCCAAGGTCGCTTTGCTATTTTTAAAATCTTGAAACATGTTGAGAAACGCTTCCCTTATATTTAAAATGGTTGTTTTAAATTAGTATTTGTCAATAGAGGAATTATTTTCTTAGCGATGCTTCTTCAGGCTCGGAAAGTGAAATAATGTTTCTCTTTCAAAATCGTGTGCAAAAGGAAATCATTTATTTTCGAATGAAACGACTTCTAATATCGAAAAAATTGTGCTCCCCTTCCCTTGAAGTTTATGATTAAGCTGATTTAGATGAGAAGTAACGTCTACCATGAAATAAAAGTTTTGGATTCACTTATCGTCCGTTAGTTCTGGATAGTGAACAGCCTTCTCAAAGAGAAATGCTTTTATTTCTGGTAAAAGGGACGCGAAACGTTATAAAACATTCCCACTTGACAACCAGCGTACATTGTTATGAAGCAAAAGATCAGCGTACTCACTTTCGATTTCAACTAAAAAATCTTTGAATTGGCGATGATTAAGAGCTTTAGCTAAAATGTTCTCTTTTTTATCGTTTTGGCAGACAATGGTTACTCTATAATTTTTTTTAGAATATCTGCTTTGTTTTTGAAATCCCGAAATAGGCTTTCGGAAGCATTTATATAACAACTTTTTATGTATTCGCCGTCCATGTACGGTTTCCCTCTCTTAACAATTTCCTGACTAATAACAAAACTTGCCATATTAATATTGTTAGAAGATTGCATCCAGTTATTAAATACAGAAGTTGATGTCCCTTGACTCTTCTGAAGTTCCTCAACTGCTTTATTCCTTGCATCACCGAAAGAATATTTTGTGCTAAATGATGCGTGTTTAGTTGTAAAGTGTCTCTCCAAATTTGACTTCTTGTTATGCGCGAATTTTTCATTACAAATAAGACATGTCGGAAGGTCATTAAAGTTTCGAATAAACGCAAAAGTCTCGGTCCACTCAACTCTAAATTCACGGTTTTCATCTTCCGTTTTTCTTTGCTTCTTTTTGGTAGCCATGTTAAATAAGGCACCTATAAAAATGTTCTTAACTATAATTTATCAAAAGCCAACAATAAAAAAATTATTACCATTTTAAAATTGATGACAAAAATACCTGTAAAATGTGCAACTGGATGAATACATATAACAACTTTAAAGAAGGAACCTTTGTAATACGCACGCGACTTGTATATATGATAAGCTTCGAACACTGGTGACAAGAGTGTTCGGAATGTGACTTGGTCGACAACTGCTGGCATTGCGTGCTGGCCAACCCCGACCAGACTTGTAGAAACGCGCGAGTCATGGTATAAAAACGAATAGGTAGTCTCTTCCGAACTTGGAACAGGAAACTAACAGGAACGGAACGAATTGAATATACGCCTATACGTGTGTGGTATCAATAGAACGCTCTTCATAAGTGTCAAAGGTGCATAAATGTCAAACGGCTTTCATTGACAGGTCTTAACAAAAAGAAAGCAAAACGCGAATTCATCGAAATTTAGTGGTTTTTTACAAATCCTGACCTTGTTTCGAAGTACTATGTGACAAAAACAAGTGATAGCCTTGGATGTAGTTGCCCAAAGAAAACGGTGTTGATAAATTGACGAGACAGTTAGTGAGATTCAAGAATTTGCGATATGAAGTGCAAAATTCATGGTTGTGAAAATACATTATATTTTCGAGATAAAGGAGTGAATTTTCGTACTTAAGTGCAGTAAATATATACGTTGTTATCTGTTTAAAAGATTGAGTGTTTTAATAAGCTATTTTAATTGAAAATGTTACACTGTTATGCGCACTGAAATATCCAATACAAAGAATGACATTTCCCAAAATTGTGTGCAATTGACAATCAGTGGCGTTTCAGAAATTAATGGGACGAAATGAATTTTATCAATTATGTATTTCAAATTCGAAGTTGGTAACAGCCATAATTCTGCCAAAGCCGGTCCCAAGCTCGGTTGTAAAAGGAAGAGGGTGGCTTTAAAGTGTAACAAATTAAGTCAAGTTTGTCTGGTTTTTACTGTTAATGTTAAATATTGAGTGGTTTACTGCAATATTGTCGGGATTTTTAAAGTTTAACATTAACCATAGAAAATCATCTTATAATAAGTCTCGAAAACATATGATTTTAATGTTATTTGCTGTGTTTAAAACTAAAATTATTAATGTTACATGTATTTGAGAACTCATCTGATATGTTCAGAATCTAAACGTTAAGTGAGTGAGCTGTAGCCTAACATGCATAATTGATTTCGGTTTCTACTTGATATTCATGCAAACTCTTTTCATTGGAGGTTTAAAATTGCTGTAATATATTCTTGAATAATGTTTCACTATGTAACATTTTTGAAATCTTGCGCCAAATTTTCGGTCCCTCAAATTTTCGATGTCGTCCGCCAATGGCAACCAACCACTACATGAAGGTATCACAAACCCATAGTGAAACTGCTACCACAAATTATGTTGATGTTCCACTCCATAGTTACCTCTATTCTTCCGAAGCTGCGGTGACGTCATGTGTTCAGCAATCATGACATTTTGCCCAGTAGAAATTTCAGCAACACTTTGTGGCATACAAGATGTGATTTTCCTGATGGGTGGAGTGAGACGTATTGGATGAAAAAGATAAATAATGTGCCATTTGAATATTCTTTAGAGAATATTTGTTTGTTTCCTAAGCTATAATATTGATTACGGTAAACATTCTTTTTTGTTACCTGACAATTTGCTAAATTTTAATATGTGGCGTTTTTGCAACGCCAGATTCAAATGTGACATTTCGATATATTTTGGGCTGCCATACGCGCCGTCTCCGATTTTTTACTTTGGTAGCCCTAATTTCAGTGAATACGTGACGCAATGTGAGTCAGATGTGCGAGCGAAATAGGATGACGATTTTCAAGTGAGGTTACCTTCGTTAGTCTTTATACCATGCGCGCGAGTCTACTCCGCGTCCCTTACCCCGCAGTCATCACCCGAGAAAAACTTCTATTCTTGCTGAATTAATATCAGTGGACCGGGAAACTAAAATTATCCGTCCGTGGACGAAAAAGCCGTGTGATAGCCACCGGGTGTCGTTGTTTTCCTTTTTTTTTTTGTTAAAATGTTAATACAAAATTTACAGCCATTTTTAAATAAACTCATATAAAAATCAATTTTCAACAGTATACATATTGTTTGTGTTAACATTTCATTTATAATAATGTATAAGAATTATTTAATATTAAAAAGATATATTTTTCTTGAAATAATAAATTTTTTGTAATAAATTATTATTGCAAATCATAAAATAAATGCTATATTGTATACTGTTTTGATTAATATATATAATAATCGACATCAGTCAGGGGTGCTGATATTTAATGACCGTACATACTATTAACCATCTTTTTCGTCCAAAGCCGGATAATATTAAAGGCAGGGCAAGCCCGTAGGATATTTGTGCCAGAGCCACACTCAAGAGTTCAAAGAGCCGTATGCGGCTCCGGAGCCGCTCTTTGTGACCTCTGGCTTATACTAATTGTATTTAATTCGTTATCCATTACGAATTTCTGTTCTGTTCTTCTAGTTGACAGGAATTGACTTATTTTTTGGAGGATTGTATGGTTACTCTTGTCTTCCAAATAAAAACTTGTCACATGTTTGGAAAATTTGTCTAGGAAATTTATAAAAGGCTGTTCACAAACGTAAAATATGTCTATATGAATAATCTCATTAGTGGAAGTCGGCGTTTCAGTTCAGTTGTATTTTCAAGCTTGATTCTGTTAATCTGTTTAGGACCTTTTTGATGCTACCAATGTGCTTTTCTAACGATGTACTAAAGATTAGTATATCGTCGAGATATACCACACAAACTTCGTTAATTAATCCTTTCAGAACATTATTCATTAATCTCTGAAAGGTAGCAGGGACATTTTTGTAGCGCAAATGGCATTCTTACATACTCGTAATGGCCAAAGGGAGTAGAGAATGCTGTCTTCTTTCGATCTTGTGGACTCAGGAGTGTTTGGTGAAACTTTTTCGCCAAATCCAGAGTCGTATAATATTGCGCCCTGCCAAGTTTATCAAGGATACCCTCTATATTAGGTATCGGGAACCTATCGCATATAGTTACTTCATTAAAGCGTCTATAGTCGATGACTATCTTCAATTTTTGTTTGCCCGAATTGTCCGGTATTTTCGGGACAATCCATAATGGACTGTTGTATTGGGAATTGCTTGGAATAATAATTTTTTGGTCTAACATCTCTTTTATTTGCTTCTCAATTTCTTTCTCATGTGCCTTTGGGTATCGGTAAATTTTGGATTAAATGGGGTTGGGTGTTGTAATAATAATCTCATGTTGGACGTCATAAGTAAATGTTAATTGTTCTCCCTCTTTATAAAACAATTCTCTATATTGTTGCAGGACATTTAATAGGCTTTGCTTTTCAATTGGATTCAAATGTTCGAGTTCAAGTTGGTCGATGGTCCCAGATTCTATGTTGCAAATTTGATTTATGATAAAGGGGTAATCGTTATATTCAAAGGCAATTTTATTATTATTCACTTCTGAATATACGAATTCAAGGTTGATTTTAGCTTTTAGAGGTATGAGGAAGTTTTGACCAATGGAAGCGTAGTGTCTTCGTTTAGTTAAGTCCATTATTTTCCAGAATAGAGTACCAGAGACTTTGAATTCTTGAGGTAATGGGGTTTTAATTTTTTTGAGAACTTCGCTTATACCGTTGAGAGTAGTGAAATAGAGGGGTTTTGACAGATTCTCTATGCGACAATTAGTTAAGCTATGGGGTGTGATAAGGCTGGTTTCCAAGCCAGTATCAATTAGACATTTCAGTTTGTTATTATTTATGGTTAAAGTAATTATTGGGAGTGTGTTTCCCGAGGCTTGTTATAAAAATTTACGTCAGATTCGTGGATATTGTCTATTTCCATTGGTAGGGGGTTGTTTTGTTGTCTAAAGTGTCCTGGTTTATTATTTTTAAAGTTTATGTTCTTGACATTCTGTCTGTAATGTCCAGATGAATTATTTTGTTTGAAATATCCAGAATGGTTGAGATTTTGTTTTGTTTAAAATGTCCGGTTGTAATTATTTTGTGGGAATTGCTTAAGATTTTATCATTTCGATTTTTGTGTGCGAGGGAATTATTGCGGAATGGCTTATTTCTTGGATAACCTTCCCGGTTGGAATGTGCCGGGTTGATGTTTTCGGGTTGAGGCTGTTTTTTTAAATTTTGAATTCCACTATTTATTGAAGTTGTTTGAGAGCTTTTCTGATAATTTTGTTTACTAAGTGAATCACTTTTGAAAAGTTCGGTGTTATTTGACTTTCTAAAGTTATAGTGGATTACATCAGAAGACCTAATTCATCAGATTTGTTAAATTCACTAGTTAGAGTTGTATTTTATCGGATGTTCGTCCGATAGCTGCCCCTAACTATGTCCCATATACGAGATTTTTTTCATTTACCTCGGGACTATAATTTATAGGTTTGCTATCATCGAATTCATATTGGTCGTTCAACTGACAGTTGATGTATCTAATTTTACTAAATAATTCTCTAAGTCTATTTACCTTGATGTTTCGAAACTCGTTCATTAGGTGTGTGTAGCTTTTCCTTGGTCTGAAGTAGGCTTTTAACTCTGCTTTCACTGTTTCCCATGTTAGGTTGTTACCCAAATGTTGAATATACTGTCTCGCTTCAACTTGTATTTTTTCCTTCACGACAGTAAGGAGGCCGTGTCTCAAGAGTAGCCGGTTGTTGCCACACACTTCCTTCACGTTTTCCACAGCACTGAAAAATTCCTGGAGGCTGTACTCGTCGCTCCTGGTGAATGTTCTTATCCTGTTAAACTTGTTCAGAATCTGGTCCGCTGTTAGCTTGAAAATTCTAGCCGTTCGTGGCATATTCTGACGAATTCCGCCTACCTCTTCTTGGTAACGAAGCTGGAGTTGTTCCAGTTTCAACCCTAGAGCGTTCAAATGGTCTAGTTCGGGAAACTGTGCGTTGTCGTTCTTTGCCATATTTGATCGGCTGCTATCGATTAGTCTCAATCGCTCGATTTTCATACGATGTTTTAGTAAGATGAATTAACACTGTTATTTGTTTTATCGATACAATTACTTTCACTTGATGGGTTCGCTGTTTTACTAAACTGTTATGGTTTAACGGCTCAACTTACATCACGAAATTTATACTAACTTTTCACTTTATTTATTATTAACAAGGTTTTTCATTAATCCTTTTCTTCGGAGAAGGATCCTACCGACTCCACCAGTAAAAGGTTTAAAGATCGTAAACCTCAAAAAAATAATACAAAAATTTTTCGGACAAAACTTTATCATCCAAAACGTCTTCTCCATTCGAATGCGGTCTTAAGACTGCTTATAATTATGTTCGTTCTCAGCAGTTCAACACTTGCTGAATTGCAAAAATGCGTTTCCAGAATTCTGCAAGTTCTACTACTACTACAGACTAAACGCTTGCCAGTCTGCATCTTTTACGCGTGTATTTTAAATTTGCGCTTTGTTTGTGGACGCAATGTATTGGTGACTTGTACTCGAATTCACTCGAAACCATTCGCAGCGAATTCGCCCTTTCTGGACATAGGGCCAAATTGTTACGACATAATCTGTTAGGACAAAAGCCATCATGTGCTAGTGCTGAATCATTTTAATAGTGAAACTTCTTTGGTATAATAATTGGCATTTTTAACCATTAATTGATCATTATGTTGATGCAATTTGAGTCGGCCTGGAATGATAGTTCTGACCACAATTGACGTCCGAACTCGCAAGTCGAGCTCGTCAAGTTGACTTGTGGTAGGCTAAGTAGCTGTCAAAATATGGTCACATCGTGATCAAACATAAGTTTAAAAAAAATAAAGTTTAAAGTGTCTTTTATATGACGGGTGTCTCGATTTCGTCTTGTGAGTGAGTGGTTGTCTCATCCGATATAACATTTACTGATTGTAAGTTTATCATGGGTTAGAACCTCCTTGTCTAGTCGACAACTTTCGTTTTCTAGTGCACTTCTGGTTAGCGGCTTGCTAAGGCTTTGCCTGGTATATTATTGACGCCGAAACCACACTTCCCATTTAATAATATACCAGGCAAAGCCTGGAAACAAGAACCTCCATTAATGTGCAACAATAGTGTTAGTAAGTTGCTAACCAAAAAGCACAAACTAGAAAACAATCTCGTTGACTAGACTAGGAGGTTCTAACCCATGACAAACTAAACTTAGCAACGTAGCATATATACGAACCAGTTTGACGGTCGTTATAACTCGCAGATACAAATATTAAAATAGTTGAATTATAACGAGCTTAACCCATCAACAAGCCTAACCGTGGTCGTGCTGTCTCGTTGGCGGATGGCAAATGACAGCACCAGAAGAGGATGCCATCCGTCACGCCGAAACCACACTTACCATTAAAGTAGATATCAACTTCGACGTATGCTCTAACGAAACGTTCCACACAGTGTGGCCATTTTGGCATATTTTATGCTAGATTTGGCATAATTTTTACTCAGCTAGCATAAACATTTGAGATTAGCATATTTCATAATTTATCATTTTCTTCTTCTTAATTTAGTATATTTTAGCATAATTTTTATTTCCATCAGCTGCAAAGTTATGTTCTACTAAAACTACTCAGTAAAAATTGAAAATATGCGAGAATTAAGTGCAGATAATGCCAGCGTCATGGTTGGCATTAACAAAGGTATTATCAAACTATTGCAAGATGGGAATCAAAACATCCTACTCATACCTTGTGCCTGCCATTCAATACAGCGCGCTGTATCAAGTCCAGCAGCACAGTTTATTCCATCCAAATTGAGTTCATTATATCTCAAACCTTTAACTGGTTCAGCAAGTCTCCTGCACGGCAATCTCAATATGTAAAAATTTATAATTTGATCAATGAAGGACATGATCCGAAAAAAAATTTCGGTCTTGTCAAACTCGCTGACTTTCCATTGAGTCAGATGTGGAAAGAATTGTTGAACAATGGTTGGAGCTAAAAATTCATTTCAAAAGTTCGGGTACAAACGAAAAATGTCACGTGGCAAAAATACTGTCGGATATGTACAAATCACCCAGGAACTATGCATATTTTCTGTTTTTTTAAATCAGCTCTTAAAGAAATCCAGCATTTAAATAAAATGTTTCAAAGGGATCAAGCTGATCCAACTAAATTGCTTTTAGACTTGCCTTTTTTAGTAAAGTCTTTCTGTCAAAAAATAATAAAACCAGCAGACAATTTTGATTTTTTGCCACTGATTTACAACCATTTTTACTATCCAAACCCTACTTTTTTATGAAATTGAAGAATATCTTTTATCTGGCATTCAAGCCAGATAAAAGAAGAAACACCTAATGCGTATGAAGTGATGATCCTAAGAGATGATTGCAAGAATTTTCTGATTAAAATTATCGAGGAATTGCGGTTTAAGCTGCCTACAAATATCAAACACTTGTAAAAAATTGACTTCTTTTCTGTAGAGAACTCATTGAAGACAATAAAAGAGTCAATCGTATCCTTTCTTCGAGGTAGTCTTTTAAGTATTTCTTCTGAGCAAATTACACAATTAGAATCTCGGTGGAATAATCTGCATTTGATGACATGGCAAAATAAACACAGCACAGTTGATTTTTGGTGTGAGGTGACAGAGTTCCGTAATTCTGTAAATGGAAATCCTTTTACAGAACTGGTTGAACAAGTATTTTCATACTTAGTTTTGCCATTATCTAACGCAGAAGTAGAACGAGTGTTTAGCAGTGTGAACTTAATTAAAAATAAGCAGAGGAACAAATTTAAAAATGAAATGCTGAACTCTGTAATTTTGACCCGGACTTATTTAAGATCTTTAGGTTTATGTTGTCACGATTACAAAATACCTCCATCGTTGTTGAAACGATTCGAGAGCATCTACAAGAATTAAGAACACTGCCCAGAATCGGATTCTGAAATAGACTCAAATGAAATCATATAATTTGTAGGTTAAAAATTACTAGTTTTAAGCAGCAAGTCTAAATAGTTCATTAAATGTAAGATATTAATGTAAATATTATATTTTTCCTTCAATATTATATTAGTAGTTGCATTTTAGATTGTAAGAATGTTAAAGTTAGTTAGTTATATACTTATTGGAAAATAAATAAAACATGAATTAGACACAGGAGTATTATTATGTTTAGCATAATTATTAGCATAAAGTCTCCAAATTTAGCATATTTCTGGCATATATTTTACTGATTTCTGGCATAATTTGTAAATTTGGACTGGCCACACTGGTTCCACACCATAGTCTATGGATCTAAGTCGTTAAATTTGGATTAAAAAGTGGTCTATCAATTTTTAACGCCAGGTAGCTCCGAGGAACTACCCGAACTTTCAGTGAGCATATGCTGTGCCTTGCTTCACTCGACTATAGTTGTTTCGCTGTGAACTCTCTTAAATTTCTCGTAATGCTCTCTTAAATTTAGTTTTAAGTTTCATTTCCCCACCACGAGTTTTCCCACTGTATATTGTATACACTGTGTTTCACACTTAGACAGAACGTATGTCGAATTTAGCATAGTTCTAAGTGAGAGAGTGTGTATCATCCCAGGCCAATTCCCGGGCTCGGACGTCAATTGTGGTGAGACCTTTGAATAGAGAGAATAAGAAAGCAAAATCAGTAAAGAGAATTGAAGCAATATTCGACTTTCGTAGAACGAGACAGAAAATCACGCAAAATGCACCAGTGCCGTAGGTGAAAATCGTTGATTCAAACGGGTTTCATTCAAAAATCTATATTGCCTAAAGAAATTATTGGGAAATTAAAGTCTTGAATTAACAACAGGAAGTACAACAAAAATTTATTTAACTAATTTATACATTTAAAATTGGAAAAGTAGCTTAAATCAAATAGACCAACATACATTCTCTGGTCCAGCCGATGTTCCAGGAATATTTCGATAATTTACTCCTTCACGTGCAGCGCGTATTTCACAGTTGTCTATTTCCTAAAGATAAATAATGATGACAATATTTTTTAAAGCTGAAAAAATTTACTTACCACATTTAATACCGCTTTCGGTACAGCATACGGCTTCAAATATTTCCGCCTTGCACCACTCAACATATCTGTCTCCTCGAAAAGGAGCTCTCACACTTTTCTATTTTGAAGCTTTGTATCACCTCCTATTATATATTTTATATATATTTATATACCCCGATCCAAAAAAAAGCTCACAAATTTTTTACTTCATGCGGGATCGTCTCCTCCAATTATTTCCATCCATTCGGAAGCCCGAGTTGGTAACGTTGGGAACCTGAAATAATTTACAAAATGTTTAATGCCCCACTTCATTCTAGCGCTGCACCGACTCTGGACTGCTGAGCAGCACATGATTCGGTTATGACAATTAGTTTGACCTAAATGTACAAAACAATTGCTTAGCATCGCGCGTGAATTTTTCAATGAAAACATTGATTATATGCAGAAAAGTTGTGTTATTTCCATTAAACTGACTTTTAGCTACTCACTGGAAAAATGAAACGCGACAAGATTTGCTTCCTAGCAAAGACTTGCAGCCAGAATAACAGCAACGCATTTTTGTAATTTACACAATAATTGTTCACAATTTCACTACTTATTTACTTAAACAAGTTATAGTACAGCACTCTTTCTCAGTTACACTACACTTTTCCAACTGAATGTTTTATTTCCACCGAGTATTTTGCGAATTTACACAACGCGCCGAAAATTACCACGTGCAGCACCGAAGACAAAACGAGCAAAAGTACAATGCACCAATCGCGGAACCGCGCGATGTCGTCATCCTAATTTCGGATTGGCTGGACGGCGATGCAGTGTGAGTGCTTTTTGGCATTTAGTTTGACCACTGCATAGCATCCGTGAAGAGCTTTTCAAGTATTGTACGCCTTGCTGTGTGAGTAGTAAGCAGTATTTTTGCAATGTTTGGGTTGCGGGGCAAGCAAGGGGCAACGTGGATTGATTATCGCTCTCTTCGGTAAATAAGTTGCGTATGAAGTGAAAATGCTTCACCGCCGCTTATGGGGCAGCATAGGCCATTTCGGTTCCTTATTCTCTCTATTCAAAGGTCAGACCTAATTCGACGAGCTCGACTTGCTGCTTCGTAAGTTAATTGTAGCCGGCCCAAAGTACAGGTAAGACCCAGTATGCAATCGAGGCCTTCAAACACGAAATTTCCTTCCAAGAAATTGCGCCATGTGCTTGCAAAAATTGACGTTGGCCAAGCATTGCTGGATTTGCAGAGAATAAAGCACTTTCACGGATTACATCTTTCACTTCAACACATGACACAATTTTTCAGTCATTTTGGCTTTTTCTCTAAATCAATATGTCGAAAGCAAACGAAATTTGTGTCAGCGAAGACGTTTTTTTCACGCGTAGCATGAAGATTGCATATACGAGGTCTGGCAGTGCCATTTTGTCATAAATGACAACAAATATATGATAAATGAAAACAAACATATGACTTTCTCCCGTAGAACTGCGGGTCGTACTTGATAGTGTGCCTTTATATGAAACATTACCTACTGGTTCTACATTTACTACCTGCCTGCCCGTATATACCAGTTCACGCACTATCCTTCGGGTGATATAAGCGCTCGTTCGTTAAGATTTACTTAAGCGTAACATTCAACGTTCGGGTGAATCTTGATGAACGAGCAGAAAGGAAATGTGTTTTTTGTTTAAAAACTCAAAATTACTCAAAATTGAAAAAAGGAGGAACTTAAAAAATATAAACAAATTTACCAAAAATGAACATATTCCTTGGAGGGAAAAATTAGGTGTAACTACTATTTGGACGAAGAAAGCATACCAATTAAGCAAAGAAGGTATGGTATGTAAAATATGCCAAATGGGGAAATCGTCTAAGTAAATCCCAAAAAACTATTCATTCCACATTGAAAAGTTTTCATGAAATCGTTTTAGAAAATCCTAAAAAAACTTCAATTTGTAGTTCCAATAGCCGTGATTAATGATGAAAAATCAAAAACATGCGGGCGAAAAAGTAAAAACTGAAAAACGGATGATCGGGTTAGTGTCCGGGCTTCAAGGGATAATCTCATCGCATCTTTCAAAATGATTCGGGATGAAGTTCAACTGTCGATAAGTGATGTGACAGTTCACTGAAGGCTTTTTGAAAATAATTGTAAAGGCCCCTTTTTGGCAAAAAGAAAACACCGGAAACGTCGCATTCGATTTGCCAAAAAACTAATGAGGTGAACTGTGGAGCATTGGTGAAATATTCTTGGGGCAGATGAAAGTGGTGTATTGTGTTAGCACTTACACCATTTTCATCTGACACTACTTAAAAACTGTAAAGCATGGCGATGCAAACACGATTGTTTGGGTATGCACTGACAGCTTGAAGAAAGTGATTCTCATGTATGGTGAGCGAGTAATGCCATTGAAATTGATGTTCCAATAAAACAACGACCTGAATCATACAAGTAGAACGGCAAAGGAGTGGTTTCGTGTCAAAGATATTCAGACAATGGAATGGACACCATCGTTTTCAGATCTCACGCTGTTGGAGTAATTGCCTATCACGAAACTCCCATAGATAATATCCTCAAATAAAATCTCTTGAGCAGCCTTCTTGCAATTAACCTGCCTGCACTGCAATTCTAAAATTATTGTGGTTAATCTTAACCTCAAATTATTGAGCTAATATTGATCAAAAATGAAAACAACTCAGATTTAATCTACATATGTGCTTTATTAATTATGACTGACCGTCAGTCTAGTCATTCCTTCATTTTTATACACTTTATAGCTGACCTGTCAGCAAAATGCAGCTATCAGCTCAGAAACCGTAAGTCTAAAGTTTATAATTAAAATACTATTTTAATGCTTATGCAAATAAATATTGGTGGGTCAGCAAAATACAATTTAATTTGGGCCTAATTACACTGCCCATGAATGCGATCAACCTGAACATGCCTTCAGACTGCAGGGGCATCACCTGTCTTGGCATGCGCGAGTTGATTGCATTTGCACTGAACGAAAAACATGTCGAAAATCAATGAAATATTGCATTATACCAATAAATGATGTAATCAATTTACCACCGATGAATGACTTCTTCAATATTATGAAACGTCTTTCATAAAAACAATGAATTCCAAGTTCATTTGATTAAAGAACTGATGTGTTTGTTGAATCATCCACATTCATTGCATTTATTACTACGTTCCTTAACATGATTGACACAAGTTTGCTATATTAATGGACACGGTAATTAAAAGAATGTATGCGGGTTTATTATATCAACGAATGATATAATTAACGAAAACTATGAAGTTCATTGCACTGAGGAATGTGGACTTTAATATTATGTCAACTATTCGTTCTTTTAATGAATGCTTTTCTTGAATGATGAAAGTAAAATCATTAACTCAACAATACATTTTTATTACTATACATGAACGCAATCAAAAACCATCCTGAAGGAAACTATTTTTTCCTTCGGTTCTTTTTCAATAATTTTGATGTTTTGTATCGTCACATCTATAATAGAAGGTATATTCTCCTATAAAATACCTAATGGAATATCAGTAGCAGAAGAGAAGTTAACCAAATTTATTTAATCACGAAAGTAATTCCTCTGGTTTTTATTATTGTCGAAAAAAATACATAGTCAAACTTTACAAACGTAACTTATAAAATTTTCGTATCCAGTGTTTCTTTTTTGAAAAAATGTAAGTATTAAACAAAAGTATTAAAAAAACAAATTCAACAATTTTTCGATAAATATTCAATTAAAATTTGCACTTTAGGTGATTTTTGGTTAGTCTTGAATTCGTAGAAAAATAATTGAAAGAAATTATAAAATAAGATCGATTCAGCAAGAAACTTCAAGTCAAAGAAATAAATAATTTTAATACAAATGTCAAGAGCCTTTAACACATGTGTGAACTTATATCTAATATCTTCAAATAAAACGAATATTTCGGTGATGGAAAAAACGTCTTGCCCTAAACAATAAATGGATGACTGTACATTTTGCTTGGTTTTCTGGACGTGCATGATATGATCCTCAACTTGCTGCTGGCTTGAGGCAAAAAAGATTACCGATTCTTGCGAATCTTCGATTGTAAACTTCGTGGTGGTTTTTTCCCCGTAGATTTATCTTTTTTTCACTATTTTGTTGGTGGGCACCAAGTAGCCATGTAATGCCCATATCAATGCTGCATTGCGTCCATCTAGAAAATTATTAAAAATGTTTACCTAAGCATAAGCCAAAAAGTGTAGCATAATATGAAATAGCTGATAGTACCATCATGTGAAATATTTTCATACTTACTTTCAGTAATATCGTATACATTGGATGTTTTGGTCAGCAAAAGCCTTAAAAGTATCCAATAAACGTATAATCAAAACAGTGTTTCCATTTGCTTTGATAAGTGAAACATCTTTTCTTGAAAAATGATCTATATTGTGAAGAAACAGCAAAATTGGCAGTACATGTCAGCATTTCTTTCTGAATGCTTTTAAAAATTAATTAAATTTTTCAGGCGTAGCTGCAATGTACACTTCCCTACTGTTGTCCAAATTTTCTTTGTTATTATTCAAAGCTAATTTATCAGAAATATTTAAATTTGAAGATTCAGGTTTTCGATTAGAATCATAATAATTTAATGATTGAAAAACACTGCAGTGGTCTGGAAGCCGGAAGGATATTTTCAGGCCTAGCTGTTCTGAAAAAACACCACAGGCAACTTTTCCGTCCATTTTGGAGCCATCAGTGTAGATGTCGACCGATTCCTGCATCCCACCTCTTTCTATTGCCCAGTCATCCCTGCTTAGGATGACTGACCTGAAGCTATGATGAAAGCAGGGAATCGGGGGCGCAAGGTCCACTTCCCCTGGCGTTGGTCCATCCCTCCGAAGAATGGTGGAGTGGCCAACATTTCCCTCTTGCCAGAGATGTAGTGCTTTTAATCGAATCGCAGAGCACTTGGCCTGCTGTCTCGTAAGGAGCTCCGTCGGGAGCCAATTCAATAGCATAAACATTGCCTTTGTCGGAGTAGTGCGTAAGGCCCCGGTGATTGCAATAACTGCAATCCTTCTAACCCTGTTTAGCAGGTTTGCATTGGATGTTTTCGCAATAGCTGGCCACCAAACAACTGCGCCATACAGAAGAATTGGTTCCACTATCGCCGTATAGAGCCATGATACGATTTTGGGTTTCCATCCCCACTTTTTCCCAATGGCTCTTTTGCAGCAGTAGATTGCGCATGCCGCTTTTCGCGTTCTTTCTGCTATGTTCGCTTTCCACGCGAGCTTGGAGTCAAGAATTAGACCCAAATACTTAACTTGATGAGACGGTATGAGACTTATCTCATCGAGTTTGGGTGGGAGAAATCGTGGAATTTGGAACCTTTTTGTGAACAGCACAAATTCCGTTTTCTGCGGATTAATCTTCAGACCGCACTCTTTGCCCCACTTGGTAAGAATACTCAGGGCAAAGTTAAGTATTTCAGATAGGGTGTTTACGAATTTGCCCGATATTGCTATTGCAATATCGTCTGCATAGGCTACGACTTTGCAGCCAGTCGCTTCTATTGTTGACAGAAGTTTGTCCACCACTAAGTTCCATAGAAGTGGTGATAGCACCCCACCTTCCGGGGTGCCTCTGCACGTCCTCCTTCTTAGGATACTGTCTCCTACTGTGGAGTTAATGCTCCTGCTGCTTAGCAGTTGTACGATAAACCTAATCAGGCTACCATCCACATTGTTTTCCTCGAGTGCCTTCTCAATAGCCTTGTGGCTGATATTGTTGAAAGCCCCTTTGGTGTCTATTAAAAACCGCCTGCGTGTATTCTTTGACGCTTAGCGACTTTTCAATGTAGCTAATGAGCGAGTGAAGAGCTGTTTCAACCGATCTCTCTTTTGTATATGCATGCTGTGCATTAGAGAGTGGTTTCAGAGTAGCTCTCAAATGAATCTCTATCAGTCGTTCCAGAGTTTTCAGCAGAAAAGAGGTGAGGCTGATAGGTCTATAGTCCGTAGGTGAGGAGTGGGATGTCTTGCCCGCTTTGGGTATGAAGACTATTTTAGCTTCTTTCCACCGCTGTGGAATGTAAGCCATCTGAAGACATGCTTTAAAGATGGCTCTTAGCCATGGAAGCGCTATATTGATTCCCTGCTGTCCATTCCAGGGGATTTAAATGGTTGAAATGAGCTGATTGCCCAGCGTAGGAGCCTGTCATCTACAGGCACAGCGGCTGACAGGCAGTTCGGGGCCGTATGTGGATCAGCTTCATCAGCCACATCCTCAATGCCCGGGAAGTGCGTGTCCATGAGAATGGCTAGCGTCTCAGAGCTGGATTTAGTCCAGACCCATTCGCATCTTTGACAGACCCCAAAAATAAGGGGGAACTCGTCATAACTTTACGCAGACGACTGACAACCTTGGAGTGTTCTATTTCTGCACAGAAACTTCTCCACGAGGAGCGTTTTGCTTTTCTGATGGAGCATTTGAACTCCTTCAGTTTCAGTTTATAGGAAGACCAGTCATTGGATTCTTTAGCCCGATTGAAGGATTTCCTACAGTCCTTTCGCAGCTTCGCAATGTCACTATTCCACCATGGGGGCTTATATTTCCCTCTAGGCTTCGTTGGACTACATGCAGATCTTGCTGCTTCATTGAAGGCAAATGTAAATGTCCCAACGGCTTCCTCCAGACCACCTATGTCTTCAATCTTTGGAGGTCCACCTTCTAGTGTAGACTCGAATACTGATTGGTATTTGACCCAATCCATCCTCCTTTTGTTGATGAAGGCTGGATTTTTCGGAGGGTCAAACGCCACATCGAACATTATATATAAATGATCGGAGAACGAGCACTCTCGACATACATGCCATCCTTTGATAGCGTGATGCAAGTGCTCGTTCGCTAGAGTGATATCCAAAACTTCCCTACGGCTTGCCGTTATGAAGGTAGGATCCTCACCTTTGTTTACTAGGGCTAAGTCATGCGTTAGAATAAATTCGAAGAGTGACTCACCCCTTTTTTCGTATCGGTGCTTCCCCAAATGCGATGATGGGCATTGGCGTCCGCCCCGATGACGAGATGGATGCTACGTGCAGTGGCTTCCTTGACGATCCTCTGCAGGTTGATGGGAGGTGGCAGAACATCGTGTGCCATATAGCAGGAGACAGCCCAAAGTGGTTTGGACTGCCTTTCCACTGCTATGGCAACGGTGTCTTGATCACTGAAATTATACAACGTTAGAAACTTCAAGCCTTCCTTTATGATGATACAAGCTCTCGGTTTACCTGCTGTACTAAGGGATACTGTATTGTATCCCTTCATGTTGAGCTTGCAAACCCGGTTTCCTACAACCCAAGGTTCCTGGGCCAGTATTAGCTCCTCTCCTTTTTGGGGCAGGTGGAGGAGCAGTGCGGCGGATGCCGCCTTAGAATGATGGAGGTTTATTTGCAGAAACCTCAGCATCACGACACAATGTTTTGTCCGCCTCCTCGTCAGATAAGGATATCTCCTCCTCGACCAGGTCGAGGGTTTGGAGAAGGTCCCCAACCAACTCCGTGGTGAAGGTGGTGCTTCTTCCGTCGTCGGAGAGAAGATCTGACTCAGAGGGGTTCACGGTCAGGTCTACTGTTGCTTCTACAGTCACCTCACTCCCACTCTCTTTGCTCGGTTCCCGTACTGCCTTCCTAGTACGGTCCTTGCGATATACTCGCAGGGTGATAGCCGAGAAACCGTAGCTTATCACTCCGCCTTTCGACTCCAATGGAGCTAACGCCTCCTCGTTAAGGATTATGAGGGCCTCTCTCTGCCCATTGCTGGGCTCGCTAACCTTGGCTACCTTCCAGTTGTCCACCGAAAGATCGGCATTGCTGAGCTTGATAAGCTCAACAATTTCCTCCAGTGTGGATGGCTCCGCCGGTATCCATGCCCTGGATTGAGGCCGATTCGGGATGTCTTCCCTGGAGACAGCTTTTAGCTTTGCTCTGGGCCAGACTTCTCCCAGCCTGCTAATAGCCTGCTTAAATAGATCCGCTGAGCGTTGATCCTTGCAGGCTATCAGCTTAACGTGACCCTGGTACCAACCAACATCACGGCAACTAGGTGGAGAGCCTGGGTTTGCCTCCAGTATGGGTTTGTACACCCGAAGAAGAGCGATTTCCACCATCTTCCAGTTTGACGGTGAGATGGTTCCATCGCTGCTACTCCTGTCGATGACAGCCCATACCAGGCTGCCCTTAGCCACTTCGCTAAATCTCCTGCCTTTGACAGGATTGGGCGCGACCAATTTTGGTCTTTTGGTGACCTGCAGTTGGGCACTCGGTTGACTCGGTTGCCTCACTAGACCTACATCTTTTGTGAGTAGCCCCTTGCTTTGCTAAAGAGGCTTTATAAGCCTCTACTGTTGCTGTTGCCCATTCAAGGGAGATTTTGTCCTTGTGGGAAAGCCCTTCAGGGGATAAATCTTTCAGCCTTTTAAGGACCTTGAAGGCAGATCTTCTGTCCCTGTAAGCCGCAACTGAGGGGTTTTGCTGCTTCTTAACACCTGAAGTGGAAGCGGTGTTGGAGGGCGCAGCGACAACCGTACGGGCCGGCTTATTCGCCGTTGCCTTGGTTCTGACGCTAGCGCCAATTGGCTTACCTGAGGAGGTGCTTGTCCCTGGCATAGCTGCCTTGGAACATGCACCCCTCGAAGAAGTAGGGGGTAGGCTGGTCGTTGTCCGATTGGACGTCACGGTCTTCTTCCCACCAGAAAGACGCGTAACCTTTGTCCACTTCCCTTCCGGGCTGAGTGGATCTTCCTTTTTCTCATTATTATTGGAATTCATTGCAAATGGGTCCCCCTTCGCAGCCGCTATCTCCACTCGTTGTGCAGTTTCCCTGAGACCCCATGGTTGTCTATGCCGAAGCAGGGAGGCCATGCGAGGGTTGGCACATTCCCTTATGAGGATATGTGCTCAGAGCCGGGCCAGGAACTAATCAGGAGTCTGAACTCAACTGAACCTACACGGCCAATAAGATAGTCAATGAGATAAATATAATTGCTGCTACTATTTGACTTTTCAAAGTAAATCTAAAACATTAAAACCGTCAAGATTCAAAATATGTCTGAAATCAATTTATATGTACTTACCGCGCACAGTCACCAATATTCACCACACAATCACAAATATTCACTTTGGCTAAATAATTTGGAACGAACTGGAACCTCCAAGAGCCCAACTGCAAGTGTCCAAACACAATTTCCATTTGTGAAGAAACGCACAGCTAAAAACTATTCGGCATCAAAGTTTACCTTTAGTAGACGCAATTAGAAAATGATTCTTTGCGTCAATGTATAGCGTTTATTTATTTTATGAACTGATTAGTCTGCTAAGTATTAATGAATAGTTACATTAAAATAATGTATAAGAACATTGTAGCAACGATAATCGTTCATCAATACCATGTTGAATTCAGTCGAGGGTTCTTTATGAACAATTAATGTATTGTGTTCGTAGTATGAATGCTCCTGTTTTCATTATTTAACTTGACAACAAGGCTTATGAATTAATTCATTCCCAGAATGTAGAAAAGTTTGGCATTTCATTGAAATTGCATAATATGTATAACTTTTTTAAATTAAAACAAGTTCAAGTTAACATTAAATCAAGGAATAGCCCATCATAAAATAGATGTATGCAGATATGAGTCAATAAATAGTAGGTCATACAATTAGGAAATAAGTCATTATATCAATGAAAACTAGTCTATAATAGGCTTTCATTAATAGCATGTCGAACATTTTTTTTAGTGTGAAATGCATGAGCACACGCCAGTTGAAAATCTATTGTGCCTTTGAAAAAAATCCTTTGCTGAGGCTACACCAGCAATCCCTGCCTTTCCCACGATTTCCTCTACATGCAATTTCTAAAACCCGGACTCAAGACATTTCGGATTACATATCCATAATTGCAAAATTGCGTCTGCAACACACACTACGCATAAATATCTTCGCGTCGACACTCGATGTTTCTTAACCCTTAACTGGTCAGCGGGGGTCTGACAGACCGCTTGAAATTGCTAATTGTATTTTTCCTAGAAATATCTAATTTTTAGGTCTGAAACTCCGGCTATAATATAGTTTCTATATCCTCTTTGATATACTGTAGGTAAAAATTAGCGAATTCCTTCCAACTCCGAGGTAATCTCATGCAGCGGTCTAGTAGACCGGTGCTGATCAGGTACGTAACTTTTTTTGGATGCGACATTGGATGTGACAAAGCAATTTTCTTTGAGAAAATACAGGTAAAAATTTTCCCACCCCCTCAAAAGCCGAGATAATCTGATACAATAATCCGCTGGTTATTGTGAGGACTTTTGTTAGTTTTTTGAAGGTGTTAATCTATGCACATAACATCTCAAATATAGTGTGTAAATATTGTAATTCTAGTGTTTTTCCAATGTACTATGTTACAAAAGATTTTAAAATGTTACGAAACAGTATAAATATATTCACCGATAAAATAAATATATTTCTTCCATATTCTTAGCGTTTTGTCTACATTATTCCAATAGCAACTTTGAACAAAAAATATAAGTTCCTCAGAAGACGGATTTATAAATTTTTTGAATTTTCTGTTTATGTTTTATGTTTGAAGTTCAAATCAATGAAACATATAAACAAAAAGTCGTTCACTTTCTCATTTTTGTTAATTAACCAGCAAGGCAGCTATTTTTGAAAGCTTTTAAACAATAAGCTGTAAATTATGGGAAATTCTTTTAAAATTTTTATTTTTAGGATTAATTTGAAGAAAACTCATGAAATAAACTAAAAATTTACTGCATTTTGCATTCCCGCTTACCTGGTCGACAAAGCATGAAAATAAGTATAGCGGTCCAACAGACCGCGCTGACCAGTTACGGGATTTTTAGTCTGCTGACCAGTTAAGGGTTGCATTGAAAATAATTTATTATGTTACGCTTGAGATAACCAAGTCGCGTTTGTCTTCATAAATGTCGTTCTCGTGAACTTTGTTTATGAAGACTGTCGCCAAATATGTTATTTATGGGTAGTTTAAATTAGGATACGATCTCCTCTTAACTAAATTAGATAAGAGTGCGAGGTTTCGATAGAGGAATCCGCATGTGTAATATTTAGTCGTAATTTAGGATCACGCGACTCTAGATCGCCAAATATATGTTCCAAAAGATAAAATTTATGTTTTTTTTTTGATCCAAAGTCCGGAATATATATAATACCTTTTTTTTATTTTGAATATTTGCGAAAGCAAATATGAAATTGGCGCAGTCGATAAGATACGCGTGCATTAAGGAATGTCGGTATTTCAATACCCAAACGCGTATAAAGATTTTGCGAATTATCGCGACCCCCGCTTTGGAAGTAAAAAACAGAAAAACGCAAAGCAGGCGCAAACGGTGCATTGTACATAAATACAAGTTACCCGAAAGTGTGCTAAGTTACAAGTCACGAAAAAGTTTTGTGAATTTTTTTTTGAATAAGTGGCGAAATAACCCCGAAAACAAGCAGGAATCAACAACCGAGGAACCAACAGAACTCCAGAGCAGACTGCCAACTGCAATCAACCCCCAGGAATAGAAAGGAATAGGACTAAGGTCAGAACGTTATTTTTCCAAAATTTAATTTTTATAACCATTCTGGATGATTTTCAACGTAAGTTTATCTACTTTTTTCAAAATATCACAAATAAATACATATATATTTATATACATTTATACATATATATACGTAGATTTTATCGTTGAAACGATTTGGTTTCCTTCCTTCGTTACTGTGTAAAAATATTTGTAACATACTCGTATACTAATATTGTGTCGACTCCCAAAAATTAAACTCAAAGGACGAACACTAACTCCGCCCAATTCCGTGCTATATCCGATACAAAAAACGATTTTGAATTCGATTTAACGGAATACATCGCGCTTGCTAGACAGCAATCTTCCGCCCTGTTGGATATCGTCCAAAATTTCTTCAGTGAACAAACCCCTGATCAAAACAGTTCCAATATGTTATTCCTTACCATTGACCTACTTAAATATCTATGTAAAATTCCCGAATTTAACGGAGACTATTGAAATTTTCAGAATTTCATTTATCTATTAGATAAAGTTCACCCTCTGCTTACTAGATATGATCAAGCCTCGCAAAGTATTTTTTCGGATCAAATACAGTCCAAATTAAGAGAAAAAGCCAGAGAAGTGATCGAAATAAATACTCACATAACGTCTTGGGCAAAAATTAAAACAACGCTAATTCAAAATTTTGGAGACAGATTGACTACCGAGGATATGTTTGATGAATTGAGAGAATCTCGATTTAAAACGAACAGCGTTAATTTTTATAATGAAATAAACAGTGTTCTTAGAAGACTTAACATCAAGTCCAAACAGACCCTTCAAGACGAAGCAGTCATACATAGCACTATTCAATCAAATAAAGCTTCTGCAGTGATAATTTTTAAAAATAAACTCCCAGAGCCAATGAGATCTACATATACTGCATGTCGAAATCCCAGCAGTCTTGAAGAATGTATTAATATTCTTCACGAATGTGGCTACGCATTCCTAAATCCAACAACACAAGGTAGAAATAGTAGTTTTAATTCAAATCTAGATCGAAATTTCAATTTAAACAGGAATCTTAATCCAAATCAAAACAGGAATTTTAGTTCATTTAGGCCTAATAACAACTCAAAAATTTTTCAAAATAATAACCAGAATCAACCTCGTGATTTACAGCGTGGAACTTATAATGGCCCACTTCGCCGAAATTCCTACTCTAATAATCAACATATAAATAATAAAAACAAAAATAATAGTAACAATTATCATAATTTTCAATTCAATAAGGCGCATTATCAAGGAGAAATATAAATTATAACAAGGTCTAAGATGAATAGTACACTTAACATACTATATGCAAATCTTCCAAGCTTACGTTAGAAAATAGAAGATATTGAAATTTTCGTGAAGGATCACAAGGAAGTTGATGTCATGCTATTCTGCGAAATATCGCTGTAAGATTCAGAGATTGATTACTACCAAATTAATGGATACAAAGCTGTTTTCTGCTGCAGAAATGATAACAGAGGCGGTGGAACCGCAATTTATATTAAAAATGGTCTGCAATATAAAGTAATATATAAAAACATAAATTTTTCGACAATAATAGTCGAGATACAAACAGACAAACATATACAAATCTTCGGAGACTTTTCTACATTCATTGAACATATAGATGACTTATACTCTACGCACAAATCATTTATAACAGTAGCAGACACCAACATTAGTCTACTAGACGATGATACACAATACCGAACATACATGGATACTCTTACAGCCAATAATTCTGAAGTACATATTAAACACAAAAACACCTACCAGGTTAATTTCAGGTACAATCTTAGACCATATAACTACAAACAACCAGACGATTAAACGCAGCACCAACTAAACTTTTGAAGACTGGCCACGGTTAGACCATAGACTAATACGTTTCACAATTAAAACACATACAATGACCAAAGTAAAATCAAGTTTGAAATATATAACTTACCTCAGAAAAGATAAATTCATTGAGGTAACTAACCAGCTACTTAAAAAGAAAACCCCAGAAAGTTTTCAGGAATTGGACGGAATAATACAGGAAGCTAAAGATTCTGCCACGTTTACTAAATCCATCAGGACAAGGAATGTAACGTGGATTACTAAAAAAGTTATTACTGCCTCAAAGAAAACACATAAAGCATATAAACTGCTAATTAAGGATCTTTACAGTCCCACAAAACAAAAACAATACAAAATAGTTAAAAACGAATGTAATAAAATAATGAAAGAAGCAAAGCAACACTATTATACCATAAAGCTTGAGCAAAGCTCAAAAAACCATAGCCAATTTAGGAATCTAGTTGACGGTGTTCTAAGGAAAGGCGAAAAAAGTAAGACACACAATATCGAAAAACTATCCTTCTCGAAAAAGATGATCAGTGAACCGAAGGAAATCGCCAACTGCCTTAATAACCATTTCTCAAAAATAGGTCATGAAATAGTAACGCATTTGCCTACGATACGGACATCATCGTCCCGAAACACATCCCCAATCTCTTCTTTTCATTTAAGAACCACCAAGTAAAAATAAATTATTGAAACTAATAATTCTCTACGAAACCATACTGCACCAGGTTCTGATGGTATCTCCGTTGATGACCTCAAATTAATTTAAAAAAAATATTGCTGATACTCTCGCGAAATTAAAAAATAAATGTATTAGGCAGGGAAGATTCCCGGAATACTTAAAAATCTTTGCAGATATACCGATTTCTAAAGGGGGTGATGAAACTGACCCAAACAATTACAGACCAATCTCACTCTTGAGTAATATCCTCGAAAAAATTGTAGATTCTCGAATCAAATAATCCTTATTCCAAAACGAAATCTCCAGAGAGGCCTCTCCAGAAGCCTCCAGAGAGTAGAACAAATAAAATATCTAGGACTTCTAATAAACGAGAAACTAACATGGACTCCACACATAAATTATCTAAGGAAAAAACTGGCTGTCTTCATTGGTCTTCTACGTCACTTCTACTTCTTTCCAAAGAAAAACAAAATCCAAATTATGTATGCGCATCTCCTTTCCAAAATTTCCTACGGCATCTTGAATTGGAGCCAAACATCTAAGAATAATCTCATGATCATCTCCAGATTAGTATTCAAGGCGTATAAGATCATTTACAATCTCCATATATCAACTAAACCGAGCCAAGTTTACAAAACAGCCCACGAATTGAATTTGCAAGGCATAATTTCCATGGAAAGAGCTAAATTCATACATAAGAATTTACACCGTTATGAGTATACCGCTGTCAAATTAGATAGAATTGAAGAGGAAAACACTTGCAGAATGAGAAACATGAATAATATAGCTATAGCATTTGCCAGAACTGATCGGCTAAAAGAAGACCCCTTCAACAAAGCAGCTAACTTTTACAATACAATACCGGACAAAATTAAAAACAAAGCGAACCCAACTTCCTTTAAAACGATACAAAAAAATTTCTCTTTCAGGACCAACTTTCGAAGTAAATTACAAGTACAATCAGCTCCACTAAACTCAAAACCAAACATGTAATCACCAGGAAATAATTCATAAACATATAGTCTGAACTATTAATCTAACTAAAAGGACACTAAAACTTACAGATTGTTACGGTCGCATTTCGTTGCGACCGAATAGTTTATCAATTAAAAAAAAAAAAAAAAGTCCTGATTGACTTTGACTTGTGTCAAAAAGCCAATCAGGACTCTGGTCAAAAAGCCTGCAAAACGCCAAACGTAAATAGCGCAAACACCACTCCACTGAGGCTCGTAGAGTAATTTAAGAAATTGAAGTGAATAGAAATTTTAATTTAAGAATTGGATTATATAAACTCATCATTGAAGGCAAGAATTGTAGAATCAAGTAGAGATTAGGAACTAGTTCAATAGTGGTAAGTAAAGGATAAGTAGTTACTAGTTTAAGGAGAACTTCACCGAGCCATCCCTGAGGAAATCATCGACGTCAAGCATCGCAAGAAGTCGCGAAGAAAAACCACTACACAAACTCATCGTCATACGTTTTCCTCCTTTTCTCTTAATGATATCGATGAACTACCAATCAGCAACTATACGTAAACGCGGATGAAACGATTCGAGTTACCGGGCACCACTCAAAACTTTGTATTTCTCTCAATAATACATACCGTCTTTTGTGATTTTCGGCGAGCCCCACGATTGCTCCAATATTACATTGCGTCCCTTCGGTCCCATGGTCACTGCAACTGCATCAGCTAGAATATCAACACCTTGCAACATCAAAGCGCGGACTTCTGGGCCGAAACGAACATCCTTGGCGTACCGGCGTACGGAAAATTGACGTGCAACGGATAGACGAGCTAGAGTTGATGGGAGACGAAACATCTTGATAACAATTAATAACCGGTCGGATGATACGAAATGAAACTTCACAAATCGGGGGGAAAAAAATCACACAAATCCTCCAAATCTTCAATGCACACGAGACAATCGTCGTGACACGGCCGCTTCAACAACTGAACGCGACAGAACCAAGTTAAACAATAACAAACAGACGCGAGCTGTCACTGGGAAATGTCGGAGTGACATCAGTGGTAGCGAAAAAGCCAAGATGGCCGTTGCGCAGTCAGATTCGACCAAATCCAGTGAGTCCCACATCAGTGGCTCTAAAACCGAGAGTTGGAATTGGAATGGTTCCGCAAGGAGCTGGGCCGTTACGACGATTTTTGTATAAATAGAGCTGGGAACAAAGGAAGGGGGCTTTTTTTTGGTCGTTTGGAGGATCGTAAGTTGGAAGAGTGGTCGGTGGTGTGAAAAGGATTTCAGCGAGTCACGTCGAGAGCGGTCGTTAAAAGGCGGTAACGTCGAGGGGAATTTTGGTCAAGATTCAAGTCGGAAGGCGTGAATTAGGTTCGGCTCCATACTAAGCGTCCTAAGCATTTAACCGATTGAGTGTCGAAGGGAGTACGTTATCGAGTTCTGCAGCGCGATAATGAATCGAGGCACGACGATCGAACGAGCGAGCGAGCGATAGGAAAATTGGCGAGGACGAATCGAGGAAGACCCGTAATTAGTAAGTAGAGTAAGCTTTATCATTAAGTTATACGTGTAGATATTAGAATCTAAAATACAGAGTGTAAGAAGCCTAAGTGGAGTGCGTTTCCTTTTTTTGTTCTATAGATTGATCACGGTGTTGGGTTAGTTTCGGGTTTCTTGATCGGGTTTCAGTGTCGCGACCTAAACCAAACCCCAGTCAGAGGTTTCGGTCGCTGGACGGTTGTCGGCGCACGACTGGGTGGCGCCCAAAATATTAAAATTACCCCGCCCCTCTTCGCGGGCAAAGACGCCGGGCACAACCGTCCGCCCCGCAGCCATTAGAGGCTTCGGGGGTAAAAGTGCGCGTAATAGTTTGGCGCCCAACGTGGGGCCCATAACGGGAAATTGTCGATTGAGATTTTATCGGGCAAGCAGTGTTCGAACGCCGGAACGTTCGACAAGATCAGTGAGTGTGTCTGTGCATAAAAGTGGCTGAATTCGAAGTGCTGACACGTGCGTGCAATTGCGGGGGTGTGAATTTGCGGGTGTGTGAAGTTGCGGGTGTGTGAAGTTGCGGGTGTGTGAATTTGCGGGTGTGTAGTGTCGTCAGAAAAGTGTATATTTTGTAAAAAGGAAATAAAGAAGAAAGTGACCGTTTTTTTTAGCCGTCTAGTTCCTATTTCTCTTTTCTTTTGTGCTGTTCTCCCCCCCCTCTAGATTCAACATGGCGAAGTTCACCAAAGCCCTAGTTGACCGTCTTAACAAGGAGGAGCTGGCGTATGAGTTGGAAGTACGCAACATGCCTACAGGGACCGTCGAGGCCATGCGGAAGGAGCTCCGAGAGACGCTGCGGGCGGAGGCGCTGCTAGAAACGTCCCTATGCGCCATCCATTACCCGTTCACCTACGAACAAGACCTGGAGGCTGTCACGGCAAAGGTGAAGGAAGTAGAGGCGCTTGCGAGGGATTTCAGGGGGGACCTCAAATCACCTGAGTTTCTGAAGGCTCAGGCTAAGTCGGAATTCGGCTTGCGGTGGATCCGTAACATGCTCCGGGAGAAGGGTACGGAGGAACCCGCCGTCGAACCACTGCGACGGCGTCTGGTGCAGGCTATGGGCAGGGTTGTGGTAGCGGCCGAAGACGGAGAGGAAGAAGACGATTCCGCACCGACCGTCGAAAATTCGGAGAACGAGAAGCCGCCAAGAGGAGAAGTGTCGGAGATGCCGGCCTTTTCGACACCCAAAAATTCCCCGGCGGCAACGCCTAAAATCCTGGAAGTAGCCAAGTGGGGGGTAAAATTCTCGGGTGAGAATCAGGCCTCAGTAAGTGCCTTCCTGGAGCGGGTGGAAGAGCTCCGCGAAGCCCGGGGCATGACCAAGGCTCAGCTGTTTCGCTCGGCGATCGATTTGTTCGAGGGTACGGCACTCATATGGTTCCGAGCCAATAGGGGGAGCGTCGAGACGTGGGATGAGGTGTGCCGAGAGCTATGGGCGGAATTCCTTCCTCCTGACTACGACGATCGCCTATGGTCGGAAATTCGCCATAGGACGCAGGGGAGCGCCGAATCAATTGGGGTGTATGTGGCCGCGATGGAGGGCCTGTTTCGGCGGTTGTCCCTGGAGTGTGGCGAAGATGCTAAACTCAGGATCCTCCGCAGGAATATCGCCCCATTCTACCAGACTCAATTGGGTCTTATGCCCGTCGGGTCGGTGAGTGAGTTGGTGACTTTGGGACGGAAGCTCGAGGCTACGCGAGTTGCGGTGGAGGCGTTTGTGCCGCCCCCTCCTCGAAAAGCGTCCCGGCTTTTGGAGCCAGATCTAGCGTATGCCGCGACCTGCGAGGCGGCGGTCGACGCCATGGAACGCGAGGGGAATGGGGTGCAGTGCTTTAACTGTCGAGGCACCGGGCACTGGTCTCGAGACTGTCGCGAGGCTAGGCGATGTTTTGGGTGCGGGAGGCCGGGAACAATGAGGGCCCATTGCCCAACTTGTTCCCCAGGGGTACGGCGAGGCCCGCCGGGAAATCGTCCCAACCGGGACCATCAGGCGACCAGGGGGTCGCGAAACGAGCCGCGTGCTCACTAGGCGGCAAAGGGAGCACGAAGTCACGGAAGACCGCAGGCGTCGAAACCAACTATTTGTTTGTGGGAGACCAAATGGACACTCGCCCACACCTGAAGGTGGAGATCATGGGACGAGAGTTTCCAGGCCTGGTGGATTCGGGAGCATCCAGCACGATCGTTGGCGAAAAAGGGTGGGAAGTGCTGAAAAGGCTCGGGGTCGAGTGGGCCGATGCCGGGCCGGTGCGGATAAGACCGGCAAACAATAGACAGTGCGCCGTCTTGGGTCAGGCCGCCATACCGATCCGCCTGGAGGGCAGATGCGAGAGGCTGAAGGTACTTATCGTACCCTCGTTGCCTCACTCCTTGATACTTGGCGTGGACTTCATTCGGCGTTTTGGGTTGATTCTCAACCTGAAAGGAGAGCGTTGGGACTTCTCGGACGTGGCAACAATTGACACCCCCAAGCATTTGAAAGGGGAGGCGCACCTGGACGAGGAGGAGTCGAAAAAGCTGGAAAGCCTGGTGCAGCGAGAGTTCGAACTCATGGGGGAGGGACTAGGGTGTACGAGTCTAGTCGAACACATTATTCGTACGGACTCGTCCCCCATCAAGCAGCGATGCTACCCGGTTTCGCCAGTGGTACAGCAGCATATCGACAAGGAGCTGTCGGAAATGCTCCGTATGGGGGTAGTAGAGCCATCGGAGAGTCCTTGGTCGTCACCGGTCCTGATGGTGAAGAAAAAGGACGGAACTTACCGGTTCTGCGTCGACTTCCGGAAGGTAAATCGAGTGACGGCCAGAGACGCGTATCCCCTCCCGTACGTCTCGGCTACATTGGATAAGCTACGCAACGCGAGGTATCTGTCGACCCTGGATATCAAGTCGGCTTATTGGCAGGTACCCGTAGCTCCCGAGTCGAGGCCCTATACCGCCTTTACTATACCAGGCCGGGGACTTTTCCAATTTAGCAGGATGCCGTTCGGATTATCCAACGCCCCCGCTACGTGGCAGCGTTTGATCGATAGAGTCTTGGGGCCCGACTTGGAGCCGTACGTGTTCACGTACCTAGACGACATTATTGTGGTCACGCAAGATTTCGAGCGTCACTTGAGTACGCTCCAGGAAGTGTTCAGGCGTTTGCGCAAAGCGGGGTTGAAGCTCTCCAGGGAAAAGTGCCATTTCTGTCGACCCAAACTGACGTACCTGGGCTACGTCGTCGATGAAAACGGGCTGAGCGTGCACCCCGAGAAGGTGGAGTGCATGGTGGGCTTCTTCACCCCCGCGACGGCAAAACAAGTGCGACAATTCTTAGGAATGGTGTCGTGGTACCGCCGTTTCATACCAGACCACGCTACTCTGGTGGCACCACTCACAGAGCTACTCCGGAAGAACAAGCGTTTCGTTTGGACACCGCAGTGCGAGGAAGCGTTCAACAAATGCAAGGGAAAGCTGTCAACGGCACCAATTTTGGCTTGCCCAGATTTTGATCGGCCTTTTCAGGTGCAGACGGATGCGTCGGATGTGGGCCTGGGAGCCGTGTTGAGCCAGATGTTTCCGGAAGGGGAAAAGGCCATTTGTTTTTTGAGCCGAGCGCTGTCGAAGGGGGAGCGGAAGTTTTCAACCACGGAGAAAGAGTGCCTAGCGGTGCTGTGGGCGGTGGAGAAGTTGAGGCCCTACATAGAGGGGGCCCAATTCCGGGTCATCACAGATCACCATTCCTTGGTATGGCTGCACAACTTAAAGGACCCCACGGGCCGACTGGCCAGGTGGGCAGTACGCCTCCAGCAGTTTGACTTCGAGGTCGTGCATCGGAAGGGGAAAGAACATCTGGTTCCTGACGCACTCTCCCGCGCAATACCTAGGGTGGCCGGAGTCACTGCTGAAGACCCCATCGACTCGTGGTGGACCAAGATGAGAGAAGGAATACGGGAGAATCCGGATCAATACCCGGACTGGCGGGTCTCAGAGGATGGCGTTTGGAAGCACATTCCCGGACGGAACGCCGAACTGGATGATCAGGCATGGAAGCGGGTACTGCCGAAGGCCGAGCGAAGCGCAGCACTTTTTCAGGGGCACGATGATCCCAGAGCGGGACATATGGGGGTCAAAAGGACCCTAGACCGAATCACTCAGCGTTACTATTGGCCAAAGATGGGGGCCGATATCCGTCGATACGTGGCTCGATGCAAGGTCTGCCAATCCGTCAAAGTGGAGCGAAAATCACCCCGAGGAGTGATGGGGACGAGGGCAGGCAGGGCAGGACAACCCTGGGAGCTTATTTGCGTGGATTTGGTTGGCCCTTTACCCAAATCAACCAGGGGACACAGCTATATTCTTAGCGTGGTGGACTATTTCACCAAATTCGCTCTGGTTCTACCCCTCCGGACTGCGAAGGCACCGGAAATAACACGCCTGTTAGAGGAGCGGGTATTTATGCTCTTCGGGGTACCAGAGGCAATCATTTGCGACAATGGGGTTCAGTTCCGTTCCCGGGTTTTCCAAGAGTTAGCGTGGAGATTTGGGTCCAGAATCGAGTACACGGCCTTCTACCACCCTCAAGCCAACCCAGCGGAGCGGGCAAATCAAGACATTAAGAGAATGTTACGCTCCTACGTGTCCGACAACCATCGGAAATGGGATAACGATCTGGCACAGATCGGGTGCGCCTTACGGACGTACACACATGAAGCCATGGGGGTAACTCCATATTTCATGAACTTCGGGAGGGACATGGTTGCCTTCCGAGGGGAACCGCAACCACTTGGGGGAAAAACATGCGAGCTCGATCCCAAGGAGCGAGCGGCCGCACTGAATCGGGTAAGAGGCGAGGTAGTCACGAGACTGCGTGACACGGCCAGGCTTACCGTGGCTAGGTACAATCTTCGTCAGCGCGCCCAGCCTTTCTATGCCAACGACCAAGTGTGGCGAAGGAATTTCGTCCTGTCAGATGCAAAGAAGTATTTTTCGGCAAAATTGGCCCCGGAATATGTGGGACCGTTCGTGGTCAAAGAGAAATTGTCCTCGTCTACATACCGTTTAACGGACAACAAGGGCAGAGACGCTGGGGTGTGGCACGCCAAAGACCTAAAACCCTACGCCGCGTAAACAACGAATTAGAGCTACCCAACAAACATGAACATGCATAAAATTTTACATCTAACTGGGACAGACACGATAAGTAAAATATTGAACTTAATACCAATCGTTGGCTGGTTCCAAGGGCTTTTCCTCGTTTGAGACCCTTCCCGCTGCCCTTCCCGCAAATCTTTATTTTCCATTATTATTTTTTCCTTCCAGTACTTCTGTCCTTTTCGTGTCACATTATCTTTCTTTTGGGGGTTGAAGTTTGGGGCTAAAATAAAACGTTCAGAAAAGTCATTAGTAGTAGAAATAATAGTCAGGGGGAGGATAGATAGGATAGAGAGTAGGCAGTAGTAGTTGGGGCGGAAAGTTATCAATTGTCTAGTACAGTCGGAGTAGAGAGGGAATTAGTTCATTAGTAGTAGAAATAATAATAATAGTAGTAGAAATAATAATCAGGGGGGAGGATAGATAGGATAGAGAGTAGGCAGTAGTAGTTGGGGCGGAGAGTTATCAATTAGCTAGTACAGTAAGAGTAGTGAGGGAATCAGTTCGGGGAAGCTAAGAGCATGGGAATTAACTACGGAGCTCAGTGGAGGATATCCATAGAACAAGTTTGGTAGGTGGATAGAATAGAAAAGGGCAAGGAGTAAATGGGTTGTTTAGGTTAAATAAGGGACGGTGGTGTAGACAGGGAAAATTAAGTCGGGGTTTGTTTGGGCAGGTCAGATAGGGAGAATGGGGAAACGTAGTTTATATCATAGATTAGAGAACTTAGTTAGGTATTAGTAGAAGCAGAGTAAGGACAGGGGAAAATTGGTGAAGGGATAGCAGTTAGCTAAGTTAGTTAGGTTAGCGAGTAGAGAGTTTAGTTCGGGGAGTTAGGGGTATCTACCTAAGTGACTGAAACAAGTGATCGTGTGGGTTTCGTACGGAACCATTGTTTTGTTTGGCCGCGCGAATTCGCCGAAGCAACAATGCTCTGCGAGCACTCGGCAATGGCCATGGCACGCAAAACCACTCTTGGTCGTGTGACGTAACCGCGCGCGTCGAATGCTGCTGCCCAAATATTACTCGTTTCCGTTTTGTTCATCGCTCGTTTTTTTAACCGTTCTTTCTTTTTCCTTTTTTTTTGAGTGGATTTTGGGAAAATCCACTTGAAGAAGGGGGGCTAATGTTACGGTCGCATTTCATTGCGACCGAATAGTTTATCAATTTAAAAAAAAAAAAAAAAAAGTCCTGATTGACTTTGACTTGTGTCAAAAAGCCAATCAGGACTCTGGTCAAAAAGCCTGCAAAACGCCAAACGTAAATAGCGCAAACACCACTCCACTGAGGCTCGTAGAGTAATTTAAGAAATTGAAGTGAATAGAAATTTTAATTTAAGAATTGGATTATATAAACTCATCATTGAAGGCAAGAATTGTAGAATCAAGTAGAGATTAGGAACTAGTTCAATAGTGGTAAGTAAAGGATAAGTAGTTACTAGTTTAAGGAGAACTTCACCGAGCCATCCCTGAGGAAATCATCGACGTCAAGCATCGCAAGAAGTCGCGAAGAAAAACCACTACACAAACTCATCGTCATACGTTTTCCTCCTTTTCTCTTAATGATATCGATGACCTACCAATCAGCAACTATACGTAAACGCGGATGAAACGATTCGAGTTACCGGGCACCACTCAAAACTTTGTATTTCTCTCAATAATACATACCGTCTTTTGTGATTTTCGGCGAGCCCCACGATTGCTCCAATATTACATTGCGTCCCTTCGGTCCCATGGTCACTGCAACTGCATCAGCTAGAATATCAACACCTTGCAACATCAAAGCGCGGACTTCTGGGCCGAAACGAACATCCTTGGCGTACCGGCGTACGGCAAATTGACGTGCAACGGATAGACGAGCTAGAGTTGATGGGAGACGAAACATCTTGATAACAATTAATAACCGGTCGGATGATACGAAATGAAACTTCACAAATCGGGGGAAAAAAAATCACACAAATCCTCCAAATCTTCAATGCACACGAGACAATCGTCGTGACACGGCCGCTTCAACAACTGAACGCGACAGAACCAAGTTAAACAATAACAAACAGACGCGAGCTGTCACTGGGAAATGTCGGAGTGACATCAGTGGTAGCGAAAAAGCCAAGATGGCCGTTGCGCAGTCAGATTCGACCAAATCCAGTGAGTCCCACATCAGTGGCTCTAAAACCGAGAGTTGGAATTGGAATGGTTCCGCAAGGAGCTGGGCCGTTACGACGATTTTTGTATAAATAGAGCTGGGAACAAAGGAAGGGGGCTTTTTTTTGGTCGTTTGGAGGATCGTAAGTTGGAAGAGTGGTCGGTGGTGTGAAAAGGATTTCAGCGAGTCACGTCGAGAGCGGTCGTTAAAAGGCGGTAACGTCGAGGGGAATTTTGGTCAAGATTCAAGTCGGAAGGCGTGAATTAGGTTCGGCTCCATACTAAGCGTCCTAAGCATTTAACCGATTGAGTGTCGAAGGGAGTACGTTATCGAGTTCTGCAGCGCGATAATGAATCGAGGCACGACGATCGAACGAGCGAGCGAGCAATAGGACAATTGGCGAGGACGAATCGAGGAAGACCCGTAATTAGTAAGTAGAGTAAGCTTTATCATTAAGTTATACGTGTAGATATTAGAATCTAAAATACAGAGTGTAAGAAGCCTAAGTGGAGTGCGTTTCCTTTTTTTGTTCTATAGATTGATCACGGTGTTGGGTTAGTTTCGGGTTTCTTGATCGGGTTTCAGTGTCGTGACCTAAACCAAACCCCAGTCAGAGGTTTCGGTCGCTGGACGGTTGTCGGCGCACGACTGGGTGGCGCCCAAAATATTAAAATTACCCCGCCCCTCTTCGCGGGCAAAGACGCCGGGCATAACCGTCCGCCCCGCAGCCATTAGAGGCTTCGGGGGTAAAAGTGCGCGTAACAAGATTTGGTACTATCCCTTATACTGATTCTTATCGTCTGAGAAGCACTATGTCCTAAAATTTTAAATACGGAGAATTATTCAATTTTGATAGAGAGAGTGATTGAAGGAAACGGAGGTGGTTTTAGTCGGTAGAAATCCGGCATCCCGAGAGGCAGGAGCTGATCGGTATCTTTTGAAGATTTCCACCTCCCAACGTTGAAAAAAACAGCTACCCAAAGGACGATCCCCAGCACGTCGAACCAGGCCTACCAGCACAAAATGGCGGCGTACCATTGTATGGTACATAGAATGTTAACAATCCTGATGAACAGGGAGAGCCACGAAAAGGAGTTGGAATACGTGATGGATACAGCGGAGAAAAACGGATACGAGAAGCAGACGATCGAGCAGATCATCAAAAAGAAAAAGAGACGAATGCGAGTAAAAGAATGTACGACGCTCATTCCTGAAAGGCAACGATTGAGAAGAATCAGCATAACATTCTCGGATATGCATAGGGGCTTGAAGCGCATGTTAAAAAAATACAACATCGAAGTGGTACCAAAGAGCGGTATTCAACTAAATAATAGCATAGACGTTCGGACTTTTGAACCGTACGCATAGTGTCTCACAAACGGCTGTGCTTTAATCAAAAATAATAATAGTTAATTCATAACCAGTTTTTGTGCAACATTAACACCACAAAAGCTAATCGTGATAAAAGTGCGTAGTACTTTAAAGAGGAAAAGCATCGACTCGCCAATTGGCGATAAACGTGAAAATGCAGTGCGAACAAAACTCGCAGTTAACAGTAGATACTACGAATTAGTGCAACAGCAAAAAGAATACGAATCAGTGCAACAACAAAAAGAAACCATGACGTTACAGTCAAATAACCGATTCGCTCTACTCAGCGATAGTGAAAATGACAGTGCCCCCCAATCTAGTGCACCAAACAAAAAAGCTCCCAAAATTCCACCGTTGATTATAATTAATCAAACTAAGCAAACAATTTGTGAAACATTAATGAAAACAAATATAAAACAGTATAACCTAAAACTCATGTCAATCGGCATTAAACTGTTCCTCGAAAATGAAACAGATAAAACAAAGCTAATCGAAGTTCTCAAAAACGAAAAATGGGAATTCTGCACGCACCCTTGTAAAGCCGAATCGCCGACAAAAATACTACTTACGGGACTGCCAAAAGTAGATATCATGCAACTCTACGATGAACTAAAGGCAAATGAAATCATTTGCGATGACATCAAAATGATATATCATCACCAGCCCAAGTTTGAAGGGAAAACTTCGTACTTGCTCTACTTCAAACGAGGAACGATCAAGCTAGAGGGTCTGAGGAAAACGAAGGCCCTGTTCCACACAATAATAAAATTTGACTATTATAAGAAGAAATCAAACACCGTCACTAGATGTGCTAAATGGCAAATGTACGGACACGGGCAGGCAAATTGCTATAGGCACACCAAATGCCAAAATTGTGCAGGAGATCATGGAACGATCAACTGCAATAGCTCCACAGCCAAGTGTACAAACTGTAATGGCAAGCACAAAGCATCAGACACCAGCTGTCCAAAACTTGCTGAGTATCTCGAAATCAAGCGCAGGCTAGCTGAACGATTTAGAAGAAGAGATCCAGCGAAAAATATAAACACAGCTAGAGATTTCCCCGCATACAACACAAAAAATTTCCCTGATCTCCCCCGGAAACAAATAGTGGAACCATTGACGACAACAACAAACACGTGGATCTCGCAATCCTATACTGCAAATCAATCTGAACTATTTACACCGACTGAGCTTTTGAGTCTTACGAAAGAGCTAATTACTAAGCTCAAGCTTTGTAAAACAAAGGAAGATCAATTCAATGTAGTTGCCACTTTAGCAATTAAGTACATCTATGGATAGAAATCGTCAAAATTTGATATTATGCACCTGGATCGCAGGTAGCCTAGCAAATAAGAAAATAGAGTTAATAAACTATATTGTAGAGAAGGATATAGACATTGCACTAATAACTGAAACTTGGTTCAAACCCCAAAGTAAGTTCTACTGTCCAAACTACCGATGTTACAGATTGGACAGACCTCTCATTAAAGGCGGCGGCGTTGCAATTGTAATAAAAAATAGCATTCATCACGAACTTAGAACACAAATCAAAACAAAATATATAGAGAATATATCCGTAGATGTCAAACTCCATAGCAAACCGGATTTGACTATTATTGCAGCTTACTTTCAAGGTGGTAATTCTAACCCTGATAAAAATGCAGGATTTAAAAACGATATCAAAAAACTCACATCTATTAAACATCAATACATTATTGCAGGAGACCTTAATGCGAGACATACATCTTGGGAATGTCAACGACATAATTCATGGGGTAACTCTCTCCACTCCCTACGTACAACTGGGGACTTTTCAATATTACATCCGTATACTCCAACATTCTACCCCACCAATAGCCAACAGTCACCACCGACTATAGATCTCGTTATTACCAATAAACCCCTATCAATAGAACAACCTATTACAGAGAATGCTTTATGTGGAAATCATCTCCCAGTCCTGTTCTCCATTAACGATACAGCTACCTTGAAACATGACAGCACTATGCTTAATTATAACTCTGCCAACTGGTCACTTTACCGGCAAATTATAAACAGAAGTATTAACCTTAAAAATATATCTTTAAAAACATTTCACACAACAAATATAATTGATGACCATTTACAACATGTTCTTGCAACTATTAATGAAGCTGTCCACGTCTCAATCCCTAAAAAAAGCCCCAAAGAAGTGATCGAGCACCCTCCACCCCAATTGATACACTTGATTAAACAAAAAAACATAGCCAGAAGGCAATGGCAAAGAAACCGAACTCAATCTAATAAAACCGCGTATAGAATCCTATGCGAGGAAGTTAAAGCCAAAACGAATGAGTTTATAAATATTAACTGGAATCTAAAACTGAGATCTCTCGTTAAATCTTCCAAGCCCTTCTGGAACCTCAGTAAAGTTCTGCGAAAGCGATTCAACGTAATTCCTCCACTAACACAAAATAATGAACTGGTGATAACCCCCAAGGATAGGGCAGAACTCCTAGCCAAAACGTTCCTGCAATATCACCAGCTTTCAGCCAATCATACTTGCCCGGATATCGACCGCTGCGTTCAAACAAGTGTAGCAATAGTCCGCGATCAGCAAATAGTCCCCAAGATATTCTTCCGTCCATTAGATGTCTTCCATTTTGCAAGTGAGCTCAAGAAAAATAAGTCAGCGGGCACTGATAAAATCAAACCCATACTACTCAAACATTTGCCAAAAAAATGTATCATCCTTCTCACTCACATATTTAATGCATGCGTGACCCTATCATACTTTCCGGATCAGTGGAAAATCGCTATGGTTATACCGATAGCAAAACCAAATAAAAATCCAAACAATGCAAAAAGTTACAGGCCAATCAGTCTACTCAATGGGCTGTCAAAAATCTTTGAGAAACTAGTATATACAGTGAAACCTGGTTAATTGGGATCTCAAGGGACCAAGAATTTTGTATCATTTAAAGAGGTTTTCATTTATCCAGTTTTCCAATTAGACAGGTTTAAAATTTTAGTTGTCTCATTTACAGAGGCCTTCGCTTATAGAGGTCGAAATGTACCGTTATTCCATTTATTGAGGTGGAAATGTTAATAAAAATGCGTATTTTTTATGAATTAATTATTATTATAACCTTTATTTTTTATAAAAAAATACAATTAAGTAAAGTTTATGACTTAAAGTAATCGGTTATGTTTGTTTGTATTTGATCCATAGTTGCTGAAACCTGTTTCTCGATGGAATAAATTTGATCAAAAATACTAGAATCATCAATCTTTAACATCTCGAAATACTTATGTAAAGTTTCTAAAGCTTCCATTGCCTCACGCTTTGAAATTTTTACTGAAGTCTCTTCACAATCTTCTTCTACTTCTTCTTCTATGTCCAAAGAAGAATACTTAGAAACGATGTCATCATCATTGAGCTCTTCTGAAATGAGTACATCATCGTCCATAGAAACGTAATCCTGAAAAGTCGGCTGCTGGTCATTTTGGTCGATCCCACAGGAGGTAATTATTTTGTTCCATTCTGCAAACGCTGCACAGATCTCTAGCTCCTCTTGTGGGTTCTCAGGTTCAGATACATTCGTCACTTTGAATCCAGCTTTTTTGTAGCAATTGCTACTTGTGGTTTTGCTAACAGAAAACCAAGCTTTTCTTACAAATCGCATGGCCTGGAGGATGTTGATTTCAGGGCTTTCTTAAGCTTTCTCTTTAATCATTGGTCCACTTATTGGAATGTTATTATTCCGTACCTGCTTTATCCATGTCGAGAGACATTTTTCAAGTTCAGGATACTCTGCCTATCGTATTCATTTTATTTTTCCTTTTCCATCAATACACAGACCGAATTTTCTCGTTGTTTTGAATAATTTCACTCAGCGTTGACTTTGGTATCTTATTCTCCGTACATAGTTGATCACGCGACTTGCCACAATCATAATCTGATAGAAGCTTCAATTTTTCAGATGCTGATAATGTGTTATATTTACGTTTGGACATTTTGTACACTTTTATTCCCTTGTTTGTAGGTCAAAACCTGAGATAGTGCTGAGAAACAAAGCACGTGCGAAATAAATTCAAATGTTTGTAAATAAACGTGTCGAAACCTGTCTCAAACTGATAAAATGTCTCACTTATACAGGGGATTGAGGTACAGAGTCCCAATTATAGAGGTAAACATCGAATAAATCCTAGAAATCAAATATCATTTAACCAGGTTCCAAAAGTCCCATTAACAGAGGTAATTCGATGAAAAAGTGCCGGGACTTCATTGGAATTCTCAATAATAGAGGTTTCTCACTTACCCAGGTCCCATTTAATCAGGTTTTACTGTAGATTATTAATCAAATTTACTGATGAAAACAACATTATCCCGAATTTCCAAGCTGGCTTCCGAGCTGGGCATAAGACAGTCCACCAGCTCAAAAGAATAACTTGTGATATTAGAAGTGGCTTCGCAAGTCGCAAATCTACGGGGGCAATCTTCCTGGATATAGAAAAAGCATTTGATAAAGTCTGGCACGACGGATTAATCCACAAGATGCTCAAGCTTAGATATCCAATTGAGTTAATAAAAATCATAAAAAGTTTCCTAACAAACAGAAAATTTTTTGTCTCCTTACACCACGAATACTCATCTATATATAACATATCAACAGGGGTACCACAGGGATCTGTGTTAAGCCCAATTTTGTACAATATCTACACGAGTGATATACCTAACTTACCGTTGTGCGAACTTGCTCTCTTCGCAGATGATACTGCTCTTTATACATCCCATACAAGCCCTCAAATCATCATAAATAACCTCGAACAAGGGCTTAAAAAACTTGAACAGTATTACCATCATTGAAAAATTAAAGCCAACACTGATAAAACGCAGGCCATATTTTTTACCAGACGTCGAGCGCCAAAATACTTACCCGATAGGCCCATAAAATTTAACAGTGAGGATATCCGCTGGAGTGAAACAGTAAGATACCTAGGCTTCACTCTAGATCCAAAACTCACTCTAAAAACACATATAACAGATCGGCAAAAGAAAATTAGTATATTGACGAAGTCCCTTTACCCACTTATAAATCGAAATTCGCTTCTGAGTTTGGAGAACAAATTATTATTATACAAATCTATCTTCCAGCCAATGCTGCTATACGCTTCTGAGCTCCTCACCACAGCTGCCAAAACAAACCAACAAAAGCTTCAAACAGCACAAAACAAAATACTTAAATTTATATTTAACCTCCCTCCGTGGTACTCAACCAAACGTCTACATAAAATCTCACGGATAGAACCCATCTCGGAGAAATGTAGCAAACAGCTTGACAAGTTTAAACGTTCGTGCTTAGTGCTAAACAACCCGCTTTTTAACGGCTCAAGAGCCTAATTTATTAAACCTAATCTTCACTATAATATCATTAATAATAACAATAATGTTATAATAATAGCAGTAAACCTAATTCCATAAGTTTTGTTAAGTTAGTTTTAGCGTAACTATCTATCCTAAGTTAGTCTAAGTTTTTATCTTAATCCTAATCAACGAGGTTTTTTTGTATACTTTTCCTCTGAACAGCATCAGCATAAAAATAAAACTATAAATTAATCGCATCCCTCCATACACCAGAGCTGTAAAGACGCTTAACAGTCTGATCCCTCACCTAACATATTATGTATATTTCAGCTAAATGAAAAAGAAAATGAAATGAAATAAATGAAATGAAATGAAAAATGAATTCATAAACATATTGTCTGAACTATTAATCTAAATAAAAGGACACTAAAACTTGCAGATTTGGTACTATCCCTTATACCGATTCTTATCGTCTGGGAAGTACTTTGTCCTAAAATTTTAAATACGGAGAATTACTAAATTTTGATGAAGAGAGTGATTGAAAGAAATGGAGGTGGTTTTAGTCGGTAGAAATTTGGCATGCCGAGCGGCAGGAGCTGATCGGTATCTTTTTAGACATTTGCACCTGCCCACGTTGAAAATAATAATAATAGCAATGGTAATCAACATCAAAATAACAGCAATAATACTAGACATAATAACTATAGACCTTTTGATAATTCAAGGTATAAAATTAATAACTGGCAAAATCATCATTCCAATTATCCCAAGCCTGAACCGATGGAAGTAGATCTTATAAGTAGCAAGAAAGAGAAAAAATGCCATTCGGAAAATTTTCGATCTCGAGCCTCCAACACACATTACCCTATATAGTTGTAAAAACAAAAACTTTTCCTTTAAAATTTGTAATAGACACAGAAGCCACACATTCGATTATAAATCCAAATCTATGTCATCCAAAATGGAAAATAAATCTCGAAACGCCAATCAAGTTAAAAACACTAAATCATACAGTGGAAATAGCAGAAAAAGTGAAAATACCTTTATTCAAAGAGCTTGGCTTGTTTGCCAATTTCATAATGAATACAACGGTCTTATAGGTAATAATATCCTACTCAAACTTGGAATAACCATCGATTACAAAAATAAGCAACTAATATCTAATCACAAAATAGTTCAAATTCATTTTGGCTCACAAACATATATAAACAAAGAACGTCGTAGTCCCAGAGGACACGAGTACATGGATGTGAAACAAAAGAATGGTCTATATTTCGTCAAAGAACAACAAAGTAGATATAATTCGTTCATTGTAGAAGAAGGCATCTACGATGTTCTCAATTTCACGGTTTGTGCTAAGGTCAGAAAGTTGAAGGACTCGTGCATTACGCATGAAACTCTTGAACCTTTAGAAGTCGAAGAGGTTGACGAGAGAAACTTCAGCATTATTGAAAAAAATGAACAGAGTTCCAATTCTAGAACAAATAAGATGTAATCACCTGAATTCCGAGGAAAGATTTTCACCTTTCAATGTCATAAAAAACTTAACTGATATTTTCTATGATGAAAGTTCAGATCTTACCTTCACAAATCGCAGAAAACATAAAATTCGAACAACTGATAGTGTTCCAATCTTTTGTAAAGCCTATCGTTATCCTTACATTCACAAGGAAGAAGTTCAAAGCCAGATCCAAGAAATGCGGGATAAGAAAATAATCGAATATTGATGAAATTTTAGAAAAATTATGAAATTGTCAGTATTTTACGACCCTCGATTTGGCAAAAGGGTTTCACCACATTGAGATTGATGAAGCAGATGTACATAAAACAGCTTTTGGCGTCGAAAACGGGCACTACGAATTTTTGCGAATGCCTTTTGGCCTTAAGACGGCCCCCGCAACTTTTCAACGGTTAATGAGCCAAGTATTGAGCGACTATATAAATAAAATATGTCTTGTTTATCTCGATGACATTATCATTTTCTCAACTTCCCTTCAAGAGCATATCGATTCTTTTCGCAAGATTTTTAAACGATTGAAAGAAGTTAATTTGAAAGTTCAAATTGTTAAATCCGAATTTCTGAAACGAGAATCTGAGTTCTTAGGACACATTGTGACCCCGGAAGGTATTAAAAGGTATGAAACCCATTCATCACTGATGAAGTCCTCAAGTAGTGGACGAAACAATTTGTTTCAAATTATTTAAAATAAAGTAGAATAAAAGGAAAATTTGTGGGTGACTCAATTTTATAAATAAATAAGTTCTACTAACAGCGGTTACACCTCTATAGCCAAATATATGTTCCAAAAGATAAGTTTTGTGTTTTTTTCTGATCCGAAGTTCGGAATATATATATATATATATATATATATATATATATATATATATATATATATGTATGTATATATATATATATATATATATATATATATATTCCTTTTGTTTTGAATATTTGCGACAGCAAATATAAAATTATTAAACTCACTGCCAAAATCGTGTAGATGATAAAAAATGCTGGTGTGGGCAGGGCCGGTCCTTTCATATGTGCAAGATGTGCAATTGCACAGGGCGCCATTTAAGAAGGGCGCTAAAACCCTTAACTGATAAAATGGAATACCTATTATCTACACTTACTGATAATTTTAGTTGCATATTGCATCAATAAGATGAAAGTAGCTTACAAAAATTCTATTAAAATATTATTTAGTGCAATTAACACATTTGTTGCGGTTGCCCAACTATGGAGTTTTATTCAGAGTGCTGCGCCAAATTCTAGCACTCACCCTAAAGGTGTTAAATTAATTCTGCCACGATCGAGCAATCCCAAATCTCGCACACAGTTCATACATTCGGACATCAATGCCTCCAGCTATACACATATGTATGCATGGACTAATGTAGATACACACGTATTCAACGCATTGATCAAACACTCAATCCAGCGGGGGTTGGCGGTGGCGGGCGGTCGCCGCGCGGCTAGCACTGGCTGGTGTGCAGAATTCAAATCTTGCACGGGCTGCCTATATCGTTTGCATGGAAGAAATAACGATTGATTTTCGTTTCTATGGGTGGAGATGGGCGCAAACAGTGCAGAAATGAAAACTTGCACCGTGTAGGGCAGAAATAGGATTTATGGGATATGAGTTGTAAAGTGCGTATGTGAAAATAATTGAATTATTTGTAAGAATAATTTAGATACACCATTTCATCATTGAAAGCGTAAAATATTTACATAATGAATAAAATATTTGGATTTTTAACATAATTTACCTCTTCATACATTGATTGGAAATTTATATAATTTATTCATAAACAAGACTTATTTTGCATCTGAAATTCTATTGCATGTTAACTTACTTCATATGGTTTACTTTATCAGCTGCACGATGTTCATAATTTTAACATAAAGCTAATTAAAAGTAAATGTATTCCAATGTTTTTGGAAGCAAGTGTTTTTAGGAAGCATAAAATTGATATTATGTACATCTTGGTTATCTATGTAGAAAGTATATAACGATTTTTCCATCTGATTTTCCCAGACCCAAAACTACAGTTTTCTTGCTGATTTAGCGGAAAGCGAGTGAGTTTTTAGTGATTGTTTTTTTCAAAGCAATTTGTTTGTGTCAAACATGTTTTTTGGGGTTTAACGTGTTCATTAAGTGATTTTGAAAGTGCTCATTGTTTTAGTTTTGTACTTGTGCTTTCAAATCTCAAGTACAAAATGCAAAATAATAAACCTTCTGGTGCTGAATTCCGCAAACGGCGGAAAATTCAAGAAGTGGCAATAAAAAGACAATCAGGTGAGCTTCTGAAGTTTCTTTCGCGACCTCTGGTAAATTCAGAAGATGTTTGTTTAGAAGGCTGCATTGAATCTCCTGCAGTTTTGGGTAGTGTTTTTAACGTTCAGCAAAATGAAGCTACTACACATTTTGCCCAGGGATTAGATATGACAGATCCATATAACTGGAACGATTTTTCTCCTGAAGCTATTAAAAAAATTGTACTTGTAGGTCCGAGTCAAATCATAGATTTTCCTTTCCCTAAAACAAACAACAGAAAGTTCAACGTATCCTTATACCAACGAACTTTAGCTGGAGGAGAAAAAATTTCAAGATCCTGGTTAGTTTATTCTATCACTAAGAATGCTCTTTATTGTTTTTGTTGCTTTCTCTTTGCGAAAAATAAAGCAAATCAAGCACTGTCTAGCTCAGGATCATCTGATTGGAGCCATATGAGTCACATGCTAAAAAGCCATGAAAATAGTTCATCTGATATTGACAATTTTCGATCATGGAAACTATTGGAAGTAGGCTTAAAGCAAAATCTAACAGTTGAAAATAGGATGGAAAATACATTGAAAGCTAAAGTAGCTCATTGGAATAATGTTTTGCGTAGGCTTTTAATTCTCGTAAAATATCTTGGCACTCAGTCTTTAGCATTTTGGGGTACTTCAGAAAGATTACATGGCCCAGATAATGGTAACTTTCCTCAACTTGTAGAAGCAAAAGGTGACTTTGACCCTATCATAGGAGAACATTTAAGAAGAATAAATAGCCAAGAGACTCAAAACAAATACCTTAGTAAAAATATACAAAATGAATTAATTAATTTAATGGCTTCTTCAGTTAAAAATAAAATAGTTAATATGATTAAAAATGCAAAATACTATTCTATAATCGTAGATACAACCCCTTATAAAAGCCATATGGAGCAGGTCACCTTAATTATTAGGTTCGTTGATAATGAAAATAGCATTTGTACAATTCGTGAGCATTTCTTAGGGTTTTTTGAATGTACAGATAAGACTGGTGAAGGCTAAACCACTTTAATTTTACAGGAATTGACAAATTTGAATATTCCTATCAGCACCTGTCGAGGTCAAGGCTACGACAACGGTTCCAATATGAAAGGAAAGCAATCTGGAATGCAGAATAGGATAAAAACTCTTGAACCTAGGGCATTTTTTGTACCATGTTGTTCTCATACGTTAAATTTAGTAGTGAATGATTCAGCCCGATGTTCGTTGGACGCTGTGAAATTTTTTGATATAGTACATAATTTGTATGTGTTTGTGTCGAGTTCTACAAACCGATGGGATATTTATAAGCAAAATGTACCCAATTTGACCCTGAAACCACTTTCTGAAACTAGATGGGAAAGCAGAATAGATGCCCTTAAGCCATTGAAAAATAATATAGATGAAATATATGAAGCATTAATCAGAATTTCAGAAGCTGGAAATCCTGAGGTAAAAGTTCACGCTGAGTCATTAGGGAATAAGATTTTAGATTATAAGTTCATTTGTAACGTGCTCATATGGTACGATATTCTAGAAAAAATTAATATAGCTAGCAAATATTTGCAAGGTCAACGCGTAAATTTGTCAGCCAGCGTTTCAATATTAGATCAGACGTGCAAGTCCCTAGTGGAAATGCGTACAGATCAGGTATTTAGTCAGTACCTTCTTAAAGCTAAATTGATTGCTTTGGAATTAGATATATCACCAAATTTTCCCCAGTTTTCTTCTCTGCGCTCTCGCCCCAATAAATCTTTTTATTCAAACGAATCTGTTGAAGTTTCATTAGATCCTGAAATGCAATATAAAGTTAACTTTTACTTTAAAATATTAGACCAAGCTATAAGCTCTACTAGTGAAAGATTTGAGCAGCTCCAAAATCATAATAGTATTTTTTGTTTCTTGTATGATATCCATGAAGTGGCTTTATTAGATAATTTGAATATCCTATGTAAGAACCTAGAAAATGCTTTAACATTTATTGACTCAAAAGATTTAAATGGCGAAGAGTTGTACCAAGAATTAATGATGTTGTCTACGTTCGTTAAACCTGGTAGTTCACCCTTGGATGTGCTTGAAAGTGCTTAATACGTTACCAATTACAGTCGCGTCAGGCGAACGTAGCTTTTCGAAACTAAAATTAATTAAAAATTATGTGAGGACTACAATGACTCAAGATCGCCTGGTAGGTTTAGCTATTTTGTCAATAGAAAAAGAGTTGGTAGAAACATTAAAATATGACCATTTGATTGCAGAGTTTGCGAAGCAAAAGGCCAGAAAAGTGCAATTTGTTTAGTTCTTAGTTTCTTTTTGAGCTATTTTTAATTTAAAGATTTTTAAATGAACTTTCTGTGAGTTTGCAAATTTAATCTGAGGAATAGGCCTACCGGGGATACCTCATTAAAAAAAGCGCGTGAAAAAGTCTACCACATGGGTTACGTGGAAACGACTATTATTTAGCTTGAGGGCGCAAAGTTGCACTTTTGCACAGGGTGCCAAAAAAGCTTGAGCCGGTCCTGGGTGTGGGCCTCCTACATCGTCAATTTTTCTATTTGAAACTCAACGCATATTTTTTATAGTCCATTCATTTACTGGCTGCTTAAGCAAAACCTTAGAGGAGAGTTTTGGCAAAGAGAGTTTTGAATTTGACTGGACTATGACTTACACTATGATAGTGCCTATATGCTTTGTTTGGGTCGCGATCACCTGACGCACTTCAATGTGTTGGTGAAGTGTGGTAGATTCGTTGCTGTTACCTGTAGAAATTCTCGGGTGAGCACAGCAAGGTATGTATGTATATAAACTACAGTTTATATACCTTATGAGCACAGTACCTTGGAGCACAGCAAGGTAAAACCGTAGCCAATGTTGTATGAGGCGGGCGAGTATGATCGAAAGCAGGCAGTGAGTATCAGGCGGACTGTCTGACCAGCTCTAACGTGGATCGAAGGCCGCGGCCTTCCCGCCGTTCCCCAGGTGCGCCGTTCGTTCACGAGAATTTCAGTGCAGCAGTGCGTGCTGCTACTTGTTCGCTATCGCAACCAGTGCTTAATCTTTTAGAATTTTGATCGCGGCTTCGCTGCTTAATTTTCGCGTTCGTAATTGAGTTGTCCTCGCGGAGTAAGACGATCATTGCTGGCTGCAGAAGCCAGCTGACCCGCGATTCAACTCGCGCATTGGTGTGCGACGTGCCAGTGAAAATTGCTAGTGCAGGTCAGTGTACTGTCGTTTATTCGTTTTCCCGTGAATTTTCGGGGCCTCCTATATTCCGATCTTTCGGTTGGTATACACCAGCATATCCACGTTCCTGGCTCCCGTTGACGGTTGGTTGACGTACATACGTGCCCCGCCAAATTGCTTTGTGGACGCAGTGTTTACCATACCCGGAAATCCTGTGGAGACGCCTCTACCTAGTCATTTCAATAGGCTGTCCAACTACATATATGTGTGTATGTACCACGCTCGCTCCTCAGGTGGGTGCACACATCATGATGTTGCAGAGATTTAACACTGATACTATCGCAATTGCCCGTGTGTAGTGATAAGTTCGTGTGAAACAGGCACTACGCAAATCGCGCAGTGGTGAAAAGACTTGACACCTGAACTTGTTCACCTGAGCTCTGCGATTCTACACTGCAAAGTGTTGAAGGTTAAAAAAAAAAAAACAAATTTGACAAATGAGTGACAGATCATTTGCTTTTATATCTTGAGTGCGAATTCGACCCATTGTTACGCAGTGTCGGTGGTAAAAATTGCAAGCATTGATTTTAGTTAACGCTCCTAATGTTTCCGAGAACAAACTAATTCTAGAAGACTTCTGCCAATGGCCAAGTACATAAACAAGCTTGTGATTCCAACTATTTGAATAAGTGATTAATGCACGGCGTCCGTTTTCAATTCATATATTGTGAAATTGAATTTTCAGGCATGCTGAGACTTAAAAAGTCCACATACATACACACCTACTTACATAAAATATGTTGTTTAACATATCAATGAAGTATCAACGAGTTTCTACAAATCGTATTTCTTAAAAAATATAAGGAAAGACACTAGTTTCCTTTATAATACGATTTCGTTAGTTTAGTTGCGTTCTATAGTGTATTACTGTGGCTGTGAGCGAATTCAATACCCATAGCTTAAATAACTGCTCTGTACTGATGAGGCACAGAAAAATATATACAAGAGAATCATAGTAAATTCCTCTTCAGAGAAATTGGTTTTTCTACAAATTTAATTCTTGATTAAGAATTTCTTTGTGACGACTCATAAATGCTTACACAGCATTATGAGTGACGCATTTCAAAATGCTTCGAGCCGTTTGCATTACATCGAGGTGGTTTGGTACAACAATTTTCGTCTCAAAATATTGATGCCTAAATATTTATAAAAGCTTCTACGAATAAAGATAATCTCAGGAATATCACTATTCCCCTTAAAACTCAATGCAAAAATCCAAGCAGTTCGCTGCATTCACGCCTGTTTGAATTCGATTCATTTTTCTTGCAGTGGAGAAAGCTTTCTTAGGAGCATTGTATTTCGTTCACATACTGTGTCAAAAAGAGGACAAAAATTAGGGTTTATTTCACAAAAAATAAATGTTCAACCTGCCTTACACAAAAAGTAACCAATGCTTAAAAAATTTAAATACTCAAATAAAAAACCATTAAAAGTCTCTGTCTCTTATTGTATACGAAATGTTGTCATGTCAATCAAAGTTTATTAATATTTGCATAATTTTAGCAGACTTTCAATAATTTTCACAATGCCGTTTTTTATTTTAATGAAAACAAACTGCTTTAAATTTTAAAAATTAAAAATTTTCCAATCAAATTTGCATTTGTGATAATCAACGCTTTGAATGGTAAAATGTTTTGTAGATGGCGATATATTTTTAAACAAAAAAACAAAGTTTTTCATGATTGTAAGACATATTCATACAAAAACAATATACCAATCATATTATAATGGGAAACAGTTGATAAAAATAATATCACCTAATTTCACTTACTCTAATGACGTGGTTTCTACAAAGTTTGTTCTATCTAATTTGGCAGAAATTTAGCCAATCATTGCTTTTCGAAATCAGATGTTTTACGTTCTCATCAAATAAAAATTCTTTTTTTTTTCTTATTACTTTTCAAAAACATTCATAACATTGATCCGCGTCAAGAATCAATCAATATAAGATCTCACTGCTTCATGGAGATGCATTTATTTCCTGTTGATTTCTATAGTAAAGGAAATTCAAGGATGATTTTGGAAATCTTCAAAATGAATTCAAACTACACTACGTATATGTATTTTGTTCTGCTTCTACTCATTTACGCATATTTATTCAGCAGCAATGAAATTAGTAGAAAATTAATTGGCTTCAGCCAACTAAGATATTGTCGCCATCGTATACTTAAAATTCATATAAGAAGCTACAAAAAATGTTTCTAAGGCTTAAAATATCGATGTAAAGCAGAATTGCTTATCCAAGCTACACTATGACGTCTAGGAAGAAATTAATGATGTTTTATTACTCCAAATTTAAGCATCATTATGAGATAAATGATTAATTTCGCTAATGCTATGTCTCAATATTTTGTTTTTTTTTCGAAGATTTCATATCGAAAAATGACAATCTAACTACTACAGAAATCCCATCACACAAGTAATACCTTCTGTCCAAGATGATGATAATGAAATTTTCTGATAGCAAATCAACCGAAGCCAAAATTACAAACCAGCTTGGATTTTTTTTCAAAGCATGAATTAATCAGCTGCAGGGAAAATTAATCTTTTATACTTCTTAAAGATGGAAGATTTGTATAAATTTAAAGCTAAGGTGTGTTCAATTCCTCAACCTCTCATCCATCGGTATTTTATTTTATTTGAGTTATGATACTATGATATTTTTCTAAAATTTAGCGGCGAAATTATCTGTTACACAAAACTCTTTATAACGAAACGATTTAAGATAACTAGATGTCAAAAATCATATTGTAGTGTACCTTAAAAAGCAACATCCAAATATCATTCAGGATGAGCAATAAGAATCTCCAACATATTCTAATAATAACCACTCTCATCAGTATAAATTTTCCAAATGTCGATAAATTGAGTCGTTATGAAAATTCATTATTCAGAATGAAAGTGACAACTGGCACTGAAGTGAACTTGAACGTATGCTTTAATTTTAGTAAGTTATATCGGTGGAAACAAGAACGCGTGACGCATTGAAGCTTCGCTGTTTATTTTGCTAATAAATTATGAAGGCATGCAAATTTCGTGAGAAAAGATTTTCGGTTCGCATTTTTCTTTGTTTTACCACATCCAAGGTCATTCCTTCACAACAATTCGCGAATGAAACGTCGTATTGACGTTTTCGTAGTGTGAATCGAAGTTGATTTTTATAAATTTAGTACAGCTATTTTTCGATGTAATAAAGAAACTGCAAAATTTGTTTGTTTGAATTCCCCCCCCCGCATTGATGAGCATTATTGGCAATCAATGCTCTGAAAAATCAAATCTTGAAGGAGCTCTCATCAAATAAAATCACGTTTTTTTATAATTGCACAAATATTCACAGGAAAATAATCTACAATCATTATTTCAATAATGAATTATGTTATTCCAATTAGTGGGATGGTTTTTTTCATTGTTATTGTTTTGAGTATTATTTATATTGTTATTTAGAACATTTATAGAGATATTACTGGGCAGAGTGGTTCATGCGAAGCTCAAAGGTCGTACTCCGTGACTTGCTTGTTTCGGTATTTTGGAATATTTGTATACCAACTGTCGGATAAAATAAAAATTTTTCAGCTGTGATAATTTACAGTGCGTATATTTACTATCTGTAGTACCTACACGAGTGCGCTATTACAAATCATCGTTTACATATTACCGCTCTCATGTTCATGCATAATATGATTATCGAGCCGTGTGCTTTCTGTTTTGTTTTCGTGTTTTGAAATCCAGGTCTCGATAAATGCAAACTTGCACTTATCGATTTTGCGGTTAATTCTGAAATGATCGGTAACTTTGTGTGTAAAGTCTAGCATGGAAATCTCGCGTTTGACGACATATTCAAAAATGTAGCATGCAGTACATTTTGCAACAGGAAGTTTCATTAGACTTGCATGGATGGATTGATGTCACCCCTAAATAACACAGACTGCCAAAATACACATCGACTAATCAAATGTATGTACGATAACATTTTTAATCATATCGATAAATTTATGCACGAAACATGTCGAAGTAACAAGCTCAAACCAAAGAAAATTACGATAGTTTTGCGGAAATAGCCAGCTTTTACGACGACCTGACATCAGCAATTTCTGCCAACACAACAAAAATTTTACCATCAAAGATATCAAGGAACCTCATAAAAAAATCAACAATTTTAACGACAAACTAACAGAAATAAATACATCGGTTGTGACGCCTCAATGCAACCAAAAATCAGAAGCCTATATGTCGCAGAAAATAGTTCAAGATACAATCAGCAGATATTCATTACTATGCGAAAGCATCAGTAGCACCCATTACTACTTTGATTTCAATCGACAACCCCTAACTCATGAAACTTTAGCTGTTGACCTAGACAGTTCAACAAAAATCCCTACTCGAGACAAGGCAACACCTCCTATCAAACATTCATTCATGCTAAAATTGTCAAGCAATGTTTTAATTTGGTGCGTACAGGTCCGAGGGTAATCAGAATAGAAAAGTCATCGAAGAGAAACGTGTAAGTGCAGACTTCATAAAAATTCATTGGACTGGCATGTAACTTTATGTTCTTTGTAAATCAAGTCCTAGTTTCTGCAGATTATTCCTAGAGGATACATTTTATTCAGGGATAGCTTTCTGTTGAGGATTCTTCAGTTGAAATTCTTTCGCATCGTGCAAAGAGAATCGATCCTTGAAAGTTTGTATCCCAACTTGGTATGCCTGGATCTTCACCAATCAACAGGAAACTAACGTGCATCATACATAGAGAGGAATAAGATCTATCCGAAACTCCAAGAAAAATATGCGGCGTAAGGAGAATATCATAAGTATATTTAATCCTAGTAAAAATTGTAAGTACCTTCCTCAACTCAAAAGTGCTCTGGTACCAGAAACACCAAAATTTAATAACACTCTCCAACGCTCTGCCAAGAAATAAGATAAGCAGTACAAAGACGAACAATAATTGATCATCTCATCAAACTCTAACCATCCTTCCCATCACTCTACATGAATTTAACAACCAAGAAATCGGTGATATTAGCACAAACTTTACTCCTTCCATTAAGGTCATTTAACTTCCATGGCAGATGACAATGACTACTTCCTCTTCTTCGTAAGTCTAAAAGTTTCACTGGTGTAAATTTTGGTAGTACTTTTTATGGCAATGATTTGTAGTAGTGTAGTGTACTAAGAGTACACTTTACTCTGTCTAGACGTCATATATCATTCATAATGACGATCAGCCATAAGGACATATTTAGATCGAGCATGCACAATTCCCACGTGCATGCATTGCTCAGCGTAATGCTCTAAGTGGCTCATGGCTGGTCAGCGTCTAGACGAGTGTGATGACCTCATAAAATTTGGATCTTAATGACCACGACTATCCGTGGGAACGCGATTTGTTCGTCCTATGCATGATATTGATTTCTTAAACTATGTACATAGATTTACATCCCTACTTTTAATTTTAGAGTAAGTTTTCTGTATATAGATTTTTGTATAAAAGAGCTGTAGATTTAGAAATAAAATTAGAGCTAATTCAGAAACCAAACTGCCATATTCGGCAAGTGTTTTGAACTCAAGTAGCTCTCCTGCCATATTCGGCAGTACCAGCCTTAATCCCAGATCTTTAGAAATATAGGCATTTCGCGTGCCATTGTGCTTAGCGCTTGTCGCTGAAAAATAGGTAAAGTTATCATATCATTCTTTAGAGATGACCAATTTAAAACAACACTTATTACAGTAGGTAGATCCGACGCCCAACCAAAAAAGTAATTGCTTAAGTTTGAATTTCACCAAATTTTAGGACGAAGTGGTGGGTAGTTCTACTATTGACGGTGATAATCTTTTCTTAAACACTAAGCGCCAGTTGATTTTTGCCGTTTAACATTCCACAACAGATCTGAAATCATCGAAATCTCACTATGATCATATTTTATATGACTTTCGTAACACTAACTACTTAAGTATTATTAACTACCTTTTTGAAATTGACTGAAACATCAACCTTTCAACGTTAGATGTTGAAAACTCTGTGTCCTAATTTGAAGCTGATGGTTTTTGATGCCGTGAAAAGGTATGGCCCTTAAATGAAGAAAAACATTAATCTATATAAGCCTTGACTATATTCAGTCAGACACTTACAAAATCAAAGAAATAAACTGTATAAAGTATTAAACAAGTAAACACAATGAATAATACAGTCAAGGAGAATTACGAAAATTCAGCTAAAGAATACAGGTACTTCACTGAATCCGATGAAAATTGTGTCATTATCATTGGGAAAAAATATTCAGAATCCCAAAAACACTTCATTTCGTAAATATTCAGAGAAAATCATACGGACATTCAGCACCAAGAGCTACACGAGCGATTACTTCATCAAGGCGCCAAGTAATATGTGATTTATTCGCTAGCAATTTCAAGAAATTTTTCACCCTGCAAACTCTCCTAACTTTTATACCCATCTTTTAAAACGGACACAAACAGTTTATGCAAAATTAAAGAGGCATGGCAATACTTTCAAATATACCTAAGTGCTCATGAAAATAGTTGAACAATATCTGAATGAGCAACGAGATGCGTTCTGAAAAGGCCTCTCAATTTCTACGAACTTTACGCTCTATGTATTCTCAGACACTTTTAATGGCATGGAAAAGAAGCAGCAAATTGATGCTGTTTACACTGATTTTAGTAAAGCCTTTGATCGTTTGGATTATGATATTCGAACACTTAAGTTATAATTCGGTATTATGAGGTCTCTCCTTGATTGGCTCAGCACATATTTTTCAATTTGTTAAATTTCAACATTTTCAATCAAAAAAGATAACTGTTACTTCGGGTGAATCTAAGTATCTCTGATATCTTCTTTTCAAAATTTTCGCGTCTGATTTGTCGTGAGCATTTTTGGACGTACTTGAAGTGACGGTTTTATGTACGAGCAAACAGAGCAATCGCATAGAATCAAGCGCTTCTATGGGCGTCGAGATCATAGTACTACTGCACCTAAGTATCTAGCTAGGTTATTATTACATGAAATTACGTTCATGATAAATTTGCCTTCGAACTTTATCGGTCGACGTATCACAGCTATCACTCGTCATCTTCGTGTTTGGTTAAATTTCCTTAACACTAGTCTCACGATTACTTTTTGTCCATAATTTGGATATCCCCAACCTAATGAAAACGGAGAAAGGTGAACTCACGCTATGTAAAAATGTGGAGCAAGGGAAGTTATCAATTCAACTAGCAAAGAATTATACGCTGTTCGTGGATAATATCGTTGACAGGCAGGACAACATATTTAGTTTTCCTTGAGCTGATCGAACTTAGTGATAAAACAATGATGCTTTTAACACTGGATATCTGGGGCTTTAGTGAATTGGAAGTCTTTCTACTTTTCAAAGGAAGCTAGCTAGCAGTACAATAATCATGTCAGTTTTACTATTATTTCCTTCTTAGGAACATCGATTTATGGATTTAGATTTCCGGTCAAAAGTGAACATTACCCAACAAACATTATTGTTCCTATAAAGCACTTCAAGAGCTTTATAAGAATCAAATCAAGCTTTGCTAGAAGTATAGATTTTTGACATTGTTCTTATAGCATTCTTGAAGAATGTTAGTAGCGAGAAAGTGGCGTATGAAATTAGCCTTATAACGCTCTATAAACATATTTGAATAACTCTTGAAATCCCTTATAAGACTATCGTTAAAGAAGTTATAAGAACTAATTCCCATAACAACTTAGAGGAAGCTGGAAGACTTTATATACTTATTATGCTCTTGATTAAGATGACGTTCGGCGGAAAGAATAGAAAGTAAAGCTGTGTGTGTGGTTTTTGTATGAAATGGTAGTGTGTTGATTAGTTTAGGTGATAGCGTTGGGAAAGATTGCAAAAGTGAAGCAATATGGTGTCTCGTATTTGCAAACTAGTAAAGCGAGTTAAATAATGACTATACGAACGTGAAATTTTTCCACGAAAGGAATTTCACTGATAAAGTATATTGTTCTACCCCTTAAATAATTGAAGCGCCTTTGAAATTAGACTTGTATATAATTTTCAATATTTCATACAAGAAATCTTTTTGTTATTTACTTGCTGAAATAGTTCATAATAAGTAATAAATCGTTGTTTGACAAAATGTGTACAAGCAATACCAAATAAATAGTATGAAAATTATGAAAATATCTTTAGATTAGCGTATTCAACCTGGTTGCATTTCACTTCAATGTTTTCATTTTTTATAAAAGGGGAAAATATGGCCGATAATTTTTATCTGTTCTGAAGCTTTTATAAACCCATTATAGGATAGTTTCTTCATTGTGACTTTAATAAGTAAGTTATAAGCCCTTATACTTATAAAGCTCTTGTTCAAGATTGTTACAAATATAAAGTGAGACAAATGTCAAAACTGAGCACAAATTACTCTTGGGAAAAGCTATTATAAGATTATTATTAGAACTACAATCAGTAGGTTCTATTCAAGAGCATTATTAGAGCTTTGTACAATTTTGCGCTTGGGTAAATCATATTGAAGTAACAATAGGAACCAAGTCTTAAAATTACCAAATCAGAAGACATTAGAAGCCTCTACTCTTAGAAATAACCTTAATAATCATTTTATACGAAATGTTTCTTATTCGAAGCTGTAATACGGGCTTTATAAGAATGTTGCTTCTTTATCCAAGACTGTTGTTGGGTATTTGCTGTTTTGTTAAAATCACGGGAACCCGTGATCGCAATTCAGCTAGAAGTGTCTGGTAATTTAATAAAAATAGCAAAATTTTATCAGATAAGATGGTTCAAAAAATGATAAATTGCAGAAATCAAAAATTTAGCTATTCAAGAGTATGTTAAAATAGTTTAAGACCGATTGTCGATGTTCTTACGAAGCGTAATCAAGTGTACCGCACGGTCTATTGAATAGAGCGATGGCAGACAAGCTGGGTGCGACCACTTTGTATGTATTGGTATTACAGGGGTAATACACAAGTCACTTCAATACTCAGTTTTTGGTAATTGGTTTTTGAATGCGTTTTTCCGGCTTCAGCGAATTTTTGACCAATCTTTAAAAACCAAAGAATTTCTGAATCCTTGTTCAATTTGCGTGTAACTGTACCTGAAATAAGTATAAAAAAAAATTTAGAGTACACACTCATGTAGATTTCTTCCTAAATATAATTTTTAATTCATTCTTACACGTTTAAACGTAAAGACATTTCGAAAGCTTCGATTTGAATTTTCGGAGTGTTTACAAAAACTTCATATACATAAATTAACAATAATCATTAATTAGTCGAACTTTCTACTAGAAACACGATTTAAAGAAATGTTTATTTTGGTAGGTTTATTCCAATATGTTTGCTCACAATAAATTCGTAGGTGTACTTATGCATTTCTTACGTGCGTCTATTATCTTTTGTAATTTTTTGGTATTGTCAGCATTCCACAAGATCTGGGCAAGAACTCTGTAAATATAGATTTCAAATTTACATACAAATTTAAAATGTTAAAAAGTTTATTATTTTAATTAAAAACACCGCCAATGTATCATAGTTACGAAAGGAGACTAGCGTTTGTTAAGGGGTTATATACAGTTGTGATGGATGAAAAAAGACATTTTTGTTTTATTGCATATTCTTTAAGTATATACTCTCGAGAATAGTCTAACAAAATTTCATAACGATGGGAGCATTAGAACCGAAGTTATAGCTATTTATAGCGCAATACCTGTACAGCGGACGTTGAGCCGTTCAGCTGTCGGCTCGAGAGAAGCGGCTCGTCGACTTTCGCCGCTCTATTGTATTGTTGAAAATGTTTGGAATACATACACTGCTCTTCCTGTAGATGTTTTAAAAGCTATTAAGCCAATTTACAAAGATCTGACGAATAAAGAACTCCTTGAAAGATGCATCGGTAGATTTACCCAAAATAATAACGAACCTTATAATCAACTGATTTGGAAAATTTCGCCAAAACATCTTCCAGGCGGCTCAGTACCCGTTGAAATTGCAGCAGATGCATCTGCTTGCATATTTAACGAAGGCAACATATCTTTTCTGAAGATCTTGGATGAACTCGGAGTTCCATGTGGTCGAAATTCTCATGCTTATGTCACCAAGCAGGAAGAATTCCGTATTACAATAGCTGAGCAACGCGCGCAAACAGCCACTAAAGACAGAATGATGGCTCGTCGACAGCAACAATTCCATGATTTGGAGGCTGCAAATGATGCAGAAGGACTACTTTATGGCCTTGGAATAGACGACTCGATGTGGGTTGAAGTATATTTATTATAAATATGAAAGAAACAAACTGGAAACTTTAAACGCGATTATCTCAGAATCTTGTTTTTTTTTTGAAATTCCATTTGCGGTGGACACGATTACTGAAAAACTATTAATCTGATCAACACCCAATTTATACCACTTATTTATTATGGTAATAGCTAGTCGCTGAACGAAGGATTTTCAATTTTTTTCGAAAACCTTTTTTTCTTAGAGCAAAACATTGGAAATGTTATATGTTGAAAATGTACATTTTTTGGTACAACCGTCGCCATTTTTTTTATATAATTTTTTTTTACAAATCCTTCGTTCAGCTACTAGATGATAGAATATACTAACAGAATTTTTTTGAATTGTTGATTTCCGATGAACCGATATCAAGATATGAAATGTCGAAAAAAAGACGTTCCTGGAAGTCGCCTATAACTTTTTTATTATTTGATACTTTTTGATGAAAAAATTTCAACAAGTTCTTAGAACCATGTACTATTCGACGTTGGTAAACGATTTTGAATAAATATTTTTTATGATGTCAAAAAAAAATCGAGAAAATTTCATCTTTTTGCGCGGTACAACTGTATATAACCCCTTAATATAAGTAAGAAAAGGTTGTAAGGAATTCAGTTTGTGAAAAGTTGTTAAAGAAAAATGTATTGAGTTTCTGAATCACATTGAATCGTACTGATTATAGACACTGATGGTCTACACATTTGTAATTGGCGCAGTCGACATCGAACTTGATCCACAATTTTGTTTTTGCTGGATTCAAGTCATAATTCCTTAACGAGTTCTGAGACTAGAACTTCGCAAGAATATTAAATAAGTGTATGAGTCAAGTGCAAGAACTAATAAATCTCCTGTACTGTCAGAGTTTCGAAGCTCAAGAAGAACATCCAAACATGGACCTATGAAGCCTGATCAAATCTTTATCAGCATAACCACCATCCGGTGGCATTCAGGATGACATCCACGCTTTTCTTTAACACAATATCAGCACATATAATGGCCAATATTTTCAATATTTATGTAGATATTACTGGGAAGTTGACCGTGTGGACCTCAAGGGTCGCACCTCGCGGCTTGTTCGTTTGTTTTTGTTTTCCTCATAAAAAATTTTCGGAGATTAAAAAGTGTAAAAAGTAAAACATCGAAAACCCGAAGCTATATGGTGCCCTAATATCACATTGAATATTTGTAGTAGGTATTATATTACAAAAAATTCGATTTCTGGTTTAACCACACTTTTAGAAGATTTTTTTTTAACTTTCGTAATATATTCAATGTAGAACGGGGATGATCAAATTTACAGCAACAATTCAGAAATCAGTACATTTTTACCACAGGAGCGGAATTTTATGAATAAACATATATGTAAATGTTTATACAAAATTAATAATAAGATAAAATATAATATCGAAATAAGTAAAAATGACAAGTTAGCTACAATTAATTTAAACACGCTACGCATATATTTATAAATAAGAACCGAGAACCTTTACGTACAATCCTTTTTGTGCGAAACCTAGATACGCTGAAAAAAGCATATCAGATTCTGATGCAAGTTATATAAATTTTTCGGTTGGAAATCACCAGTGGGTTCAAAGCCAGCATAAATTTTCAACAAATCACTTTCAACCTAAAATAAATGAAATATTGTGTGAAAGCACTTAACTTCAATAACTTCATTTCCTAATCGCCCTAATATGCCAATAAAAGACGATTTATCAATGAACAGTACGTTCAGCCGAATCTAGCCTGCATACTCTGGATTTTCATAGAGAAGCGTCGAACCGTATCTTCCAATTATTGAACTCACGGTTGGAGGAAAGAGACTTCAATGTCTTCTAGATTCCGGATGTTCAATTTCTTTATTAGATGAAAAATTAGGACACGATCATCCGAAATTTTTTCCTGTGTAACCCACCATATACTAACACCATATCACCATCATCAGTTAACTAAAATTCATGAAGCACGCATCATCGAACATGAGTTCCAGAGGATCGCATGAATTCATTCAATAGTACTTAATATCTTTTACAAATAAATATTTTCATGCTATTGTTGGAAATATCATTCCATCAGGTACAGGCACTATTACTAATTACAAAAATTAAACTATTATTTCCACTAAACACACTGTTTACTCTGGTGAACATGTAGAAAAAACTTATTTCTCGAAGGCGCTTAAAAGTTACGATACATCCTGTCACAAACGTAATTTAAATCCTTGAGAACATGGCTATTCACCTTTTTTCACGCGCGTGTAAAATGACCCAATTGCAAAGGAAACGCAAGTTGCAATTCCGCAAATTGCATTTCTCACAAATTCCAAGTCTCGACAATTTTAATCCGCGCGTGTTGTATCGTAATTGTTTTTTCCAAAAGTAAAGATAGATTTCTTCGCAGGTGAGAACCTGTCATACGAGGAGTCTTATTCTGAAACTTGTATTCGTTAGATATTGTGGGGCGAGTTTTAAAAATAAAGTTGCAGAAATAAAAACAATGTGTTTCTTTTTTTGGGAAACCTCGTGTTCACGCATATAACTGGCGACGAGGATGAAATACTCGCATGTATCCGTGAAGTGCTAAAGTGAAAAAAGGATAAATATTTATCGTATCACCAAACCACAGCGGACGAAACGGAAATCGATTAAAAGTTATCGATATTTCCCGTAGATATACATATATAGAGTATCTTCGAACTGCCTGTGATCAAGTAAAAAGCAACTAACGCACTCCCCTAAACATCACCGATTTAGGCTGAGGCTCCACGTACGATTCCAAACCGATTATGATTTGGAATGCGTAAACAATAAGAACAACGGGCGTCAAGGCTCCATGCCCGATTCCAAATCTGAAATAAGAACGTGCGAGGCTCTTGAATCAGATTGTTTGTTTAGTGTTCATTCTCGTGTCGGTGCTCAACGTGAAAATATCTGTCTTGCGTTGTTGATGGTGTCAGTGCTAAAATCCTAAAATGGATGAATTCTGGCACTAGGGTACACTTCTAGGCAAACATTCTCCCATGCCGCATCATAAAGTTCCCTGTTGTGGTAATCTTTCTCCGAAATACTCCATATTACCGGATTATTTCCAACTACCGTTATCACCTGCTCCATGGCCTTCTCCGTTCACTGCCTTTTAACGAATGAACACAACGCATTCGCATACAGAAAATCGGTTTCGGAAAACCGGCCGTGGAGCCGGGTGTCATCCGATCTTATGGCGAAAGCGTGTAAATGAACGAGAAGGTTTGGAATCGAACAAGTTATCAATAACGGAAACTTCAGGCTCAATTGGATTTGGAAACGCCGATAATCTATTTAACGATAGTACGGACCAAAGTCTGCAGTATACAAACTGTTGTGAAAACTCGGTGGGATCACCACGGAAAGAGAAACACGTCCGCTTTGTTTAAGGGTAAAGTGACTGAGTGAGTTTTATTATCTAAAAATGACATTCCGACTTTAGTTGCACTGACTTACATGATTATTATTTTCTTACATTTCAACACAAACGCAACAAGGCTCCAGCGTTCACAGCTAGGTTGAAGGTCAGACTTCTAACTATAATTAAGTATATCCTGTTAACTTTCGGGCATTTTTCTAAATCAAAAACTAATAAGAATTCCAAAAAAAATCCTATTGGTGCAAATTTGATTTTTTAAGACTTAGTATAAGATTTTAAAAATAAAAGTTTTGTTAAAGTGGAAGGAAAATGCAAAGATCCGTGTAAATCCGGGTAGAATATTGCGAACAGTGTTAAAATAACTAACTTCCCAGTATATGGGAAGTTCTTGTAATCGCATCGAAAATCGAAATTGAAATTTTCAACATTTCTTTACGTTTTGAGGTCTATAGAGTATATATAAAGTGTTTTTAGAAAGGCAGATGTATGTGTGTGTGTACGTACGTACGTCTTTGCAATGTCGAATTTTTAAAAAAATCGTTGGAGCCGTTTTTTAATTTAAGAAAAAAAGTGCAAAAAATGAAGTTTTTTCATAAACAATAAATTTTTAACCTGATTTGCGAAATATAGTAATCAATATTTATAAAATTTATATACTCCAAACAATGTTTGTACAAACAGCATCACAACTTTTTCTTTTACGTAAAAAATTGAATTAAAAATAAAAAATCGTTAAAAGTCGTCATGATTTTCAAGGTCATTTTTATCATTCACTATATCTCACGAACTAGATATAATATTTGCATCATTAAGGTACCAGTTGATGTGTATTAACATTTTTGTGAAGTTTTCAACATTATAAAAATTCGTTTCAGCCGTATTTTTAATTTAATAGAAAAAAATGCGAAAAATATGGTTTTTTTCATAAACCATACCAGTTTATATAATTTATACATTCTTATCAGTTTTTGAAGAGAAACCAGCAAAATTTTCTTCGATGATTATGAAAAAAACTAAATTAAAAATAAAAAATCATTCAAAGTTACCATGTAAAGAGGGTTTATACAAATGATATTACTTTATATCTTTTATTCTGAAAAAATGTTGGAAATTCAATCAAAGTTTTAAAATATTTGCATAATTTGAACAGATTTCTAATAGTTTTTACAGTCTTTTAATTGAAACAACTGCTTAAATTTTGAAAACCATCAAAATTTCAATCAAATTTGCATTTGTGGTAATCAACGTTTTGAATGGTAAAATGTTTTATTATCAATACTTTACAAGATCATATGCTTTAAAAAGCTTTCATCAAATAAAAAATGGTAGTTTTTATTAGATTCATTCTTTAGTAATCGTAAGATTTCAATAACCATCATCATTTGTAATGCATTTTACTTGTTGCATGCAATTGAACCTATTTTTGACTGCATATACAAAATTTTCCAAGACCAAAAAGGCCCCCACCGATTGATCCGCGTGAATATTCAATCTGTCCTCATCAACTAAAAACCTTACGTAATCAATGAATACTCCCGTAGATGGTATAATTAATATTAACTCATTCCTGTTACTGCTATGAATACCTTTCATTATTATTACTTATAGTAGTATTATTTTCAAAACTATTTTTGTGTTTAATGTTGTTGATGTTTATGTAGATATTACTGGGAAGTTGACCGTGTGGACCTCAAGGGTCGTACCTCGCGGCTTGTTTTGACTTGGTTTTGCGTGGCAATTCCTAAAGCTCGACGATTATGGCTGCTCTCAATGTAGATCTCCTAAAATTTTTATATAAATTACCTGAATATAATGGAGATCCAAAACAACTACAAAACTTTGTTGGTTTAATTGATCGGATCTACACCTGCAAAATTTCGACGCATAAGCGCAGACATCATTTTCGGACATCATCAAAAGCAAGTTAAAAGGAAAAGCCCGCGAAACCATTGAGATACATTGCCATGCAGCTTTATGGGCCGAAATATAAGCAGTTCTTACCAATAACTTCGGAGATAGGTTGAGTATCGAAGAGTTCTTCGACGCGATGCAGTTAGTGTCCTTTAAGACAAATGCCGTAAACTTCCATAACAAAGTGAAAACCAAATTACGCAGGTTAAATAATAAAATGCCTAACGTACTGGGTCTTGGCAAGGAAGCAAATGCTTGCAAAGCCAATAACAGGAAAACAGTTTAAAACATTTTTAAAAGCAAACTACCGGAACCCATGAGGTCCATACTGTTTTGTCGAGATCCCGATACTTTAGAGGAAGCGTTAGATATCCTCTTCCATGCTAATTATGCTTATTATGAACCTCATAATCAATCAGACAACCGGTCTAGTAATAATCTAAATAAAAATAGGGATATACAACAAACTAAAAACAACCACGATGAACGATACGGTCAAAAAAACAGTAACAATCGAAGTAAACAATGGCGAAGGCAAGAAGAAAATAATCGGAATCAACGCTACGACCATTCTCGAAATAATAACCAATACTTTAATAATAATCAAAAATTCGGGTAAAACAATCCTTTTCATGCTCCCGTCGTCCCAAATCATTGGAATAATAACCGAAGCTCTAATAATTGTCAATATCCCCCCGATAGGTTCGGGGAGAATATAAATAAGCACGAAATTCAAAAAAAAATTCCTTCACCAACTCCAAAAGAAATCTTCCACATATAATAATAAAAACCAAGCTAACACATCTCAAATTTTTGATCGATACAGGAGCCACTAATTCCATTATATATCCTGGCCTCTGTCATCCAAAATGAAAAAAAGCTACTGCAACAACGATGTTGCGAATTCTGTAATATAACGTCGCTATCAGCGAAAAGGTTAAAATCCCTATGTTCGAAGAACTAGGAGATAGTTCAGAAACAATTGAGCTTTTAGTATTTAAATTTCACGAGCAATATGACGATCTATTGGGTAACGATGTCCTTGGAAGACTGAACGCGATAATAGATTATAAGCATGATTTACTTAAATTGAACAATAAAATGATCAAACTCCAATATGAAAACGGTAACATAAGAAGTTACAGCTTCCAAAAACCCGGCGTTTATAAAGTTGATGTGCCAGTAGGACAAAAAGTTGGGCTAGTATATATCAACCGCAAAGCTTCCAACGATGAAAAAGTCGTCTTAGAAGAAGGTATCTACGAGGCACTAGACTACAAAGTTAATGGATTAGTAAAAGTCACAGGAAACACGGAGAAGATAGTTGAATTTTCTCCTCAGAAAACCGAACTCGTAACTGATGAAAATTTCAATATAATAAACGAAAGCCCACAGTTGTCATTGTTGAACAAGATTCGAACTGATCACCTGAATGATGAGGAAAAGGATAAATTAATAGAAATTATTAAGACCTATTCCAATATATTTTTTCTCAAGACGATTGCGACCTAACGTTCCCTCACGTTATAAAACACAAAATTCGTTCAACGAATCAAGTGCCAATCGCAGTAAAATCGCATCGGTATCCATACATCCACAAAGGCGAAGTAGCTTTCCAAATAAAGGATATGTTGAACGAGGGTATAATTAGACCGAGTAATTCTCCATATTCTGCCCCCGTTTGGATAGTACCCAAATAACTGGACGCAAGTGGTAAGAATAAATGGAGGGTAGTCATAGATTACCATAAGCTCAACGAGGTAACGAGGTAATATGTTTGATATACCTGGACGATATCATCATATTTTCGACCTCTCTTCAGGTGCATCTGGAATCTTTACGTGAAATATTCCAGCGGCTAAGGGACGTAAACTTAAAGGTGCAACTCGAAAAAATCTGAATTTTTAAAACACGAAACGGAATTTCTCGGACACATCGTAACACCTGAAGGCATCAAGCTGAACCCCAATAAAATAACTTGCGTAGAACAATTTCCTCTTCCCGGCATACAAAAAGAAATCAAACAGTTTTTAGGCCTTACAGGCTATTACCGTAAATTCATAAGTGACTACTCAAGAATCGCGAAGCCTATGACCAAATATTTGAAAAAAGATTGTAAAGTAAAAACAGATGAATGTGAATATAAAGAGTCCTTTCAAACGTTAAAACGGTTGCTAACTAATGATTCAATACTACGCTATCCCGACTTCGGAAAAACTTTTACAGTGATAACAGATGCTAGCCAATTCACATTAGGCGCAATACTCTCGCAAGATGACCATCCGATCTGCACCGAAGAAAAATACAGTACAATTGAAAAAGAGATGCTAGCTATTATTTGGGCGACCAAATACTTCCGCACTTACATCTTCGGACAGAAATTCGTAATTGAAACATAACATCAACCTTTGTAATGGCTCTTCTCTATAAAAAACCCAAGTTCAAAATTAGTTTGTTGGCGCCTAAAACTAGCAGAGTATGACTACACAATCAAATATAAACGAGGTGTAAAAAATGGAAACGCTGATGCGCTTTCCAGAATAGTAATCAACCAGATAGAAGAAAAAAATCCTATCATTCCTGAAACACAAAATCCATTAAACTTCCATAAACGACAATTAATAATCAAGAGAGTTGCATCTGGTTCACTCAAAGTAAAAACTTCAACAATTTTCAAGAATTCTAGAAACATAATAATGGCAAAAGAAATTGACGAGAATACTGCTCTCATCCTACTTAAAACACATTTTGATCCAGATAAACTCCATGCAATATTTATAGAGGATGAAGATTTCTACGAAAAAATCTATAACACTTATAGATCTTACTTTTCCAACAATAGAAATAAATTGTAAAAAGCTACTACAAGATGTAACAGAAGAAGTTGAATTGAAAGAATTAATTATTCAGAACATTTAAGGAACAGCCATAGAGGTATCAACGAAAATCTCCAAAAAATAAAAGCAAATTACTACCATCCGCATATGCGTGATAGGATCACGAGATTTGTGAATAATTGCGAAATCTGTAACATAGAAAAGTACGATATAGAGGGAGAGCCAGTGACCAATTTTCAGTTGTCATTTCAAAAGTCTTGAAAAGCTACTGAATCAAAGTTTAATATCTGCTCGACAATAGAAGCCAATTCTGGCAGCCCACAATGGCCGGAGTAAATTACGGTAAAATTTTAAAGAGGGTAGGAAAAAAGATTTATTTTAGTTAAAGTATCAGTCATGAAATTTATGCAGATTATTTCTAAAAGTATACTGAATGTATAAAAAAAATCCCCAGAACATTTTCGTTCCTCCTAATTGTTGAGAGAACGCTATAAAATTTTTTTAGAAAATATTTGTTTTTTCATTAGTTTTCAAATTTTAACACAATACAGAAAATATGCACAGAAAACATATTATTGGATACTGCAGAGGTATTCTCTAGTCACTATGAAAGTTGTAAAACTTTTTTAATTAGTATACATTTCTTACCAGTTCATGTGACGCAAATCTTTGTGTATTCTTGAAACATTTCGAAGGTCATTAGACAGATGTGACCAAGTAGTAGGGATGTTCTAGCAGTTTAGAATGTTCAAAACTATACAGAACCGCGTCAGTCCGTTGGAAATATTTTTGGAACGCAGTTGATTTTTTGAATAATTCTTAAGTGTATTCAAAATGATTTGTGCAATCTGTAAAGAGAACACTAGGAACATTTTACGTTTTGATAAACAAGAAAAATAGAAAGGTGTAAATTGATGTTAAACGCCCGTAAAAACCATAATATGCAGTTTTGTGATATGGTTTTACCTGACAACACTGATAGTGATATTGGTTTTCATAGTAAAAAACATAATTTGAATTTTGCTGCTGTCGGACATAAGTATTTAATTGAAGAAAGTCCTGTGACAGCGACTTCGTCACCATCAACTCCGGATATATTACAAGAACACGATGCAATGGAACAAGAAGAGGAAAGCATTGAAGAAAATGAACTACTCGAGATCGACAATCAAGAAGAACTGAATGCAGAATGTTTCTTCTGCGGAAAAAAACGAAAACAGCACCGTGATAAGTAGGAAAAAATTTATAAAACACAAAAAATACTTTGGCTACCATTATCAAGAAATATAGCGACCTTGATGATACAGAAGAAATGTGGCAACGTTTCGAAACTTTAAATACAGATTTTTTATCATAACATCTGTAAAATGGCAATCGTTAATAAATTTAAGGCGCTAAAACAACTCCAGTAACCGATTTGCATAAATATCGTCGCTATCATGAATTACCGTTTAATGAATTAATCGGTTTAATTGAAGAAGAAATTTAAACGATGATTCGAATGATTAAATTTTATTGAAAATATCAATAATGATGATGAAGAGGAATACAACGACAAAGATGAATGAAAAATGATAATCATGCATATTGTACATAAATACCTATTTATGATGTCAAATATAAATTATTCACCGTTTTTTTATATTTGCACTTGTATATATTTTACTGTCCATTTGCCCTTTCTTTTTAACCGACAGATATGAATTTAACTGTCTCACTCACACTTGCACGGGAACGTTTTTCTCTCTGGCAGATAGTAAGTGATGAAATTTATTTCTGGCATCCAATAATATGTTTTCTGCACATATTTTCTGTCTTGTGTTAAAATTTGAAGACTAATGAAATAAAAAAAAATATTTTCTAAAATTTTTTTATAGCGTTCTGTCAAGAATTAGGAGGAACGAAAATGTTCTGGCGAATTTTTTTATACATTCAGTATACTTTTAGAAATAATCTGCATAAATTTCATGACTGATACTTTAACTAAAATAAATCTTTTTTCCTACCCTCTTTAAAATTTTACCGTTATTTACTCCGGCCATTGTGGGCTGCCAGAATTGGCTTCTATTGTCGAGCAGATATTAAGCTTTGATTCAGTAGCTTTTCAAGACTTTTAAAATGACAACTGAAAATTGGTCACTGGCTCTTGGTCTAATAGAAATCCTGTCAAACAGAAATTTCAACGTACTGAAACGCCTAGTGAGCCTGGAGAAATAATACAAATCGATGTGTTTTATAGTTTAGATAAAGCTTTGTTCCTTACTTTTGTAGACAAAAATCTCAAAATTCGCCCAAGCCATTAAAATCAAAGGGAGAACATGGACAGAATTTAAAAGAGCAATGCTTCAGTATATTAGCATAATAGGTAATTTTAAGAAACTAGTGGCAGATAACGAATTAAGATTTAAAGCGATACCACTCTTAGACTTCCATAACCCTAGAAACCTTCTCTATTTTGGACATACACAAAGCTTTAATATACGTCTCAGAGGCGTACACATATAAATTACAATCTGTATGCAAAAATAGCCCTATTTTAGAAATATTATTTAGCAGAAATTTAAATTTGGAATATACACTAAAAATAAAACACCACTGTTATGAATTATAGCTATAATCACAGTTATTTATTACAAAGAAAAAACAATATGCATAAATTGGAACAAAAAAAATTAACTTCTTCAAAATCAACTAAAACATGCCTATATTTTTTTAGAAAATCTTTTTTTAACGCTAATTATTTATTCTTAGAGCAAACATTAAAACTAATCAGCCTTAAAAAAACTAGCTAAACTTTAAGAGCAGTCTACCCACATATCAACCTTGTGCTCGCCACACACAGATTTTTTACATTTATAACACACTAATTTTGACATCCTTTTTTTTTGGAGCAAAAGGCGCAGTTTTTCCCTTTTTTGGCTCGGGTTCTTCTTCTCGATTTTCAATATTTGAATCAGTAGGTTTTACGAGAATTTTGCGTAATATTTTCTCTTAAAGATCTTTTCAATGTCGGAGCTTCAAGTCTCTTCTCCATCCAAGGCGTAACCAAATCTGTGCTGAGTTGCTTCATGAATTGTCTTCTGTTCAATGGTTTTTTAACTTCCCAGTATATGGGAAGTTCTTGTAATCGCCTCGAAAATCGAAATTAACAATTTTCAACATTTCTTTACGTTTTGAGGTCTATAGAGTATATATAAAGTGTTTTTAGAAAGGGAGATGGATGTGTGTGTGTGTGTGTGTGCGTGTGTGTACGTACGTACGTTCGTGGACACTTTTTTCTACGAGCATAACTCACGTAAACAAAGTCGTATCGACTTCGTTGAGGTGTCAATCGAAGCGTCTTTGCAATCTTAAGAGCTGATTAGTTTTTGGGATACTTCGGTCGGGGGGGTTTGCTGTTTTGCCCCTTTGAAAGTCATTTCTGTCATGCGGTATATCTCGCCAACCAAACATACGATTTGCATGATAGAGGTGTCAATCGACGCGCATCAACATTTGTGTGAATCTGTCACATTTTCAAAAAAAAATCGTAGCCGTTTTTTAATTTAAGAAAAAAAAGTACAAAAAATTAGGTTTTTTTTCATAAACAATAAATTTTTAACCTGATTTACGTAATTTAGTAGACAATGTTTATAAAATTTATATACTCCAAACAATTTGTGTAGAAACAACATCAAAGCTTTTTCTCATGATTACGTAAAAAATTCAATTAAAAATAAAAAATTATTAAAAGTCATCATGATTTTCAAGGTCATTTTTATCATTCACTATATCTCACGAACCAGATATAATATTTGCATCATTAAGGTGTCAGTTGACGTGTATTAATATCTTTGTGAAGTTTTTAACATTATAAAAACTCGTTTCAGCTTTTTTTTTAATATAATAGAAGAAAATGCAAAAAATTATAGTTGTTTTCATAAAAAATATTTTTTTAACTTGATTTGCACAGCACAGTAATACCAGTTTATAAAATTTATACGTTCTTATCAGTTTTTGAAGAAAAACCAGCAAAACTATATTCCGTGATTATAAAAAAAAATGAATTAAAAATAAAAAATCATTCAAAGTTATCATGTAAAGAGGGTTTATACGAATGCTATTACTTTATATCTATTATTCTAAAAAAATTGTTGTAAATAAATCAAAGTTTTAAGATATTTGCATAATTTGAGCAGATATTTAATAGTTTTTATAGTCTTTTAATTAAAAAAAATTGCTTAAATTTTGAAAACCAACAAAAATTTTCAACACCAAAAAGGCCCCCACCGATTGATCCGCGTGAATATTCAATCTGTCCTCATCGACCAAAAACCTTACGTAATCAATGGACCCTCCCGTAGACGATATGATTCATATTAACTCATTCCTGTTACTGCTATGAATACCTCTCATTGTTGTAATGTTGTTGATGTCTATGTAGATATTACTGGGAAGTTGACCGTGTGGACCTCAAGGGTCGCACCTCGCGGCTCGTTATTATTCTTCATCATGTTGTGGCCATATATTCAGGGGCGGTGCTACCATAGGTGCAAATGGAGCAATTGAACCGGGCGCCAAAATTAAAGGGCGCCAAATTACAAGTGAATCAATATTGAAAATAATATAATTCCACATTCATCTTTCATTATATTTCCATTAATTTTTCTTAAATCAAGTAAATTTTGCTTATTTTGTCAACTGCAAAACATATCCACAGAATCCAAATCATGTAAACTTACAACTTTACATATTGTCACTCATCATCATAGGCTACGTATATGATCTATAATACCTCGCCTATCTATAACACCATCATCGCCAGCGGATTGACGCTGGTTCAAAACAAACAACTTGACCCAAACGATGGCCAAATTCACACATGATTTTATGCACACTGAAATGAGTCATCTATGGGTGCTATAGGCAATTTGGTTCAAGTTAGAAGTCTTGAACCAAGTCGAAAGAGAAAAGCGATTAAGAGATATGATAGCAATATGTTCCACACAGTGTTCATGGATCATTTTTTTTTATAAGTGTGTTTATTGAATCTTCTTAAAAAGAAATAACAAAAAAGGATAAGATGTGGGTATAGATAAACCTATTTCAATTCTTAAAATCTAAACGTTGCTTTGAGGTGTGCGGAGGCACTCCCTGCTTAAATTATAACGTTAATTTTTCTTTTAAGTCTATTCGAAACAATTTTTGTACCCAGCTGAGATACTAATTGGTTACAATGTTGCCTCAATTTAAGACTATACTTAGTTCTTGTTCTCAGAATTTGTTCAGAAACCGATGGTATCTGGAGATCTTTTCTGATATTGGTGTTTCTAATGTACCACGGCGCACAAAACATTAGCCGCAGTATTTTGTTCTGTGATCGCTCTATAATTTCAATTAGGGATGAGGAAGCCGTTTGCCATAACTGACACCCGTAGAACCATATGGGTTTTATCATAGAATTATATAACAAAACTTTGTACTCTAAGGCTAGCTTAGATTTATAGCCTATAAGCCAGTACAGTTTAGAAACCTTCAGATCAATCTCCTTCTTCTTTGATCTTATATGTTTTTCCCAAGTCATGCGTCGGTCTAGGTGGACTCCCAGGTATTTGTAGTGGTCCTTGTGCACTACATCTCTTCCATTGAGTTTGATAGCTGGACAGTCTCCTTTATTTAGCGTAAAGGTGACTTGAACACTTTTTGACTCATTAACTTGAATTCTCCATATATTGAGCCACTGTTCGACATCAGTAACGTGCTCTTGCAAGTTCTTGGAGGCAAGTTTTGCTGATTTTCTTGCACACAAGAACGCGGTGTCATCTGCGAACGTGGTGGTTACGGCTCCTCGACTCGTTGGTAGATCGGCGGTGAAGAGTAAATAAAGAATGGGTCCCAGAACACTTCCTTGTGGGGCACCGGCTAGAATTGGACGTTTAGTTGATAGAGAATCTTTAAATCTCACTTGGAATCGCCTTCCGGTTAAATAGGATTTCAGGATCTCGTAAACATAGGGCAGCGTTCGATTGATTTTGTAGAGTAGTCCTTCATGCCACACCTTATCGAATGCTTGAGCTACATCAATGAATAACGCTGAGCAGTAGCTGCGCTCTTGGTACGTCTGTTGGATTGTTTCCATTATGCGGTGCACTTGCTCAATCGTTCCGTGCTTTGATCTGAATCCAAATTGATGCATTGGAATGGCTTTATTGAGGTCGTCTGAAATTATTGCTGCAATAATCTTTTCAAAGACTTTTGAAAAGCTGCTTAGGAGGCTGATAGGTCGGTAGGAGCCTGGAAGGTGGTGATCCTTGCCTGGTTTCGGTATTGTTATTATAGTTGATAGCTTCCATTGCTCAGGAAAATATCCTATTCTCAGCATAGCGTTAAATATTCGGGTCAACCACCTTGTTGCAATTATCGGCAGCTCTGTAACCATCTTTCCGTTTATCTGGTCGTGGCCAGGGGCCTTTTTAACATTAATTTGGTTTTTAATAACATATGTAACTTGCCGATGTTTAATTTTGAGTTTTTTAATAGTTTTTTCCATTTGGTTATCCAGGGTTGTTCTCTCTTTCTCTGGATTTGGTTGAAAGACACTTTCTAAGTGATCAGCGAATGTTTCTGCCTTTTCACTGTCACTTTTTGCCCATTGTCCATTGTGTTTACGAATAGGTGGGGTGCTGATTTGGGGTCTTTTGAGATGCTTGGTGGCTTTCCATAAGCTGTAATCAGTTTCCGCTCTGGGTGATAGACCTTCGAGGTATTTTGCGAACTTCTCTTGCTTTTCTTCGCTAAGTAACAGACGCAAGTCTCTTTCAGCCCTTTTGTAATCTTTCTTCGCTGTTATTCCTCTCGATGTTTGCCATACTCGACGAAGCCTTCTCTTTTTAGCAACAGCCTCCTTGATGTGCGCTGCAGTCAGAATTTTCCTTTTCGTAGTGGACCTCGGAGGTGGTGTAGCGTATCTGGCTGCTTCCGTAATGATCCTAACAAATTCGTCAACAGCTTTTCCGATTTCCATCGGGTTACTCGGTGATGTTGGTACCATGTGGAGAGAGATGTAATATTTGTAATTCAGCCAGTTCGTCGAAAAGGAGGTTAAACTAGATGACGGTTTACTTACCTCCTTTTCGAATTGGAATTCGAGGAGAACTGGTGAGTGGTCCGACGAGAGGTCCAGCAGAAGTTGAGATGATACACTTGTGCGTGAGACGTTTCTGGTAACGGCAAAGTCGATTAGATCCGGAGTTTTTTTGGTGTCCTCTGGCCAATGGGTTGGTTCTCCGCAGGAAGATATGTCGTAGGCTTTATCCTTGATGACTTTGTAGAGAACTCTTCCCCTCGTGCTGATTAGACGGGATCCCCAGAATGTGTGTTTGGAGTTGTAGTCACCTGCGATGATAAACCGATGTCCTTGTTCGTCGAAAAATGTCTTGTAGTCTTCTTCTGTAGGATTGTGGTTTGGGGATGAGTAAAATGCTCCAAGGACAATTTTTCCTGGATTTCCTTCGATACATATGGAACAGGCTTGAATATTAAGAGATGAGTGTCTTCCCCATAAGAAATGCGGTATAATTTTTTTAATTAGTACAGCAGCACCTCCCCTGGGTGTTCCTAAGGGATGCTTAGTATCATAGACATCATAGCCATTAATTTTGAAATTATTTTTCTCTGTCAGGTGAGTTTCATTGATCAAGAATACATCAATATTGTTCTGATCAAGGAATTGTTGAATTTCATTTCGATGTTGGTTCGCACCGTTTGCATTCCAGTAGGATATTTTAAGTTTATTTATTTTGGACATCGGAGTAGCTGGATTAATTCAGTTTGTGTTCGCATCATCTCTTGCATAGATGTTTGGAAGGAGTTCATGAATTGCATCATGGTATTCATAATAGCTTGGAGCATTTGCTCCATGGAGGATTGAAGGAGATGGGGTTGTGGTACATCAACTGGAGGGATTTGATTGGTGTTCCCGATGAGGATGTTTCGATAACTCAGATTGCGGGTAACTGGGACTGATGGGGCAGTAGTCACTTTTGATTTTTCAGGTTGTGTTTTCACTGTTGTTGGGTAAACTTTCTTTTGCTCTTTCTTCCTGGCAACGTACACCTGGCATCCCCGGAAGTTTGCTGTGTGTGGACCATCACAGTTTGCGCATTTCCTTACTGTTGGATCGTTTTTTGAGGAAGTACACGATTTGGTAGAGTGATCTTGTCCACAAATGACGCATTTTGGCGGAAGTGTGCAGTAGCCCTTTGTGTGTCCATATTCTTGACAATTTTGACATTGAACGGGCCCAACTCGCTTATGTGGTTCTTCAACACGGATGGATCTATTCATCAGGAGCTTTAGGTTGTAAATCGGATGCACTTGTCCCGGTTGTAATTTTTGGCCGGGTTCAAGTTCAACCCTGTATAATGGTTGGCGTATTTTCAGTCTGTTAATGATATTTGTGACGGAGTGCACTTTAAATTCGTTTTTTTCCAGCTCGATTTTAATTTCTTCGCACATTTTATCCACATCATTTTCATTTACTGCTTCGATCCCTTTAATTACTACATTGAGACCTCGAAGAGCTTTAAGTCGGTAAGTGTAGAAACAAATTTTTGCCGATTCAAAGGCAGCAATTGTTTTTCGATAATCATCAATTGATTTCAATTGAACTTGTATGTCAATGTGGACACCTCGACGCAAGTTAGTACATTTAAATTGGTGGTGTCCAATTGTGATTTTAACTAGGTTAACAATCGTCACCATTGGCACATTTCGAACAAATATGGCAGTAGGCTTTATTTCTGGGATTTCAGCAGATTTCAATTCTGGGGTATCCATTTCACTAAGTGCGGCGTACCGGTTTTGCAGAAGTATAGGGTGTTTCGTATTGCGTTTTTTTGCAGACATACCTTGTACTGGTGGGCTCCGAATTTTCCGTTTCGCTGACGATTGTTTATTTTGCCGTAATGTAGGTTTAACGACCTCGGTGAAGAACCGATTTATCGGCGGTTGGACTTTGCCAGTGGCGAGAACTGGCAGAGATGGTGTTTGGGATAGAACGTTAACCATCCGGGTGATTCCAGATGGCCTTTGACTTTCCACATGTTCAATTTCATCGAGAGTGACGTCGTCAGGATGTTGTTGATTGGCGTTCTGTTCTCTATCTCCTCCATTTGATCCTTGAGGAGGTGGTACCGGTGGTTTAGACGGGCTCCTCTTGATCCCCATCTGTTCAATCAAAAAATGACTGCCAGAGAGTTATCAGAGATTCAACTTTAACACAATTAACTTTTGTACTTATAGCACTGCACGGCAAACACGACTTGTTACACGAAATTGTTACTGTCGACTGCGCCCTACATGGATGGATGGATACGTTCATGGATCATGGGAAATTTTTTCATTTGCATTTTCCATTCATTTTACTTTGATTGTATTAAGTATAATTGGGATTTTTTTTAGTTTTGCTGTTCTGGTGCTTTTCATAAGGCCATACAATTTCCACTTGAAGTCTAAGTCATGAAAGTAAAAATTCTATTGGAGGGAAATTTTGGCATAAAATGGAAATTTGAGCATATAATGATCTGAAATCGTTACTTATACAGCTCGAAGCACTGGACAAATACCCGCTAGATGACAAACTCTCTCTTCTATTCAGAATGAATTCGAAGAGAAACTGATTCCTACATCGTCGACGGCCAAAGCATTGAAAGGGTTCAATATTAGTGATTTGAACCTGCAGTTGAAATCGTGATAAAGTGTACGAGCGGTGATTTTCAAAACAATTGATTTTTTAATAACAATTTTGAACAGTGATTTTAATTAAACGTTATAAAAAAATAATTAATATGTCGGGCGTGAAAAAAAAGTTGTCGGGTAGTGAAAATAGGAAACGACGGAGGAAAGATGAAATTTCCAGTTCGAAGCAAAGGGCCGCTATGGAAAATTTTCTGGAAAGAGAAGTAGTAGTAGAAGTAGATCCTAATTATGACAGTCCACAACATTTCCCTTTATCCTATAATATTGAAACAAGTTCATCGCAAGTTTTTGCAGGTAACTTAAAATTATCTTCACCAGGTGTTAGTGCAAGTTATCCGTTAGATAATTTTGAAGATCCTGGAACCTGGCCAGAATTAAATGAAAATCAGATTCAACTGATAGTTAAGAAAGGGCCTTATCAAATTAAAGATTTCCGATTTCCATCTACAAAAGGTAGAAAATTTAGTGCAAAACTATATGAGCTAACATTGCAAAATAGTGAATCTGTCACTAGACACTGGCTGGTGTACTCCACCTCAAAAGATGCGATATTTTGCTATTGTTGTCGCTTATTTTCAAAAAACAAAATTAACTGTTCCTTGTCCAGTATAGGATATTCTGATTGGAATCATGTTAATAGACTGATTAAAGATCACGAAAAAAGTATTGTTCATATGACCAACTTTAAAATTTGGAAAGAGCTTGAATTGCGACTTTCTAAAAATAAAACAATAGTTGCCGAAATGGAAAAAGAAATAGCTAAGGAAATTCAGCATTGTAGGGAAGTTTTAAAGCGGCTTTTGATATTTGTTCAGTTTTTGGGCACACAATCTTTAGCTTTTAGAGGGCATTCAGACGTTTTGTATGAGCCCAACAATGGAAATTTTCTTAAATTAGTAGAATCAATTGGTAAATTTGACTCGGTGTTAGCAGAACATCTAAAGCGCATCAATGACCACAATAGTCGAAATAAATATTTGAGCAGTGACATCTAAAACCAGTTGATTAAGCAGGAAAGAGCAGCTATCGGTAGTAGTCAGAATAGTCGAACAGGTTGATAACATTTTCACAGCCAAAGAATATTTTTTGGGGTTTTTGATTGCAGAAGACACAACTGGGGCTGGGTTGACCAAATTAGTTTTAGATCAACTTGAAAGTTTAAATATTTCAATTTTTAATTGCCGGGGACAAGGATACGATAATGGGTCGGATATGAAGGGGAAGCATTCCGGAATGCAAACAAGGATAAGAACTTTGGAGCCTAGGGCCTTTTTTGTACCTTGTGCATCTCATACTATCAATTTAGTGGTTTCCGATGCAGCTCATTGCTCTAAAGATGCTGTTTATTTTTTTGATATTGTGCAGTGTTTATATAATTTTTGTTCTTCTTCTGTAAGTAGATGGGCAATTTTAAAGAAACATCTCGCAACACTCAATTTAGAACCTCTTTGTGCTACTCGATGGGAAAGTAGGATTGATGCCTTAAGACCATTAAGATACAATTTAGATGATATTTATGAAGCCATTGTAGAGATATCGGAAGAGGGAGAAGCCGTGACAAAGAATGCAGCAGAATCATTAGGAAACAAAATAACAGAATTCAAATTTATTTGCTGTTTAGTAATTTGGTACTCAGTCTTGGAAAAAATTAACGTATCAAGTAAATATTTACAAAGTCCCAATGTTTGTTTATCTGCCGCTTTATCAATACTGAGCTCCACTAAAACTTTTTTGATAGAACTTAGAACTGATTCCATGTACGAAAATTTTATAGACGAAGCTAAAGAAATCGCTGTGAGGATGGATGTCCCTTGTACCTTTCCCACATCAACAGCTTTAAGGTCAAAGAAAAAAAAAATTAACTTTTTGTACGAAGGTAGGGATGAAGTCATAACAGACTATAAATACAGGTTCAAAGTAGACTTTTACTTCAAAATACTAGATCAAGCCATTAGTTCTATGACTGAACGATTTGAGCAGTTAACTGATCACTCCAACAATTTTGGCTTCCTATAAAATATTAAAAATAATGTTTTGCCGGTGAATGAGTTAATGAATAAGTGTATCATCTTGGAAAAATCCCTCACGAGCAACAAAACTTCCGATATAAGTGGTTTAGAACTGTGCGAAGAATTAAAGATGCTAGCTACACTTATAAAGGATAAGGATTCTCCAATCCAAGTTTTAAATTATATATTCCAAAATAATTTGGACTCAATATTTCCCAACGCAGTAATTTCATTGAAAATCCTTTTAACATTACCAGTTACTGTCGCTACCGGCGAACGTAGTTTTTCAAAGCTGAAAATAATTAAAAATTATTTGAGGTTGACACTAGGTCAGGAGAAGCTAGTCCATCTTGCAACAATGTCAATTGAAAGAGACTTGGTGGAAAGTTTAGATTTTTCTGATTTTATTGATGATTTTGCCAAAATAAAAGCTCGTCGAGTAAAATTTTCTTAAATTGGGCCTATGCAATCTTACATTCTTGTGATATTTGAGCGGTTTTTAAATTATCTTTAAAGTTGTTACGTTTTGAAGGTGTACATTCAGCTCCATAAGTTCAAAGCTTACTATTAAATCAACCTGAAAGAAAATCATAATACATATATTGGAATAAAAATCAAACTTAATATATTTAAACATCTCAGATTAGGTGCTATTTCTTATAACCGATTCGTATCGTCTGGGAAGTACGGTGGAACAAATTCAACAAACGTGAATGACAATCACTGAAAATTGATGGATAGAGTGATTTTTGGAGGAGACGGAGGTGGTTTTAGTCGGTAAAACCCGGCATGCCGAGAAGCAGGAGCGACTCAGTATCTTTATTAAGATTTAATATTTCCACCTCCCAACGTTGAAAAGAAAAAATTCGGATATTGTCGATCAATTCAAGTTGTTACATGATTTCATTTGAAAATATGAATGAGTTTGATGTGTTTATTCATTTCCTACATTGACGGATAACTCGTATCTTTGACTGCCACATTTTGACGGAAAGGCGCGATATTGCTTTTTTGCTCCGGGCGCAAATAATGACAGCACCGCCACTGCATATATTATAGTAGAATTAACAAAAGCCATGTTTAGGATACCATAAAATACAGCCATCGGCCATCTATTAGTCTTGCGGCTGCACGACATTGAGGAGCACATTTGATCAAATGAGTCTACTCCGTCTTTCGTTTGATTGCAAAATAGAATCATGTCAGGGTTAACACTTGAATCATTTATTACTGCATTTTCATTGCGAGAGGATAATAGATATACCATCTTTGCAGGTTTTGGTTTATATGATACAAGTGTCAAGGGGCCATCAAAACAAAACATAGAGCTGCCAACGGGACGTGATCTCGAATTCTTCAATTGTTCAGGGATCTCCCGTTTATTTGATCGCATAGTGCCTACTAGAGTCAAATTATAAGGCTGTGGAAGTAAACTTTTGGCTAATGGTATGGATGTAAACCAATTGTCATAGGTTATGTTTCTGTTCGATCCATGAATAGGCTGTGACAATTTCTTTATATAAAATTCACCAAGTGGTACCCCGCCAGTATTTATACTCCTGCCTATATACGGATCAGCGTCGATCATGTATTTGGAAGTTGCATCACACATCATCGGAAACTTGATGCCGTATTTATCCGGCTTGTTCGGTATGTACATCCGAAATGGACATCTACCTCTAAAACCGAGCAACTGTTCATCAATTGTCACCTCAGATTCAGGAATATAATTGATTTGACATTGCTTTATATACAGTTCCCAAACATTTCTAGCTGGTGCAAAGGCATCATTTGGTCGAAGATTTGATCTCAAAGTCTTATCATCCATCCTAAGGCACCTGACTATGAACTCAAATCTTTCTTTGCTCATAATTGATATGTATCGTGTACCAGAAAAGGTAGGATCAAAAAGTTCATCTGTTGAAAGATGATTATCCTTCATGACTGCAGTCAATAATCCAATAAATGCACAAATTTCTAAATGAGTGACATCTCTATGAGTCGCTGTAACTTTTCCTAGCTTTTGGTGTTTAGAGATCATTTCAACATTAGTCCATTTCACAATTCGAGATAAAATTTTATCAGTTATGAATAAATTAAAAATTAGCACAGGATCAAAAACATTTTTGCACATGCGAGCTGGACCTCGAGAGGTGCGGACTATGTTCATAGCTGGAGTTCTGTGAGATGTTTGAGCTTTAACAGTTGACCAAATGTGTTCATTCTTACCTCGAAGAGTATTACCACGAACACGATAAATTCGCCCCGAGTTGGCAGGTGGTGAAACACGGTCAGCGTCAGATGATGGATCAGCTTCTGCAGCAAGGGTTGGGTTGGTTTCTTCAGAGGGACCAGATTCTTGTAAAGACGAAACGTCTTCAGTCACATAATTATTAACTTCCCAGTATATGAGAAGATGTAATCGCCTCGAAAATCGAAATTGAAATTTTCAACATTTCTTTACGTTTTGAGGTCTATAGAGTATATATAAAGTGTTTTTAGAAAGGGAGATGTATGTGTGTGTGTGTACGTACGTACGTTCGTGGACACTTTTTTCTACGAGCATAACTCACGTAAACAAGGTCGTATCGACTTCGTTGAGGTATCAATCGAAGCTTCATTGCAATCTTAAGAACTGATTAGTTTTTGGGATACTTCGGTCGGGAGGTTTGTTGTTTTGCCCCTTTGAAGGTCATTTCTGTCATGCGTTATATCTCGCGAACCAAACATACGATTTGCATGATTAAGGCGTCAATCAATGCGTATTAGCATTTGTGAGAATCTATTAAATTTTTGAAAAAATTGTTGGACCCGCTTTTGAATTTCAGAAAAAAAGTGCAAAAAATTAGTTTTTTTTACAAACAATACATTTTTAACCTGATTTACGGAAGACAGTATTCAATTTTTATAAAATTTATATATTTCAAGCAGTGCTTGTAAAAACATCAAAACTTTTTCTCATGATTACGTAAAAAATTAAATAAAAGCTAAAAAATCATTAACAGTAGCATCGAGTTCCACCAAATCGAGGTAGATCCTCAGTATCGGCACAAAACTGCGTTTGGAACAGGAATGGGGCATTTTTAATTCTTTAGAATGCCATTTGGATTCAAAAATGCACCCGAAACATTTCAAAAGTTAATCAACATTTTTTTTTCAATTGAGAAATTATATAATTATTGTTCCGGTTTTAGCCCACCCGAACAAAGCCATTTACTCTACCCACGGATGCTTTTTAACTCACCATCGAAGCAGTATTATTTCAAAATAAACCAGTCGCGAGGTGTGACCAGGAAAATCTACACGGTGAGCTACTCATTAATATCTACGTAAATATCAAAAATATTAGACAATAAGAATAATGAAAATAATGCTACTTTAAATAATACTAACGATAAGTACTTATGACAGTAAGCAAACTGAGTTAATATTAATCGTATCATCTTCGGGGGCGTCCATTGGTTACGTAAACCTTTTTTGATGTTTTGATTGAATCTTCCCGCGGATGAATCGTATAAACGTTTTTGGAAAGAAATAAAACTAAGAAGTTTTTTGTGATGTGAACTTAAAACATCTGATTTCGAAAAGCAATGATTGGCAGAAGTTTAAATAGGATAGAAGCGACTTTTTTAGAAACCACAACATTAGAGTGAAATTAGGTGATTTTAGTTTTTATCAACCTTTTTCCATTAGAAATATGTTTGGTGTATTGTTTATGAATAAATGTGTTTTGAAATCATGAATAATGTAGTTTTTTATTTAAAAAAAGTCTTCATTTTCAAAAGATTTTACCACGTTGATTACCACAAATGCAAATTTGATCGATTTATTTTCAAATTTTAAACAGTTTTTCCGTTTAAATAAAAAACGGCACTGTGAAAATTACTGAAAGTTTGCTTAAATTATGCAAATATTAATAAGCTTTGTTTGACATAACAACGATGTCTCTCGAAAGAGAGACATCAGGTAATATTATTCGTATGAACCCTTTTTGTATAGTGACTTTTTTTTGAAATTTTTTTTAATTTGTTCTTTTTTGTGATCATAAAAATAGTTTTACTGTCTTTTTACAAAAGCTGTTTAAAGTAAATAAATTTTATAAACATTTATTACTGTGTTGTGAAATTCAGGTAATTTTTTTTAATTAAAAAACGGATTCAACAATTTGTTTAAAAATTTGAAAGAATCATACAAATGTTAAAACGCGTCGATTGACATCTTAACAATGCAAGTTCTATGTTTCATTCGCGAGATATAGTGCCTAACAGAAATGACTTTGGAGTAGTCCAAACACAAAAAGCACCCTACGGAAGTTTCCTAAAATTTAAAAGAGTGCTTAAGATTGTAAAGGCGCTTCGGTTGACAGATCAACGAAGGCGATACAACTTTGTTTACGTGAGCTATGCGCGTAGAAAAAACAGTCCATGAACGTACGTACGTACATATACGCTCTTTCTAGAATACAATTGTCTAACGCTACTAACAATGAGTCCCTTGTTGCAACTCGACATACTGCTAACGAGGACAATCACGATTACATATGTGTTTCTGAAGGACCAATAAACTTCTACAATACCACAAATGTTTTTTGTTAATTGTAAATATATATTTTGGGGGCCACTTACTCCCTTCTTCAGTACACAAGCTACTTAGATTATGGCAAGCTACATTGAAATTTATGCTTACGACTATTTTAAGACAGGTAGAAGGGCGCCATTCACTTATATTATCCGTTTATGGGCCATTTCTACCTGCCTTTGTTTTTCCTTATTTGCAATAAGCCTAATTAAACTCGGGGGGCAATTCCCTTGGTCGGTATTTAGTAGCTGTTTTTCGTCTTCACGCATGATTTCTAGGTTTTTCCAAGGGTCCAGTGTGCTCGTTCTATTTGTGTAACGTAGCAATTCCAGGTTTTCCTGCTGGATGGTGTGCCTTTCTGCGATGATGTGGGCTGCTACGGATGAGCGTATTACTGCGTTGGATTTCCGGATGCTATTGGCTGTTTCTTTTATATGTTCATTGAATTGCGTCGTTATTAATCGTTTTGTTTGCGCTATATAAATTTTGTCACAATCATTACATGTATCACGATATATTTCGCTTTTCTCTGTAAGTTATAGTGGGTCCTCCACGCTGCCTAGAAACTTCCTGAGGGAGGTGGTCGCCTACATTGAAAGTTGGCATCCTTCAGTCTTCTTCGCATAGTTCGATCTGAAATGTCTACGCCGGCATCATAGACCATCTTGTTAAGTTCCTGCAAGGGTGCCCTGCGATTTGCAGCAGCAATTGACACCACCTTGCGATCTGATCTAGGCGTAGTTTTCTTTTTTCGTCCACAGTTTGCCTGCTTTGAGGATGTCACTGAAGAGATTTCCTTCATTTTTTTGAAATTTGCACCACTACATAGGGTGAAAAAAAATTTCTCTCATTGAATAGTTCCTTGTTCGAAGACGTGCAGAAATTGCACTCCTTTTTTCATTATTTCGTCCCATTATGATATCTGTATAAAAAGATAGATATTCAATAACTTGTATTTTTGTACTGTAATAATGTGTAAAAATAAAGCACTTTGACTACTTACACAGCAGCTTAATGTTTAATTCCAAAACACTTTAGAGTCAAAACCGAAGTAATACAAATTTTTCAATTATGGCACAAAAATAACACAGATAATCAACCAGAAGCACTTGAACAATTGGTACCTCTAATAGAAGCAACCGCTCTTTTATTCTATTTTAAGCTGGGAAACGGATCAAACCATCGTTTTATTACCGTAAACTAATTAGGAAAACCCGAAAAATAACCATTAATAGCCTAAAGAGGTTTCCGAAAAGAATGGATGAAGACAATTGCAGGTAATGATGAAATTTACAAGTATTTGTAATTTTTTGGCCAAGGACTTCGTTTTGACTATGCCCAGATATCAAATATTTGTGCGTTATAGATTTAATCCACGTGAACGTTAAAATTGCTTTACGGTACATAGTAATAATGTTTTTATTTTTATTCTGTCCAGCGCAATTATCGGAATAAAAAATGACTTCTGATGTTGGGTTTTCGATACTTGATTCATTGCCTCTTTTATGATGCAACTGCTCTGAATATCGCCATACACAAGAAGTGATTTCAACAGAACCTCAGTTTGCCTGTCCCTCGTGCCATACGTAGAAATTAACTAAATTGGTGTTAAGTTGAAAATCGTAAAATTAAAAACATTTAATTTGGAGACGTGATAAAATGTTGAGACACTGCCCTGAGGACAAGATAATACCGCTTGCAAGTCATACACTGCTACTATATAAGCAGACTTCTTATCATTCTCTTTTTCGATTCGGCTACTTTCAATTGTTCCATCGGTATTTTTTTCCTGTTTATCGATGTGTAACTTTTCCCACTATCTCTCAAGAGTTTGCTTTTATTTTTTTTTGCCATTTTTGGACATTTCTCTTTCGAGTTTTATTTTCTGCTTTACTAGGATATGAAACTTTTCTTTGTCCTTTTTTCTGTTTTACCTCGGCAGAGTTCTCAATTATTTCTGCAGATTCTGAATCTGAATGAATGCTTTCTGATGAATGACTATAAGATTCGAAATAAGGATCAGCATCTGCGTCGTCGGAATCAAAATCATTTAATCTGCTCTCGACGTCACTCTTTGAAGACGTGGGGTTCAAGGAAGAGCTTTCCTTTGGATCATTACGATCAGGCACCATGGAAATGCACTGGAAATCATCTGTATTTTCAGTCCTTAATGGAACACCGTCTGTAGCAAAGAAAATTAAATTTTGATTAAGGGCGAATCTCCAGATTCAAATCTATACTAGATATAGATCTATCAAATATACTTCAGTATAGGTTGTAATCTATTGAAGACATTAGGTCGAAAACTGGATTATTTATAAATAAAGAAATTAATAGAAGTGACTGTAATTTATACACCCTACATTGACTCGAGGCATAATTTGGATGCCTGCTTTCAGTCAACTCAGCTGTGATTGAGAAAATAATCATTCATTTGATTTTGGAAGTGTAGCGCGGTCAAGACGTGATGCTGACCACATTACTCTTTTCGTGTATCGTTATGGTCTCCAAAGAAGCTTGCTAACAGGCATCACTCTGTGTTCCGATTTGGAATGTTATGGGATCGCTGAACTTTCACACTGAACTATACGAAATAAAATATTACTATCTAAAACTAACCATGAGAGATGACTATGTCCTGTGTAGTTACTTCAGGGTTTCTTGGAAGTTGTAGCTGCCAAGATGTACCATTTTGCTCATTATGTTTAAGAGCTAATTTCAACATAAGTTGACCCCTCGACTCATGCGACACTGTTGTAACTGAAACAAATCGTCATTATATTTATTAATTTTGTTTCAAGAGTGGCCCATGTCAAAATATTACACCACATCATTACATTCTCAAAAGAAATTATAAATAACCTTTAAGAAGAGTGGCATAACTCCAAATAAAACAGGAATGGAAAAATAATTTTATAATCAAAACTGTCATAATTTTGTATACTTATTAATTTTTATTGAAAACAGTGGCGTAATTCAAAATGTCACACTATTGCCCAAAAATGTACATGTACACTCTTTAAACTTTACAAAACATCTGAAGATGTGACACTGTTTCCTCAAATCGTAAATAACGTTTTTTTTAATACAACACTGACATAATTGCACTCCAGTAGTCGGATATGCAAGTTACAAATGTGACACTATTCTACATAAAAGTAAACTACCTTTTCGTTTTGCTTATGACATAAGCCAAAAATTCCAACTTCTTTACTATGCCGGTTTTCTTCCAAAGTAGCGATATAAAAGAATCAGCCAATGGCATCCGGAAATCCAACGCAGTAATACGCTCATCCGTAGCAGCCCACATCATCGCAGAAAGGCACACAATCCAGCAGGAAAACCTGGAATTGCTACGTTACACAAATAGAGCACACTGGACCCTTGGGAAAACCTAGAAATCATGCGTGAAGACGAAAAACAGCTACTAAATACAGACCAAGGGAATTGCCCCCCGAGTTTAATTAGGCTTATTGCAAATAAGGAAAAACAAAGGCAGGTAGAAATGGCCCATAAACGGATAATATAAGTGAATGGCGCCCTTATACCTGTCTTAAAATAGTCGTAAGCATAAATTTCAATGTAGCTTGCCATAATCTAAGTAGCTTGTGTACTGAAGAAGGGAGTAAGTGGCCCCCGAAATATATATTTACAATTAACAAAAAACATTTGTAGTTTGTGAAACTGCGTCTTTATTTTTTTTTTAAATAAGGCACTACAAATAGCGGACAACACCTGACATATTCTACAATACCCAAATATTCTTAAAACAGGGAAAGAACAATCAAGTCAAATTAATTAAATTTCAAGGGAAACGAATATTACATCTAACTTTTCAGGAGTTTACGCCAAAAAATATGAATTACATATTCAATAATCACGTTGCGAAAACTGTCACCACAGCAATCAACTTTCCTTCAAAATAATCGCTCCTTAAAATGCAGGAAGAATTTTCCTTGTATTTGTAATACAAATTTTTCTATAGTAAACGCAACAAAGCACCTGCATAACTGTAATGAACTTGAAATTAAACAAATAGTAGATAATCAAAATATGAAATTAAACAAATAGTAGATAATCAAAATATGACCTCAAACCACCAAGGAATTGAAAAAAATAGATGTTGATTTAAAAAGCAAATATTTTTTTCCAAATCATAAAATACTCAAATCAAACTTCTTAAACGTATACAAAATATGCAAGCAATCTTAATATGAAAGAAAGAATATGAATTTGAAATGTAAAAAGTTTTTTATTTTAAGAAAAAAACGCCGCGAATGTATCATAGTTAAGAAAGGTGGCTTGCATATGTTTAGATGTAAGATAGTATATACATATAAGTAAGATAGTATATGCATATAAGGAATTCAGTTTGTGAAAAGTTGTTGAAGAATAAAGTATTGGTTTTTTTTGAATAATATTGAATTGCACTTATTATATACACTGATGGTCTATACTTTTGTAATTGTATACATTCTTAATTTGGCTCAAGACTATCGACATCCGTTTGCGTTGAATGTATCGCCAGACCGTACGTTTATCCCTATGTGGTTCCTACCTAAACCTAGCAGCGATTGTCATTCGGCAATCCAGGATCTTTCTTATTGAAGAAGAGATAAACAGCCAGTAATAATAACATTAAATAAAGGGTATATTTATGATAAGAATCGTCCGTCTATCGGCAGATATTTCTCAACGTTTTCGTTTTATCTGAGATATCGGTCGACGTAATGACTTTTTTTATGGTTCTAAATAAATATCTGGCAGATGGTACGGATATGTGCTATTAAAAACGTGCTTTTAAGCTATATTTTCGTCCCGCATCGTGACATTCAAAAACATACTAGGTATCTCCGAATAGTCGAAACTTTAACCAGATAGATCATTTCGACTTCGAGAAAAGGTCTGGTACCAGAATCCTTATTGTAAGAGCATTCTGGGGTGCTTACTGCAGCTTATACAATGACCTCGTCAGAGCGAAGTATCGCTGCCATATTGCAACCAATGTAGACTACTTGGAAATGACACAAAAAAAGACAGATTGAAGATGACGTAACAGCGATAGTGGAGGAAACCGTAGGGCGACAAACCGTTACTAAACGAAAAACTTTTTCGACGGAGACAGTGAAGATGCTATAAAAACAAAATGAAGCATTTTTACAATGCATTGAACGACAAACCAAACCCAGAAACAAAGCTACGGCAATTTGCCAAAAAACAATCACTCAAAAACAGAGAAAATAAAAGTCATGAAGCGCAACCCTTGACAAAAACTTTCCAACTATATAACAAATAAAAGCAACAATAAAAGTAAGTGTTGTTATAATAGAATAATAAAAATGAGTCATTAGAGTCAATGTAAATAGTCAATATTAATCATATCACCCGTTATTTATTATCAATTTATTTATTGTTATTTATTAATAGTTTTTACAGTTATAGAAACTATAATTTTTTGTTTGATGTAAAATCTTTACAGTATTCGATCTTCCAAAATATTGATTGTTACAAGTGCAAATTAGATTGAAAAATTTAAACAAAGTAATATATATATATAGTATACAGTAATACCCCGACTTACATTACCCCGTTTTACGCGAATTCGGAGATACGCGGTTTTTCTTTTTGATGACCGCGGGCATCGGCGTGTTCGATTTACGACAAGTTCGAACGTGTTCCATGTTCAGTGGAATCGTTTTACATACGCCGTTCACATTATTGATTTATCTTTAATTAGGTCATCCAAAATACAAAAAAAGAGTCATTTGAACCTAACAAGAAACGAAAAACACTGTCTTTGCAGTGTAAACTGAATATTATCAAAGACTTTGAATCGAAAACAAAAATTTGGGAATTCGCAAAGAAATCAAACTTACCGCTATCAACAGTCCGAACGGTTATAAAAAGTAAAGAAAAAATTACGGAAGCTGTGAAAGGCTCTCAATCTTTGAATTCAATGCTATTTCTAATGCGAAAGCTTGGGTGACAGCTTTCCTTTCTGAAGACTGGTTTGTTCATCATTTTATTCCTAAGTCGAACGTTATTGCCAATTTAAAGAAATTTCATTTAAGGTCATGCTACTAATTGACAATGCACCACGTCATCCTCCAACAACTCTAATTAATTTGGATCCATGGGTGGAAGTTGTATTTTTGCCACCAAACACAACCAACTTGCTTCAACCAATGGACTAGGGAGTCATTAAAACATTTAAAGCTCACTAGACAAGGCGATCATTTGCACATCTAAATGAAGCTATGCGACAAAATAGCGAGCTATCTGTCAAAGACTTTTGGAAGCAATTCAATGTTTTCGATGCTGTAAGAATTATTGGACAATCGTGGAATGAGTTTTCACAAAAAACTTTGAATGTCGTCTGGAAAAAGCTGTGTACATTTTTATCACAACTCCAAGGAGAATCAGCCTCAGATCGTGAAGAAATCGATGGTATAATTAAAGAAGTGGATGATATTGCCAAACAATTAAATTAAAGGTGGATGATGACTGCGTACAAGAATTGTTGGATTCAAACTATCATGAGCTAACAATTGACGAGCTTATAGAAATGCGTGAGCATGATCAATACATTGAACAAACTGATCCGTTAGACCCAGTTGAATCTGAAAATCAAATGACGATTTCAAACTTAACAGAAGGCCTCAGTACAACTGAAAAGAGGTTACAAGTTTTAGAGAAAATAGATTCCAATGAAGAGCGCGTGTCTACTTCAAAACGGGAAATAAAAAATATACTGGCATGCTGCGAGGAAATTTTACGTGAGAAGAAGAAAACCTTAACTCGTCAGACGACATTGTTAGACTTTATGAAGCCTTCGACCTCAAAATAACTTCGGCTTATGTTGTTTTATTTATAGTAATGCAAATTGTTTTTATTATCTAACATTTTATTAAACATGTTTCATCTAAATTATTGTTTTATCTAGATTCTGATCCCGATTACACAAACATTATACGTATTTATATGCAAAGTTGAACCCCGACTTACGCGAATTCGACTTACACGGTTATCGCTTGGTCCTATCTACCGCGTAAGTCCGGGGTATTACTGTATTGCATTTTTCAGACTTAAAATTGGACGTACTAAATTTATTAAATATTAATTTATCAATTATTTATACGCTTTGATCGAAACCGCAAAGACATCATGAGTGTAAGTGAAATTAGTTAACTTTAATCGTATGAAAGGATTATTCAGTATCTATATAATTAAACGGCTAACATGAATCAAATCTCACCACATTTAGCAATATTTTCATTCTCACTTTACAGTTTTACACCGTTCATGTGTATTGTTTTTGACCATTCAATGGTTCGGTGTTGTGTGATAGCTTTCTCTCTATGGACCATTCGTGTGTATTGTATTTAGCGTCGCCGTTCATTATGAATATGTATATGCAGATGTATACGCACATTTCATCACTATTTGGTCATATTTTTTTAGTTTGTATTGCTGAAGGTCGTCTAACATTCCACGAAAAAGCGTTTTCAGTTGAAGAAAAATTTCAAGATTTAAAAACGATGTTTGATTTTCCTAACATTATTTGCACAAACCGGTTTGGTAAATCTCAAGAATGTGAAAATCGAATGATGACATGCGCTAAACGCTTAGCATTGTTATCCGTTCGAGACGATTTGAAGCGCCAATAATTGAATAATGATTTTTAAACGTTATTGAAATTCATAAACATTATTTAATCACAATAGAAAAACAAATTTAGCTTGCCGTTTTATTATATTGATTGATGATTTAAGTTAAATTCAAAAACCTTTTTCCAAAATGCACAGGGACTTGAAACGCATGTTAGAAAAATACAACATCGAAGTGGTACCAAAGAGCGGTATTCAACTAAAAAATAGCATACCGACGGAAAAAGATAAACTGGAAGGAGGAGAAAAAAGTGGCATATACCAGATTACGTGCGGGAATTGCCAGCATATCTACATTGGGCAGACGAAGAGGCAGCATTAGCCAGAAGGGGAAGGATTAATACTGTACGATCATCGGTAGCAAAACATATGTTAGACACTAATCATAAGATAGAAATAGAAAAACTTAAAGTTATAAAACAGGTAAGGAAAGTCTATGAGTTAGACATAAGGAAAACTATAGAGATAAGTAGAGTACCTGTAGGGATCAGAATGAATAATGGCTTAGGGAATGGATCAATTAAGCTGATTAAATTTTGCGATGAAAATGTAAAATGTTAGGGATTAAAATAGAAACACAGAACTTAGGGAATTAGTTGAACACTGAAGAAGTCTGGGTGTGCCAGACGAAATGTACATCTGGTTTAATAGTTAAATACACGATTTTAAGGAAATGTTGGAAAAAGGTTTTTGAATTTAACTTAAGTTTGTGAAAGCGTGAAAATAAGGGTTCTAACTGAGATTGATGATTATTCGATCGAATTTCTAAAGTCAATCATAATGAAATCATCATTGCACTCGATTTTCGAGTGCTGGGTTCTGCTAGTAACTATTAATTGATTATTACACCTGCGCTTTTTTTGCAATAATGAAAAAAAATAAGTTTAATGCATGCAGCAGCAGATTTTTTAAATCATTGATCGCTGAAAATGCAATATAGATTTTTTTAAATTTAAAAAAAATCCAATTTTTAATTTTTTTTCTAATAAATTCAAAAAAGCTTTATCAAGTTCATCACAAATTAAATAAACTCATAAAACGTTAATACGCTTTGATTGGCACCTTTATGAAGTTAATACAACGTTTCGTTTGTGAGATATCGCGTCTGGCAGAATCGACCTTGGTTGTGTCAAAGTGTAAAACTAACTGCCTTACCGAAGCTTACTAAAATCTAATCAGGTCGGTTCATTGCTTGCTTGTTTTCGTGAGATATCGGTTTTAGAAAATATAATAACTTCCCTGTGAGGTATTTATTAAAATAAAAAGGAAAATAAAGATTTTGGATTGTTCAATACTAAAATATACGTATTCATATAGAGGTTCACCTAAAATTTTATTTTTAGGTGACTGCTGGAGTGAAATTTCTTAGTTTTTCAGAAAACTTTCAAGAGGCTAAAATAGCATCAGTATTTTATGCAAATGCCTTACTTTGTTAACACCAACAACAATTGATAAGAGCACTTGAAAACAATATTTCTATGTATGGAAATCTTACAAGTCTTATTTTTCATTGATAGTTTGGTGTGATTCTAGTTGAAGAAAATTTGGAATTTCAAATAATTATATAATCTTTGAAAATCAAATAAAAAACATTTTTTCAAACATAAATATTGATTTGAGAGAAAACATTTCTTTGCTAATTTAGAAATATTCAATCCAATATCAAAGGCATATTCTATTGCAGAAAAGGCTGAATTCTTGAGTTCAACATGAAAGGTTGGTTCGACGCGTTCCGGGATGATGGTGGACCGACACTTTATTCTTTTTCGAACCGAACACCAGTCACCGGAGATGTTTCAATTGTTGCTGTATCAGTATTATTCGCTACAGTGTACGTTGCATTCTTAGTCATATTTCCCGGCGTAAGAAAACAGGTATGTGTTATTGATACTTTATTTTAAAAAATTTGTGTCCACAAGTAATAGTTGACTGAAACTCTGAATTAAACGGATTTCAAAATTTGTGTTTTTAAAAGTACACAGAAATATCTTAATATTGAGTTACCGCACCCCAAACTACGATCAACATTGTCACCCAAAAACCTCTCATATCACGTTCTACATCACCTAATCAATCGATAGATCTATATTTTAACTATCCAAACATTTCATTTTCACCATCCAATATCCAATACCATCCTTAGCAATACTTCTACCATCGAAACCTATCCGAACTTGGATACTCCTATCATTCGCCTCTTATATCCAAAGAGTTTTATCTTTTCTCAAGTGGCTGGCACTAGTTGATTGCCGCGAAAATCCTTTCTTGCCGCGTTATCACATTTAACGCTTAACGTGTGTGTTTATCTTACGAAGCAAAGATTGTTTTGAAACATATCGCCTCACAAGATGAACTCAAGTGCATTCTTAAGACGCGATAATAAATCAAGAACTTTGCTGATTTTAATATTGGAAATATCCAATTTCTATTTGAGTTGGGATGTTTTATCCTTTTTCGGTCAGAAAGTAGTTTGTTGCGGTGCAGTGCAATTGAAATACTGAAATCTTGTAGACTTAGACTAAATAAACGTTCGTGCTTTGAAGAAAAAAATTAGTCTTTTTTTAAAAGTGTTCGCACAAACGAACATGCAGCAAACCCATCACTATTGTCTATTGTTAGCCGTAGTTGTACCACTCTCTGTGAATATATTTTTTATGTTATGGATGAAAAACCACGAGATTTGGTGTCATAGATCTAACCATCGAAGAATATAATTTTTAATTAAAACAAACCATTCGTTCTGCTGGCATGGAAACCAATCATAACGAATGGGTTTACGATCGTTCACATAAAATCATAGACCTAAGCATGGGAAGACGTATTTGTTAATTAAAATGAACCATTCGTTCTGATGGCACTTGAAAGCCAATCAAAACGAATGGGTTCACGATTGTTTTTGTAAAAAGGTGTGATGGAATGAACATGTCCACTGTTCAAGAAATCAATGTTTACGCGACCGAAAATTTATTTTCAGAAACGGTAATGTTCGTGTGAACTTATTGATCACTCGAACTAATAGGATACTTTTTGGTACATAGCATAAAAAACAAGTCTAAAGTCAGTCTGGATAATCAACTTGGAGAATAAATACAGGTTCCACTGAACATTCACGTTTTTCATTTTAAAGAGTGTATATTCGCATTTGTGGCGAAGTCAGTAGGAACCTTTTTAAAACGAAAAAGGGTCCAAAAACGGTCCAAGTTGAAATTCCATAGCAGTTTGGTTCAAGCTTTAGAATAACAGCTAACACAAATGGCAACAGGTAACAATATTATTAACACAAGCGAGATTTAAGACAACGAGGAGAAAGGCACGTTGAGTCTCGTGATAGATTCACTAAAGTACGAGTTACATCTTCCTATTTTCGACGGAAATAGTGATCAACTAACAAGCTTTGTCGATATGATAGATCAAATGGCCGCAAACACTGTCAACGTACAACGATCATTCACAACAAATAGTTTTAAGTGTTATAAAACATAGAAAGTTGCCAAAACTAAGCAAATTATAGACGCGAAATCTCATTTTGTGAAGTAGGACTACATTAAAAATTTATTATTTGCGAATTTTATGGATCAGAAAAATAGCTCTATTAAATGAACTGAGAACGACCGAATTCAGAGGTTCTGCAATAAATTTCATAAATATTTTACAAAGACGGTTAATTGCTTTATAGTACAACAAGAAAACCACCCCAATTTGTATGAAGTGGTCTTGAATAATCACAAATTTGCTGTTGAAGTGCTAAAAAATAATTTACCGGAGCCAAGTCGGACACTTATATTTTGCCGTGATCCTGATAGTATCGAGAAGGCAATTGGTATTTTAACTGAAACAGGTCATCTATATTATAGCGAAAACAAAATTCAAGAAAGAAATTCAAACCAACACAAGCAAACATTTAGAAATTATTATCGACAGAATTTTCAGCAACCGGTTTCTCTAAATAATTATCCCAACGTAAATAACTCCCATTTGAATTTTAACAATCTCGGAAAACTCGAAGACTTTCAAACCAACCCCCATCGTCAACAATTTTCAAAAAATTCACTTCAAAGCCAAATTAGAAATGTTGCTAGCCCTCAACCTATGGAAGTGGATTATTCAAAACAAATCCACGTCAATCAAAATAAAAGCAAAAATCTCCTGCCGTTGAAATGTCCAAAATTTTCAGAAACTTGCCTCGGAAACTGCCCCGGAACCAGTAACCTACCGTATATTCGAATAGATTCATTTAGGGTTTCACGCAGATTCTTCATCGATACAGGAGCAAGTATGAGCAACATTAGGCCAAATCTATGCCATCCAAAATTACGCATCCCAAGAGAAACGCCTTGTATTGACACTTTAAATTCACAATTGTCATATTCCCACATAGTTGAAATTAAACCTTTTCAAGAACTTGGAGGAAGCGAAAAATTCCAATTTATCGAATACAAATTTAGTAACTATTTTGATGGGCTATAAGGCAACAATATTTTCGATAAACATAACGGAATAATTGTAAAGTAAATTAATAAAATTTGACGATAAGATTTTACCCTTATATCAGTTGAAGGAGGACGAAGAAATAGAAGAATATATAAATAATTTATACATTCGGAAACATAAAAAACCGAAGAACCTCTTATCTCGTTGAAAAAGGATCATTTGAATTCCGAAGAAAAAAGTTGTCTCATGAAGCTATTAAACTACAGAGACATATTCTTTCAAGAAGGTGACAATTTGACCTTCACTCATAACATTAGGAACGAAATAAAAACTACTTGTAACAAACCTGTGTATGCAGAATCGTACAGATATCCTTATATCCATCGGTCTGAGGTGGAAGCGCAAATCAACGATATGCTATCTCAAGGGATCATACGTCCAAGTAAATCCCCTTACTCTTCACCAATTTGGATTGTTCCAAAGAATAGCTACGCGTCAAGAAAGACTAAGTGGCGGTTGGTGGTAGATTATAGAAAACTAAATGAGATTACAATCGACGATAAATTTTCGATACCGAATATCGATGACATATTAGACAAACTAGGGAGTTCGATGTATTTCACAACTCTCGATCTAGCAAAGGGCTTCCATCAAATCGAAGTTAGTGAAAGAAACATCCAGAAAACGGCATTTTCAACAGATAGAGGACATTATAAATTCTAAACTGTTCTTATTATTATCATAGAATTGTTGAAGAAAAGAAATGTTTATTATTGTATTAACTTCCCAGTATATGGGAAGTTCTTGTAATCGCCTCGAAAATCGAAATTGAAATTTTCAACATTTCTTTACGTTTTAAAGTTTATAGAGTATATATAAAGTGCTTTTAGAAAGGGAGATGTATGTGTATGTGTACGTACGTACGTATGTGCGTTCGTGGACACTTTTTTCTTCGAGCATAATTCACGTTAACAAAGTCCGATCGACTCCGAAGCGTCTTTGCAAACTTAAGAGCTGATTAGTTTTTGGGAAACTTCGGTCGGGGGGATTTGCTGTTTTGCCCGTTTGAAGGTCATTTCTGTCATGCGTTATATCTCGCGAACCAAACATACAATTTCCTTGATCAAGGTGTCAATTGACGCGTATTGACATTTATGTGATTCTGTCAAGTTTTTAAAAAAATTCTTGGAGGCGTTTTTTAAGTTAAGAGAAAAAAGTGCAAGTTTTTTTTCCATAAACAATACATTTTTAACCTGATTTGCGAAATATAGTAATCAATGTTTATAAAATTTATATACTCCAAACAATGTTTGTGAAAACATCATCAAAACTTTTCCTCATGATTACGTAAAAACTTAAATAAAAAATAAAAATCATTAAAAGTCATCATGGTTTTCAAGGTCATTTATATCATTCACTGTATCTCACGAACCATATATAATATTTGCATCATTAAGGAATCAATAGACGTGTATTAACATTATATAAAAATTGTTTCAGCCGCTTTTTAATTTAATAAAAGAAAATGCAAAATACTAGGCTTTTAGGGTTTTAGAGTTTTTTCATAAAAAATAATTTTTTAACCTGATTTGCACAGCACAGTAATAAATGTTTATAAAATTTATACAATCTTATCAGTTTTTGAAGAGAAACCAGCAAAATGATATTCCATGATTATAAAAAAACTAAATTAAAAACAAAAAATCATTCAAAGTTGTCATGTATAGAGGGTTCATACGAATGATATTACTTTATATCTTTTATTCTAAGGAAATTGTTGTAAATTCAATCCAAGTTTTATAATATTTGCATAATTTGAGCAGATTTTTAATAGTTTCTACAGTGTTTTAGTGTTAATGTTTTTTATGCTTAAATGTTGGAAATCCAAAAAAAAACCTTCCGTAGATGATATGATTAATATTAACTCATTCCTGGTACTGCTATGAATACCTCTCATTATTATTATTTAAAATAGTATTATTTTCAAAATTATTATTGTGTTTAATGTTTTTGATGTTTATGTAGATATTACTGGGAAGTTGACCGTGTGGACCTCAAGGGTTGCACCTCGCGGCTTGTTATTATTTAGTTTTAGAAATGGTAATGTTCATGTGATCTTATTGGTCACTCGAGCTAATAGGATACTTTTTGATAAATAAGATAAGGAATAAAGTCCAAAGTCAGTGTGGATAATCAACTTGGAGAATAAAGACGGGTTACACTGAACATACACGTTTTTCATTTTTAAGAGTGTATATTCGCACTCGCATATCATAACTATGGCGATAGTGAGAGTGTAGAGACGTTCACTAGTCTCGTCTATTCCCCCCAGCACTTGAACTGGTATCGTAATTTTTTGCTAAGGAATCTTACTTGGTTGCGTGGCGAAGGCGAGCGATCTGAATGCTTTGACCACAGTATACACATGTGAGACACAGTAGCCAATCGGCCATATAAAAGCATACAATCAAGTGCGGCCCGCGGTTCTAGGAGGCAAAATCATATGTTTTCAGTCATTTATTATAAAATGGCAGTTATTTGCTAGTCGGGGCACTGCCAACCCATATATGTGCTTTTCATGTTACCACCTCGGTTCCTTGAATAGCATTGATGAAACGATTTAGAAAAAAAATGGGTGAAAAATGTCTCGTGTCTCTGCAAATATGGTAGTGCTTGGGAAGCGTTAATTTTTACAAGCACATAGTGCCATTTCTTGAAAGGAAATTTCATGTTTGAAGGTCTCAATAGCGCACTGTCTTTTGTACACACTGTTGCTTTGACCATTGTCACGCTTGATTGCCACGTCTCGCAGCATCTCGGCTGAGACGAGGATGTACAGCTAGCATAAGAATTTATTTTTGCAAAAATTTGAACAACTACCATTGTCGAAATTATGAAGATATATTAACAATATTTCAAGATATTCTATGAAAACATGTGTCAAATGTGGCTATGTGCTTGTGGCCAAAGGTATATAGACTACAAGGTATGATCTTCCGTGTTTCCAAACTCGTTCGGGCTGCGAAAGTACGTCGTACGTTCGTCGTACGGCCGAGAATAGGTTCGAAGTTGAACCGCATTTTTACCGTCAAATCATTTTCAGCGATGAGGCTCATTTCGGGCCTAATTGGTGCATAAATAAGCATAATTGTCAATATCGGTGTGAGAATAATCCTCAAGAGCCTTGGGAGATACCATAACTTCCCGAAAAGTCACGGTACAAGTCAGTTTGCATGCCGGCAACATAATTGGTCCTTTCTTTTCAAATCTGAAGACGGAACCAACGTTACTGTTAATGGCGTTCGCTCCCAACAAATGATTCGTAATTTGTTGATTCGCAACATCAATGCCAATTGTCTGAGATGCAAATAGTTTCAACAGAATGGCGCAACATGCCATACATGTCTAGCCGCAGTGACAACTATTACAATGCTTCCCGCTAGATGACGTTGCCAGCGATAAAAATATTCTTAAGTAAGTGAATTGCATTCTTGCATTATCCACATACAAATATCACCCCACTCCGTTGTAAGCCGGCGTGCAATCCGAAAATATCGTTTAAATTTGAGAGTGAGCACTACAATTGGTGACCCCGAGTGCAGAATAGAACCATTCTTTAACAAAATGCCGCAGTGAAAATTGTGTTTCACCTAAGAGTTGTCGAAAAACGTGAAAGTGACGAAGAAAATCCACTGGAAACGTCCTAGAATCCCTTCGCGAGTGCCACTTCCAAACGCGTGTTTTTTCTCGAAGAAATACAAAATGTTAAATTGCCGCCATTTTGGATGCGATGGTTTAAACAAATTGACCCTCAATTTAAAGTGAATCGTGTTACTTCGGCCGAAGCGAAATTTACCATCGTGATCGCGTCACTAGAATCGCATATTTTAGACTCCGTCGCGGAGCTCTCTACGACCTCTTCGGAGGACAATCATCGTTACCAGGAATTAAATCATCATTTGATTTCTCGGTTTGCCAACTCCAAGGAAAGCAAATTATCGGGCGTGTTGACGGGCATGGAACTAGGCAATAAATAGCCGTTCCAGCTTTACAGAGATGAAATCACTAGGTGGCGATCAGTCAACGGCAGACGCACTGCGGACGCTGTGGCTTAGACGGATTCAATCAAGAGCCCGCGCCATTCTCACAGTATCATCTGAAGTTGACACAGTTATTTTAGCAGAGATGGCCGACAAAATCATGACGGAGTTTAATACATGGCCACAAATATCGACGGTTGAACAACACGAAACAAGCAAACCAAACCCGCTTGAAGATCGCAATAGTCGCCTCGAAAAATGCATCGAGAACGAAAAACAGCTCTATTGCTTTTACCATGAACGATACGGAGACGACGCGCAAAAGTGTCGCGAGCCATGTTCCTACAATACTGTTTGCTTCGGGCGTACTTTTCCTAGTGGATAGGGGCGCGGACATTTCGGTGATACCTCCAGAACGTAACGATAAATCTTAAATGCCCTCAGATTATCAACTCTACATTGCGAACGGGTCTCCCATTAACAGTTACGGTGCAAAACTAAAGACTTAAACTTTGGTATACGCCGACCATTCCCGTGGTTTTTCCGAATCGCAGACGTATCTCGACCAATGATCGGTGCCGATTTTCTTCGGGAATTAAATTTGCTCGTGCATATTCGAAATAAACGTTTAGTGGACGGTAATACGCAATTATTTGTTTCTGCTTTGACTACAAAATCTAATGTGTCACAATACCAAACAACGGCATCCTACATTTATTAGCAGCATATTCACAGCTTACTGCGACTGGAAACTACGGGAAATCTGCCATACACCCGAATCGTCACCCCATCGTCTCAAGCGGACCACCTGTCTCAGAAAAACCTCGACGACTTCCACTTGAAAAATACGCAGTGGCAAAAAACGGAATTCGTATATATGGTATCGAAAGGTATATGTAGGCCCTCCAAAAGCGCATAGGCTAGTCCTCTTTATATTATACCTAAAAAGTCTGGTGAATGGAGAGCTTGTATTGATTACCGATGCCTTAACATATCCAGATCGATATCTGATTACGAATATCCAAGACTTCACAATGCAGTTATATGAAAAAACCATTTTCAGTCGATTGGATATTACAAAAGCGTATCACCGCATACCTGTCGCACCAGAAGATGTCGAAAAAACGGCCGTGATAACATCTTTTGGATTATTCGAATTCCTGGTAATGCCTTTTGGATTACGGAATGCAGCCCAAAGTTTCCAACGGATCCTCGACAACGTACTACGAGGACTAAACTTTGTGTTTGCCTACCTTGACGATATACTAATCGCATCTTCAAACGCTGAAGAACACAAAGAAAACACACTTCGAGTTTTGGAGAGGTTTAACAATTATGGACTAAGCATCAGTCCATCGAAATGCGTATTTGACATTTCAGAAATCAAATTTCTAGGCTTCTGGATTTTGAGTGAAGGAGCACGACACCTTCCTAACAGGATCGTATAATAACCATGGAAAACCCCAAAATAGTCAATCAACTAATGAAATATTTGGGTATGTTTAATTTTTATTCACGTTTCCTGAAGAAAGCTGCTCATATTCACCTACCACTCAATGAATACTTGAAATACAGTTTAATAAACGATAATCGAGTAATAACTTGAACCAAAGAAACTGAGATTGCTTTTGAAAAAAGCAAACAACTTCTCGAAAACGCCACACTTTTCTGCATTCCAAACAAAACGCAGCATTAGCTTTAAAGACCGACTCTTCAAATATCGCAATAAAAGCCGTTTTGGAACAAGTTGAGGATAGAATTTATCAACCACTTGGATTTTTTCACGCAAGCTAACGACGGCGCAAAGGAAATACAACGCATACGATAGAGAATATTAGCTATTTACGAAAGTGTGAAATATTTTCGTCATAAGTTGCAAGGCCACCATTTTCACGTTTGAACGGATCAAAAGCCGCTTATTTTTGCATTCCGTCACAAATCTGACCGAGCATCACCACGCCAGACACGACAACTAGAATTCATTGCTCAGTTTACGACTGGCATAGTTCATGTGCCCGGTGATGAAAACGTGGTCGCAGACACTCTCACCAGACTGGATGCAATATCCAAGGACCCGATGGCCTTTTAGATCAAGCGGCAATAGCAAGTGAAAAGAAAAATGATGCCAAATTGACAGCTGCCATAGTTGAACTGTCAATGACAGCTATGCTAAATTCGACATACGTTCCGTCAAAGTGTGGAACGTTTCGTGAGAGCTTACGTCGAAGTTGATATCTTCGTTAAGCTTCTCGGGCCCGGACCCGAGGAACTTTAGCTGACGTGCTGAAAGTGCGGTTATTTGTTCACTTGAAGTGAGTTTTAAGTATGGAGGACTGTGATCTGTGACTTAGAAAGTTTTATGGATTCGGTGGTTTAATGAATGAAGTGAGTGAAATTAATCGAAGCCAAAGATGGTGCCGTTTCCAAACAATCTTTCACGATCTAATTATTAGGTTAGGTTTCTACAAATGCGGGACAATCAGCTTTTCGAATTAAATTTTTTTGAATTGCAACGGCAGCTGTCATCGATGACAACTCACTTCATATCCAAGGCACCCATCGTATCAAAGACACTTTATGCGTTATTGTAGTTGAGCTTATGTTTGATCAAGATTTGACTATATTTTGACAGTTACTTAGTCTACTGCAAGTCAATTTGACGAGCTCGACTTGCGGGTTCGGACGTCAATTGTAGTCAGACCTATTATCATCAAACACATCGTTAGCGCTACAAAAACTCAACGTCGCAAATACCAAGGTGATGTATTGCGACACATCTACAGCAGTATTACTATATTCCATTGTCTTTACATCGGCAAGTATTCCATGCGGTCCACGGCTTATCGCACCCAAGTGGTCGCACTACCAACAAGCAGAAATATATTTGGCTATACATGGCAAAATATATTACCCAGTGGGCCAAATCTTGCTTGCAATGCCAACGTGCAAAAGTTCAAAGACATGCAATGAATCCTTTTTTGCAGTTGCCTGCACCCGACAATCGATTCGATCACATACATTTGGATGTCGTAGGACCGTTGCCACCATCACAAGGTCAACGCTATATGGTGACGCTCATTGATCGATTCTCGAGATGGCCTGACGCCATTTCAATCTCTGAAGCGTCATCCGATGCGGTTATATCAGCCGTATACGGAAATTGAATTTGCCGTTTTGGTGCATCGAAAAACATTACGACTGACCAAGGATCACAATTCGAGTCGAATTTTGTTCCGCGAATTAAGTCAGTTAATCGGTGCAGCTCGCATTCGCACGACAACATTCGTCATCAAATGGTATGATAGAACGATGGCACCGATCGCTTAAAACGTCGCTCATGTGCCAGGTGGACTGAAACCTTACCAATAGTTCTTCTTGGATTACGAGTGGCGCTGAAAGAGGATATTAATGCATCAGCTGCAGAAATGTTGTATGAATGACTTTACGTTTACCGGAGAGTTTTTACTCGGCGAGAAAGTGCACAGTGACCCGCAAATGTTTTCAAAAAATTTCGTCGCGACATGCAGCAGTTCTAGCAGCATATCACAGGTGAGATAGTGCATTTGTGTACAAAGATCTGTACAATTGCGCTCACGTGTTCCTCGGTCTGGACGGTGTGAAACGACCACTTACGCCACCATACAGTGAGCCACACAAAGTCCTGAAACAGATCTCCCATCATGTTTTCAAGACTCAAATAGCGGACAAAGAAACAACAGTTTCAACAAAGCGTTTGAAACCTGCGTTTGTGGAGAATAGCACCGAAGGACATGGAACATTAATATCGACTAAAGCTTATAGTTGACAACCGAAAAATGCCACAGTCAACATCGCTACCTGAAGTAACAAAGTTACTCGGAAGAGAGCTATGTAGCCGCAGGGACAACTATTACAATGCTTCTCGCTAGATGACGTTGCCAGCGATAAAAATATTCTTAAGTAAATGGACCTGTTGTATTCTTAAATTAAGTACATATATCACCCCACTTCGTTGTAAGCCGCCGTGGAAACCGGTCCTACAATAAAACGCGTTTAGCTATCCAAAAATATCGTTCGAATTTGAGAGGGAGCACTACACATGCCAAAAAATTGGCCATTGGAATTTTATCGGTGTTTTATTTGTTCGAAAAGTTCTATGCATCTAAACATCCTATACATTGGGATATCAGCATAATTTTTGATGGATTTTTTTCTGTATCTCGGCGCATCGATTGGATCAATGAAAAATAATAATAAGTGAATATGTTGAACAGATATTTTTTATAAATATGTAATTAAAACATTAAGGAGAGGAAGGAAGGAACCACGCCGGTTAAAATAAATTATGAGGGGCCTATTCGCGTTTAAAATGCAACGTCGCCAGCGAAAGGTCTGCTACGGCATGAACATATACCTGGCGAGCTGCTCCGATGTCCGCCGCCTCGTGTTACAGGTGAATCTAGCATATGCTGCTTTGATGTCGATATCAGAAAGAATTGTTTTAGATTTAATCGACTAATTTGCTTGATAAGAACTAAAAATTGAAAGAAAACTGAAAATTCGAATAATGGTGTTTGTTTCAAATAGTATCACGAAAACGTGGCTTTAAAAACGATACTGTATTTCAAATTTGCGGTGTATTTCCAAGCCGAGCGATAATTAGTAGCGATTAAAGATCATGACCTCGAAATGACTACGAATCTTGTTCTAAAATTTCTCAACAAGGCAACATACATTCCTGAAAGTTTTAAACAGCTATTCTCTTTGAACCAAATAACGTTGCATACCTCCTGATTGATTGGTTTGTTTTGTACTTCACCATTTTCCTTCAAATAAACTACAATTTTTTTGTATGATCTTATATTTTTTTAAAAGGTTTTTATATTAATTCGCCCAAACATTTATTTATGCTTTCAGAAATTCACGACTTTTGCCACTGTAACATTGAGTTTGTTTGTTGGATTAGTTATTCTAAGTAAGTACTTTGCATTTTTCCAATTATGTTGATAAAGTTATTGAAAAGCTTCAAATGTAGTCAGCTGTATACTATTTATATTTATCAAAAAAATATATTTTAAACTTAAACAATGATACTCGCTTCTGTCAGAATGCCTGAGATGTAAATACTAGGATGCTAACGAATAAATAATTTTAAAAGAATACGTTACTTCAAAAACATTGCTCCACATAGGTATGAGGATGTTCAGTTGTATTTTACGAAATAATAAGTTCGCTTCTATGCGAGAAATCCGCGTGTGTACCACAAACTCCATTGCGGAGAGTCATCTTTTTCCAACATGAAAAATTTCATAATTCATTATCTAAGGATGAGCATTGGAATAGTTTTTCTGATTAACTTCGTCGAAATTATCGCCAATTGTATTATAGTCCGCATTATGAAAACAACTATGTAACTATCTACCACGAATTATTATTTCTTGAGATTTATTTGCTAAAATTATAGTAGAAACTTTTTAAGAATGGGAGCACAAAAAAATCAATGTAAAAAAATTTCGCTACGATATTGCCGACGACAGGAAGTGATTTTTGTGATTTGCATGGCGCCACAGAATTTGGGCAAATAAAAGCAACGAGATATCGTATGGACTCAGGAGGTAATTGTCTCTAACCTAAGGCGACTAACTTTGGGAAAATCGCAACGTTTTGATTAACATTATTTGTTGCAAACAACAGCCAACAATCCAGAAATTATTCAAAACAAAATTTCAGCTCAATTAAAGTCAAGTGTGTGCTGCGATGCCCGACGATCGGCAACCGATTATTTTGTGGGTGAGAATGTCGCAAAATGTCTCATTTCTTCACATTCTCAGAAACCATATAATTTGCTTAATCCTGGTAAAATATATCCACACTTATGTGGAAAAATGCTTATGGATTGATTTTTTGAATAAAGAAGCAGACACGCTGATAAATAAATAATTATGATATGCGAGTGCGAATATACACTCTTTAAATAAAAAACACGTGAGTGTTCCGTGTAACCCGTCTTTATTCTTTAAGTTATTTATCCAGACTAACAATTGACTTTCTTCCTTATCCTATTTATCTTCAAATATCCTCTTAGTTCGAGTGATCAATAAGATCACACGAACACTACCATTTTTAAAAATAAATTTACGGTCTCGTAAACATTTTCATTTTAATTAAAAAATACATCCTTCCATGCTTCGCTCTATGACTTTGTGTGAACGATCGTAAACGCATTCGTTATGATTGGTTTCTATGCCATCAGGACGAATGGTTCATTTTAATTAGAAAATGCATCTTTGCATGCTATGACTTTATGTGAACGATCGTAAACGCATTCGTTATGATTGGTATCCATATTATCAGAATGAATGTTCTATTTTAATGAAAAATTAAATCCTTCGATATGACAAAATATCATTTTCCGTTAGGTTTTCAATGGATGCTGTTTTTACCTAGAACTTTGCGGTTGATTGCTATATATGGTGAAACTACTAGTAAGTAGTTATTATTTTTAGGCTAAAGCACTGTATCCATACACAACTTCTGTCGTGCTGCTACAATTGCTCGGACGCGCTCTAAAGAGATCCCTTCGTGTCCCGGGATTAAGTAGTTGCTCAAGGTATATACACTACCGGTATGATCATGCGAGATATATGCCCTCATAACGAATTGCAACACTTGCAATATAAAACAGTACCATTATCACCTAATTACGAGGAAGCTTATGAGCACTCAAACCTTGACAAATTCTTTCGCTAATTGCTTTTACTAAATAAGTGAAATTAGAGAAAACAAGAATGTAGTGACAAGTCATTAAGAAGATTAGTATATAAGCAAAACAAACTATTCAATAAATGTTCAGTTGTAAACATACAATCGAAAGAGGAAGACACATTGTTTTTTTTTCCCGAGTTTTCTAAGAGTCGCATCCGACTAGGAACAAATTTTGCGCATCTTCTCACCCTATCTCGTTCTAAAAATAACGACACTGATGCCGAATCGTCGAACAAATTGCATGAAAATTAGGGCTGCCGCTTCTGGTAATGGGAATAAAAGAAGAAATTTACGCATTTTTGCTACCCAGTGGCGGCTCTACCTTTGGGGCTAGTGGGGCTCAGCCCCACCACTTATTGATGAGCCTATATTAGTGCAAATGTAATAAAATATCATTATAGATTTCAATTTAGTTTTCATAATTTAATTTCATTTCAAAATATAATATAGCATTTTTTTCGCCCATGCTGTAGTTTACTTTCACATAGTCTTCTTGCCACGCACTGTAGAACAATTTGTTTTTCTCTTCGACTCGCTTCGTTGTGCCTGCACCGAGTAAAAGCTGAGAGTAAAATTCAAACTTATTTTCTCTTTGACAATTTTCCACCTTCACAATGAGGAAGGGCTACATGAAGTAAGCCCCGATTAAGAGAATTTCGATTTGAATGGCTGCGTGAATTCTATGCTGAAGCGGCAGGAGTGTGCGTGTTTGAAATAACATGTTTATACAACGCGGACGGGCTAATCATATGCAGCCCGTTCAGTGCTTCGACAACGTTTAGTCTTGGCATGGTCTGAATAATATTTTTGAGCAGGCATGAGCAACATTTTTTTACGATGACGATGAGTAGTCTCATCAGTGTAGTGCATGGTATTAGTACTTAGTGTGCCTTCGTAGTGTTTAGTATTTTTTTAAAGTTTTGTAATGCTTAAAGTTTGTTTCAGAAAAGGGTTCTTCAGGCTATGGTATTTATGATTTTGATTAAATAAATAACTAACAAGATTTTCCTTGCATGTGTTAAAACTTGCTAGAAGTTTGAATTTCAATTTTAGTAAAAAAATTTCGGTATTTTCAAAATATGAATTCGGTAGAAAATATAATTAATATTAATATTACGCTATTCGAACGAAATGTTTCAAAATATGTCTTCCATTGTTCAGCTTTACAGTTTTTTTGAAGATAATAACCTTTGTTCGTCTTCGCTTGCAGTACTCTCTGTTTGTAATAAATTCATTAAAGAAATACTCAAAATGAATGAAAGGGTGATTGACTTGTTTGCTCAACAAAAAAATCGACGTGCTGAATATTTATACAAATAAAACGTCTAGATAAAAGAAATTGCTTTTGCAGTTGATGTTGATTGAAGAGCTATATACAATGTAAAACTGTTTTTGCTGAATTTATTTATTGATGGTTTTTGCTGTTGTTATTGTTGCTTGAGTTGAATTTATTTATTACTAGTTTTTTCGATTGTTTTTGTTGCATTTATTTTAGTAGAGAAATTATTTATTTTGAAAAGTGCGACAGGCCTAAAAGTTGTTTCGTTGCAAGAATTCAAATGTTTTTAAACAATTTTTTTTATTCAGAGTGCACTGAACTTTTATTAAAGCTTTAAATGTTATTCAAAACACGATAATAGGAATATATCTTTGATTGCCAGCGAATCTACTTTTGGGGAAACTGATCACTTAAAATCGCTTAACGCTCCACATGTGGTACCTCTTGGGTGGAGTGGAAACTCACATAAGAACTTATATTGGTGATAGAAAAATTCGTACCAGTAGCCCCACCATACTTAACTCCCAAGAGCCGCCACTGGTGCTACCATATAGTAGAAGCATTGTGTGCAAATATAGAAATAAACAAACCGCGAGGGGCGACCCTTGAGGTCCACACCGTCAACTTCCCAGTAATATTTACAGAGATATGAAAAATATTAATAACGAAAATAACGCTATTTTAAATAAGAATAATGAGAGGTACTCATCGCAGTAATTGAAATGAGTTGATATGAATCGTATCATCTACGGGGGCGTCCACTGATTACATAAGGTTTTTGGTGGATGGAGAGTGGATTGGTTTGATTGGATATTCACGCGAATCCATCGGAGGAGGATAGGTTACAAAGCCTTTTCTACGATATTTGTTATTTTCATATCGATGCTTGAAGTACAAAAAAGCGCCAGCAAAAATGAATGCAGTTTTTGTTATTACGCCCACTGAAGAGATTTTCTCGCGTGGTGTCCATTTTGAATAGTTGTGTTCAAAATTGCCATGAATTCGGCTTGATCACAGAATTTGTATTTTTTCGTAAGACTAATCATTATTTCTTATTTTCAGTTGGTCTTGGGAAACATTGAATATGCAAGTCAATATTCGGTTCAATTGCATGTAAAAAGTACTATGTATTACAAATGATGATGGATGTAGTAATTGAAATCTTACAAACACTAAATAACAAAACTACTAAAAACTACCTTATTTTGATGAGAGCTTTTTAAAGCATATGATCTTGCATAGTACTGACTTCAAAGCGTTAGTTACCACAAATGCAAATTTGATTGAATTTTTAACTTCCCAGTATATGGAAAGTTCTTGTAATCGCATCGAAAATCGAAATTGAAATTTTTAACTTTTCTTTACGTTTTGAGGTCAATGGAGTATATATAAAGTGTTTTTAGAAAGGAAGATGTGTGTGTGTGTATGTACGTACGTATGTACGTTCGTGTACACTTTTTTCTACGAGCATAACTCACGTAAACAACGTCGTATCGACTTTGTTGAGGTGTCAACCGAAACGTCTTTGTAATCTTAAAAGCTGATTAGTTTTTGGAAAACTTCAGTCGGAGGGGGGGGGTTGTTGTTTTGCCTCTTTGAAGGTCATTTCTGTCATGCGTTATATCTCGCGAAGCAAACATACGATTTGCATCGTTAAAGTGTCAATCGTCGCGTATTAATATTTTCGTGAATCTAAAATAATTAGCAAAATTGTTGGAGCTGTTTTTTTAATTTAAGAAAAAAAGACCAAAAACAAATAAAAAATAATAAATTTTTAACCTGATTTGCGAAACGTAGTAATCAATCTTTATAAAATTTCTATACTCCAAACTGTGTTTAAAAAACATCAAAACTTTTTTTATGATTACAAAAAAACTTAAATAAAAAATAAAAAAATTATTAACAGTCATCATGACCTTCAGGGTCATTTCTGTCATTCACTATATCTCACGAACCAGATATAATATTCGCATCATTAAGGTGTCAATATACGTGTTTTAACATTTTTGTGATGTTTTTAACATTATGGAAAAATTGTTTCAGCTGCTTTTTAATTTATTAGAATAAAATGCGAAAAATTTGGGTTTTTTTTCATAAAAAAATAATTTTTAACTTGATTTGCACAGCTCAGTAATAAATGTTTATGAAATTTATACATTCTTTTTAGTTTTTGAAGAGAAAACTAAATATGAATTAAAAATCATTCAAAGTTATCATGTATAGAAGATTCATACGAATGATATTACTTTATATCTTTTATTCTACGGAAATTGTTGTAAATTCAATCCAGGTTTTATAATATTTGTATAATTTCAGCACATTTTTGATAGTTTTTACAGTGTTTTAGTTTTGATAAAAACCTGCTTAAATTTTGAAAACCAACAAAATTCCAATCAAATTTGCATTTGTGGTAATCAACGCTTTGAATGGTAAAATGCTTTGTAGTCAATACTTTGCAAGATTATATGCTCTAAAAAGCTTTCATCAAATAAAAAACCTTGATCTTTATTAGATTCATTCTTTAGTAATCGTAAGATTTCAATTACTTCCTCCATCATCATTTGTAATTCATTTTACTTTTGACATGCAATTGAACCTATTTTTGACTGCATATTCAATGTTTTTCAAAACCAATAAAAATTCAAAATTCATTATTAATTTCATTGATGTAAAATCGTGAAAAAATACAAATTCAGTGAGTATGTCGAAGTGATGGCAATTTTGAACGCAACTATTAAAATTGACCATCACGCGACAAAATCTCTTCAGTGAGTGTAATAACAAAAACTCCATTCATTTTTGCTAGTGCTCTTTTGTCCTTCAAGCATCGATATGAAAATAACAAATAACGTAGAAAAGGCTCCCACCGATTGATCCGCGTGAATATTCAATCAAATCAATCTGTCCCCATCGACCAAAAACCTTACTTAATCAATGGACCCTCCCGTAGATGATATGGTTAATATTAACTCATTCCTGTTACTGCTATGAATACCTCTCATTATTATTATTTAAAGTAGTATTATTTCCAAAATTATTATTGTGTTTAATGTTTTTGATGTTTATGTAGATATTACTGGGAAGTTGACCGTGTAGGCCTCGAGGGTCGCACCACGCGGCTTGTTTACTTTTTGTTAGCATCATTGAAAAAAGTTTGGCTAGTTTCTCTACTGAAAAACTAATTGAAATTTGAAACTAATGCTTAATAGTTTATAATAATAGAAAAATGCTTATGACTAAGTGTGAGCATAACTCACGTAAACAAAGCTGTATCGACTTTTTTAAGGTGTCAATCGAAGCGTCTTCGCAATCTTAAGAGCTGCTTAGTTTTTGGGACACTTCGGTCGGGGGTTTGCTATTTTGACCCCTTGAAGGTCATTGATGTCATGCGCTTTATCTCACGAACAAAACATGGGATATCCATCATTAAGGTGCCAATCAAAGCGTATTAACATTGATGTAATTCTATCAAATTTTTGAAAAAATTGTTAAGACCGTTTATTAAAAATAAGTGCAAAAATTAAGTTTTTTTTTCATAAACAATAAATTTTTAGTCTGATTTGCAATACGCAGTGATCAATGTTTATAAAATTTATATACTCCAAATAGTTTTTGAAAAAAACCTGCAAAATTTTTCTAATGATTATGAAAAAAAATTTGATTCAAAAATAAAAAATCATTTAGTCATCATGATATTCAAGGTCATTCGTGTCATTCACTAGATCTCGCGAACCAAATATAATATTTACATCACTGAGATTTCAATCGACGTGTCTTAACTTTTTCATGATGTTTTTACGTTTTGAAAAAATCGTTGAAGCCGTTTTTTAATTAAAAAAAAATTGCACAAAATTAGGGTTTTTTCATAAAAAATAAATTTTTATGTTAATTTGCACAACGCAGTAAAAAATCTTTATAAAATTGATAAATTCCTATCAGTTTTTGAAGAGAAAACAGCAAAACCCTTTCCATGACTACAGAAAAAAAATTAAATAAAAAATAAAAAATAATTCAAAGTCACTATGTACCAAGTGTCCATACGAATGATATTACCTGCTTACTATTATTCTAACGACATTGTTGTTGAATCAATCAAATTTTATTAATATTTGCATAATTTGAGCAGATTTTGAATAGTTTTTACAGTACAGTAGTGATTTTAATAAAAAAACTGCTCACATTTTGAAAACCAAAAAAAATTAATCAAATTTGCATTTGTTGTAATGAACGCTTGGAATTGTAAAATGTTTTGTAGTCAATACTTTGCAAAATCATATGCTTTGAAAAGCTCTCATCAAATAAAAAATTGTAGTTTTTAGTAGTTTTGTTCTTTAGTGTTTGTAAGATTTTAATTACTACCTCCATCATCATTCGTAATGCTTCTTAGTTTTTACATGCAATTAAATCGATTATTGACTGCAAATTCAAGGTTTTTCAAGACCAACTGAAAATAAGTATTAGCCTGATTGTTGTAAAATCGTGAAAAAATTCAAACTCAATGATTATGCCGAAGTCATGGCGATTTTGAACACAACTATTCAAAATGGCCACCAAATTACGTATGCGTCGGCAACAAGCTCACATAAAATTAAAGACGCGCCTGCTTCTATCCCACGGGTAGGTGCAGAAATTCAAGAACTTCGGAAAAATGATTCCATAAATAAAATATTACAATATTTCATAGAAAAATCGAAAAAGCCAGACGCTGACGTAACAAGGCAAAATATTTCATAAAGAGGGAAACCTGAGAACTCCCAGTTGACGCTCATCGGTCGTTTGTAAAAGATTGTCTGTCGCTACGGCTAAAATATAATTGTTTTATTCCGCCAATAGTGAAGCGTTTCATTTCTTTTCGTTTTCAGTTGTATTTAATTGTATTTTTTGTGTCCGCTCGGCACGAAAACCATCATTGGCGCAGTCGGTGAAAAACCAAACAAAAGTGAATTGATAAAGTAATTGGGGAAGCCGCGAAAGTACCCCGTAAATAAGATTTTACTAATTTGGGAGGACGCGCCTTTAATAGTCCTTTAGTCATTAGAAGAGGCCGGCTAATGAATCAAAACTTTAAGAAAACGTGGCTGATAGTAGCGAAGAATCCAGGGGACCCTGAAGGGAAAAAAGAGATAAGTTTTTAACCAAAATAGAGATTTATTGATAGAAGCAATGGAAGAACTTATTAACGAGCTGAAGCAGCAAGTACGCGAGAGGGAGGCAGAATATGTACAGTTGGCGATGGTCGTGCAGCAACTTGTTGCCAACCAAAACCAATAGGACCAAAATGAGGGATCAGCGAGTGCGTGCTCAGGTGTGCTGAAAGAAATCCGGCACATGACCGCATTCACGGGCAGAGGCGACGTATCTATGTATCTAGGCAATGCATTTATACGGAGCACCGAATTTTATTTGAATGGAATAGTGGACTCGGGGAAAGCAATGCTGATGGCCACCTGATAGGGTTCATCGGTCAACTGCTTAGCAGCAGGAACATCAACTCCACGCTAGGAAACAGTACCTTAAGAAGGTGGATTTGCAGAGGCACACCACAAGGTGGGGTGCTATCACCCCTTCTATGGAACCTAATGGTGGATAAACTCCTGTCAAAAATTGAAGCGAATGACTGCAAAGTCGTAGCTTATGCCGAAGATGTTGCAATAGCAATATCGGGAAAATTTGTCAAAACTCTATCGGAAAGACTTAACTTTTCCCTAGTTATCCTTACCAAATGGAGCAAAGAGTGTGGTCTAAAGATTAATCCGCAAAAGGCGGAATTTATGCCCTTCACAAAAAGGTGCAAAATTCCACGATTTGTCCCACCTAAACTTGATGAGATAAATCTCAACCCATCTCATCAGGTCAAATATCGAGGTCTGACTCGCATGGAAAGCGAACACAGCAGAAAGAGCACGCAAGGCTGCATGCGCAATCTACTGCTGCAAAAGAGCCATTAGCCAAAGGTGGGATTGAAGCAAAAAATTGTATCATGGCTCTATGCGGCGATAGTGCAACCAATCCTTCTGTATGGCGCAGTTATTTGGTGACCTGCTATGGCGAAAGCATCAAATGTAAACCTGCTAAACAAGGTCAGAAGGAGTGCGGCTATTGCAATCACCGGGGCTCTACGGACTACCCCGACAAAGGCATTATTTATGCTTCCGGCAGAGCTACTTACGAGACAGCAGGCCAAGTGCACTGCTGTTCGATTAAAAGCCCTGCGACTCTGGCGTGAGGAGAACTTTGGTCACTCCACAATACTACGGAGAAATGGACCAACGTCAGGGAAAGTGGACCTTGCTTCTCCGATTCCCACTTTTCACCTTGGTTTCAGGTTAGTCATCCCAAGTAGGGATGACTGGACCCCAGAAAGAGGTGGGATACAGGAATCGGTCGACATCTAATCTGATAGATCAAATATGTATGGCAGAGTTGGCTGTGGCGTGTTCTCAGAACAGCTAGGCCTGAAACTATCCTTCCGATTACCAGACCACTGCAGCGCCTTTCGATCCAGAGGTCATTGCGATTTATAAGTCAGTTGACAAGCTGAGAAGTCAGAAAATTTCCGTAAGAAATTTAAACATCTTTTCTGACAGTCACGTTGCTATCCAATCACTATCCAGCGTGCATACCTCATCTAAAATTGCGATGGAATGCCGCTCACAACTGAACGTGATGTCGCTTCACTGTGAAGTAATTCTCTGTTGGGTACCGGGACAAAGTGATATACCTGGAAACACTTTCTGTGTGAATATCCGACGCTGTCCAGGAAGCGCATGCAAACCTTGGGCACGCCCTTCCTGGACAACCTCACGGAAGTAGCTGAGTAAGACATTGGATGCATAGCCGGCTTTATTCGAGAATCTGGATGGTTCTCGTTATCCCGCAGGTTCTCGTGCTACCCTTATCTTCTGTGGTATCACAATGGGCCTCTCGTAACATAAGTGAGCCACCTTTCGATAAAAAGGGGCTGCCACTGCAACTAACCAACCAACCATTCCGCCAATAGTGAAGCGTTTCATTTCTTTTCGTTTTCAGTTGTATTCAATTTTTTTTTGTGTCCGCTCGCCACGAAAACTATCATTACCACGCGACAAAATCTCTTCAGTGGGCTTAATAACAGAAACTCTATTCATTTTTGCTAGCGCTCTTTTGTCCTTCAATCGTCGATATGAAAATAACAAATAACGTAGAAAACGCTTTTTAACCTATAGCCAACACCAACCGATTGATCCCATCCACCAAAAGCACTACGTATTCAATGGACGCTGCTGTAGATGATACGATTAATATTAACTCATTCCAATTACTGTTATGGGTAGCTCTGATTTTTATTTTTTTAAATAGTATTATTTCCATAATTATTATGGTCTTTAGTATTTTTAATATTAATGTAGATATTACTGGGAAGTTGACCGTGTGGACCTCAAGGGTCGCACCTCGCAGCTTGTTCAAATATGTTATTCACTCCCTCTGTACTCTCCTATGACAAAAAGTTTAAACTGACTTAAAATTATAGGGTGATAAAAAACCACACGAATCCATTGAATATTTAAATGAAATTGTTTATTCCGTTTTAATTACAAGCCGTATTCTTCGAGTAGTAGAGAAAAACGGAATGGAGTTCGTAAGCGCTTAAATGCCATGGCCCAATGAAAGCGTAAAACGTACAACATGAACTTCTGTCCAAATAATACCTACGACACACCAAGGCTAAAAATGAGCGCACAGCTCATTATCATCTCGGATCTAATGAGATAGTGACACACTACGTATCTTATATTGCCTATTAAAAGCATCTATATGGTAATTACCTTCAAATTGTTCGAAATTCACTGCCACATGTCGAATTGACAAGTAAATTTGACCCTAGTTTAGGTGCTCTGCCCATAGATGGCACTTGCAACAGTGAGTTTTGTCCTTGATTAAACTTCCAATAACATAGCTTTTGCCTACTTACCGTGAGATCATTATCAGTCAGATTGTGGTGATAATGAACTTCGGCCTCATTATCGGCTATAGTGTGTCAGTAGTATGAAACATATGCAACTTCATTACTACCCAAAGACACCGGAAAGTTACGCGGAAATCTTTTTTTTTCTGATATTATCGCAGGTGCTTGTTCCATTTTCATTTTATCTCTAACTTTTCATCTTGTTTATATTGACAAATGTCAAGTAATCAAATTATACGCTCATATTATTAATTTCTTAGCGATATTCAGATAATGATACATTGAATTCGTTACTTAGATGAGTATTTACGCTGGGGACTATCAAAGATTAACTTTTAATTTGATTTGAATGCTCAGGTTTGATAGAAGCGAACGAATTCATTAGGCTGCTCCGAACGTGAACAGTCCCTTTCGGCATTTTCCGTTCGAAATTGTGGGTGGCATTGGGCCGAGGCGTTTAATTATAGTTACCCTAAACGCGTGGGTGAAGACTGTTTATTAGTTCACACCCTCATAACGTCAGCCCCCCTTCTATTATTATTGCATGCCAATAAGCTTTCGAATTTGAAAAAACTGATGCAAATAATGGAATGTACTTAGTGGCCGTGCATGGTTACTATCATTGGTGAAATATACAGTGTGTGGAAATCTAGAATTCTAATTCTAGAATCAGAATTAAAGTGATTGATTGTAATGTTCCTGAAAATCTAATTCGGAAATGGGATTGATCTGAAAGAGCAGCAAAAACGGTCATCATTGAATATTTAGCTGTTTTTTATTGATTTGGCTGGGTCTGCAGACGTCTATGAAAATTTTAACAGCCAAGAGCAGAGTGTTTGTTATACACGTCAGTACCAGTAACAAAATTACAAGAGGCTAGATTTGTAATCATCTTGGATAATCAAGGCGTAGAAATAAGTACAGGTAGTATGGTCATCATCTGGTAACGAATAATTTAATTAGTGTAAAACTTAAAATTAATGAAATTGCCTCAGCAAATATTGCTGCGGGCAAAATCGAACCGTCACCTCCTCGTGGTGCCCGCTGGATACCCAACTAACGACGGTAGTGGCGAGTGTGGGACGCCATATTCCTGCTTACCAGCGTGGGGCTAGCAACCCTGCCTGGCATTACCCAATTGCTACGAACCCTGAAACACGGCCTCGGATTGGATTGGATAAACGGCAACGACAACGGCAACGAAAAACGGACTACTCTATTGGATCTTGGAACGTTCGAACACTCAATACAACAGGATCACTGCGAGAACTTCTCAAGGAAGCCTCGACATACAATATTAACATCCTGGCGGTCCAAGAAACGAAATGGCTTGGCAATGAAATAAGTGACTTAAGATCGCATTCAATATTCACAAGCGGCAAACCAACCGGAAACAAGGAATTTGGAGTCGCCTTCGTTGTAGCATCTTCATTTAAACATCTCATAACTGACTTCAAACCGGTGAATGAACGATTATGTGCGATCCGTATGAAAATGAAGTTCTTTAATGTATGGCTAATCAACTGCCATGCTCCAACTGAAGAGAAAGAAGAAATCGTCAAAGACGAATTCTACAACATCCTAGAAAGGACATACGATTCACTACCCTCAAATGATATCAAAATCCTACTAGGGGACTTTAACGCTAAAGTTGGACGAGAAGAAACTCACAGAGGGACAACGGGAGAGCATAGTCTCCATGAAAGTAACAACAACAATGGTCAGCGACTAGTTGATTTTGCGACCAGCAAAAACATGGTGATAAGCTCTACCTACTTCCAACACCGCGACATCCACAAACAAACTTGGATGTCACCCGATGGACGAACCTTCAACCAGATCGATCACTTCGTCATCGAAAAAAGAGCTGCTACAAGTGTGCTTGACGTTAGATCATACCGTGGTGCTAACTGCGGCTCAGACCACTATCTCGTCAAGACAAAATATCGCTGCCGCATAACACGATGCACCACCAAGAAAAAGAGCAGGACTCCTAAGTTCAAGGTGGAGTGTCTGAAAAACGAAACAGTAGCAGCAACTTATCAAGCGAAACTGACGAATTACCTTATCAATACACCGCCGGCAGGTCCGGACACATCGCTTGAACAAATGTGGTCGCAGCTTAAAGAAGGCGTGACATCAATAGCGGAAGAAACCGTAGGAAGACAAACGACGTCGAAAAGAAACGATTGGTTCGACAAAGAATGTGAAGATGCTTTCAAAAAAAGAAAAAAGAAGCCTATTTGCAATACATTGAAAGACCGACAAGAGCCAAGAAGCAAAAATATGACGAGCTAAGACGGTTAGCTAAAAAAATAGTCAGACGCAAGCGTAGAACCTATAACAACCAGACTATCCAAAGGATCAATGACGATATGTGCAGAAACGACACACGGGACGCCTATGCAGCATTGAAGCGACTTAGACAAGGCTACAAGCCGCAATCAAGCCTATGTAGAGACAAGCAGGGAAATATTTTAAGCGACCCAGACGACATCAATCACAGGTGGACTGAATATTTTTCTGAGCTACTAAACCCACCATCAGTAACTAAATCCATGCCAATAACGATTCCTGAAGATGCTGACCTATGCAGTCCATCTTCGTCAATACCATCTATTGAAGAGGTGCAAGCAGCCATACAACAGCAAAAACCAAATAAAGCACCCGGAATCGACAATTTACCAGCAGATCTCCTTCAAAAAGGTGGACCAATACTAACACACCGCCTCCACCAGATCATCTCCAAGGCATGGGTCGATGAAAAATTACCTGATGATTGGCGGACGGCCATCATATGTCCCATACATAAGAAAGGAGATAAGCTTAGATGTGACAACTACAGAGGCATTTCACTGCTGAGTACGTCCTACAAGATCCTGACCAAAATTATTGAAAAAAGATTGACACCGTACACTTCCACAATAATTGGCAAATACCAAGGCGGATTCAGATCCGGTATGTCGACGATAGATCAACTATTCTCAGTAAAACAGGTGCTGGAAAAGTGCTGGGAATACAATATTGACGTGCACCAGGTCTTCGTAGACTTCCAACAAGCATACGATAGTATAGATCGAAATATACTATATAAAATAATGCTTGATTTTGGGATACCTATCAAACTAATACGAATGACCAGACTAACGATGACCGACACACGATCTAAAGTCAGATGTCAAGGAGATCTGACTCAAAGCTTCGACACCAGCTCAGGTCTTAAACAGGGTGATGGCCTCGCCCCCACACTCTTCAATTTGGCCCTAGAGTATGTCATCAGGAAGATTGCAGTAGACAATGCGGGAACGCTACTCTTTAAGTCTACTCAAATAGTAGCGTACGCCGATGACATCAACGTCATGGCCCGATCTCTATCTCGTGCCAAAGAAGCGTTTACTGAGCTAGAGTCAGCGGCTAGGCAAGTCGGCCTAAGGGTCAATGTGAACAAGACCAAATATATAATCCAGTCAAGGAAAAAGACGCCAAATAGACAAAACATGACGATAAATAACTACAGTGTGGAAAGCGTTAACTCTTTTATTTATCTTGGTGTCAACCTCGCCAAAGACGGGAATGAAAAGGACGAAATTGAACGGCGAATTGGTCTAGCCAATAAAATATACTTTTCAGTCCTCTCGGTGATTAAAAGTAACAAAGTGCACCGAAAAAATAAGCTGCGCGTCTATAAAACGATCATCCGTCCTGTATTGATTTACGGATGTGAAACATGGACTTTGACTCAAGCCTCAGAAAAAAGGATTGACGTCTTCGAACGCCGCATTTTGAGACGGATTCTGGGGCCCGTGAAGGGCGGATCGGACTGGCGAATCCGGTACAACCATGAGTTGTACGCTCTTTATGACGAGCCACCGGTATCGATTCTGACGAAACTGCTACGACTTCAGTGGGCTGGCCATGTGGAGCGTATGGATGACAGGCGAATTCCCAAGCGCTCCATGAAAGGCCGAGCAACAGGAAGCCGCCCACCAGGAAAACCACGCAAACGATGGGAGGATGCAGTTGACAACGACAGCGAATTCTTGCTGGGATTCGCTAATTGGAGGACGCGGTCGCTGGACCGAGACAGTTGGAGGCAGTGTCTTCGGGAGGCCAAGGCTCGATTTGGGCTGGTGCGCCATTGATGATGATGATGAAATATTGCTGTAAATCAAAATTATGAGCTATGGCATCAATTTTCAATAAAGGTAAAACGAAGTTTATAGATTTGAAAAATATAGAGCAAATAGAGCATGTTATATCAAATAAAAATTTGTGTGAAGCTTGTATTAATAGCAAATAAGCATGGATTTGTTTTAATAAAAATAAAGATAGAAGAGAAAGAATCACATTAACCGAGCATTACTATCCATTCTGATGTATAAATAATTAAAATTATTTTGTGAATTTTACTGATCAGTTTACTTACTATTTCGTTACTTATGTAGCATTTCAACATTTCGTAGCAAAAAGTGAGGCTCATTTCAGTTTAAAGATTGTTTAACTTATATTGGACGAGAATATTGATCTATTAAAATGAAAGAGTATTGTGTGAACAAAGGCATTAGTTATCATTTGACAGCTTCACGTACCTTACAGTTAAATGGGGTGTCCGAGCGTATTGTTAAGACATTAAAAGACAGAACTAGAGCCATGATGGCCGGGGCTAGTTTAAAAAAGTCTTTTTGGGGAGTTGCAAATTGATTAATTTAACTCCAATAAAGCTCTATAACAATCTGAAACACCATATGAAGTGCGCCATGATAAACAGCTCCAATTACACTATTTGGTTGGTTGATTGTAGTGGTGGCCCCATTTATCAAAAGGTGGCTCACTTAGGCCACGATAGGTCCGTTGTGATACCACAAAAAGATAAGAACAGCACTTGAACCTGTGGAATAACGAGAACCATTTAGATTCTCGTATGAACCTGGCTATGCAGCTAATATTTAAACTGGCTATTTCCGTGACGCTGTCCAGGAAAGGTGAGCCAAAAGTTTGCATGCGTTTCCTGGATAGTGCTGGGCATTCGCACATAAAATGTTGGATCGTTTCCTCTTCCTCCATCGATCTGCGGCTGCGGCAGAAATCGTGGAAAGAGGCACCCAATCTTTCGGCATGTCTGCCAATGAGACAATGCCCGTCAGTATGCATATAATGGAACTTAATGTTTCACGGCTCGTGTTGAGGAGCTGCTTGGTGCGCTTTGAGCTCAGTGGGTAATAAGTTTGCCTGGTTATCCTTCAGGTTTCCTCCAGCTGCCAGGCCCTGTTTGCAGTCTCTATATAATACTGCTTGAAACTTAGCTTCACGGAGGCCAGTAGATCGCATCGCGTTCAATTGTGTGCGACATTCTATTACATTTTCGGATTAAGTATACACGTTGGATAATAATTGGATTGGCTTGACTGTCGGAAAAAATGTTGAGATTTCTTATGGAAATTTTCTGAATCGTCAACCAGTCCACTGCTTTGTGTATTGCAATGGCCTCTGCCTGAAAAACACTGCAGTGATCTAGTAGCCGGAACGATAGTTTTAGGCTTAGCTGTTCGGAGAAAACGTCACAGCCAACTATTCCGTTCAATTTTAATCCATCAGTATAGATGTCGACCGATTTCAGTCATCTCTATAAGGGATGACTAACTTGAAACTAGGGATGGCTCGATTCGCTTTTTTGCCGATACGATACCGATACTCGATATGCTTATTGAATTCCAAGATGAAGGTAAAATAGAGAAAACACAAGTCAGGTTAATTTTTTAAATTAATATATAAAATATATACAGGTCGAGATTAGTTAATAGTTTTAGTAATTAAATTTAACACTGATAAGATTTTTGTTTAAAAAACAAAGTATTCTTAAGTTTTGCGGAGAAAGGCGACTTTGCAAGCCTGCGGTGCAAAATAATCTCTCAAATGCGACAGAACTTATTTGGAAACTAACGTACTTCTGCGCCATTTTTTCAAGTTTGGGTATAAGACTTTATAGCGCTACAAAACGAACGGATCTGCATCTCTCGATATATTAGGTGACCTTAGGTATCTCTCGACTCCTTTTTTGAGAGAATTACACCTTAGAGTAGACGGTGGCTCATCTTCCTCGGAATCTCTAATAATATTTTCACGAACGCTCCAAAGCCAACCACACGTCGGCATCTCAGAACGTACAGACGGTTTTTTGCCGTAGTAATTGTAGACTGTAATTGAAATATTCGTGCTTTGTAACGAGGATCAAGCATTTCGGTTAAGCAATATGTTTCTTTATTTTCCAAACCATCAAATTTTTCATTAAGAGACAATATCAAGTCAGCCGTTGTTTTTTGCGATTGCGCTGAATTCTCCCTTTCTGTCGACAGACTTCTTATCTTTTCCAAAAATTTGTGTTTTGAAGTTGGCATGACTACTATTTAGATTCATTTTATTTGGCTCAAACGACTAGTTATAAATGATGTAGACACACAAACTAATTACGATATGTAATTCCTAATTTTATTTCCATGGAAACATACTACGCGGGACAACAGTCAACCTAGCGAAACAAGAGACTGAATAAAGCGCGGGGATTCCCCAAGCATGGTTAGTTCGAAACTCGTTTGCAACGAAATAGACGAGACAACACGGCCGTTTACATTACATTATTTTTAAAGCGTGAAATTCACAAAGTATCGTTGAATCCGATATATCGGCAAACCCGAAGTACCGCCGATATATCGGTATCGGATGCACCGTGGTGGAAGCAGAGAATCGGAAAACTAAAGTCTACTTTCCCTGGCGTTGATTCACCCTTCCGTAGTGTGTTGTAAAGGCCAACATTTGTTTAGCAAGTTCGTATTCGATGTTTTTGCCATCGCTGGCCACCAGATAACTGCGCCATACAGATGGATTGGTTCCACTATTGCCGTATAGAGCCATGATAAGATTTTAGGTTTCAATCCCCACTTTTTCCCAATGACTCGTTTGCGTCAGTCGACTGCACATGCCGCTTTTCGCGTTCTTTCTGCTTTGTTCGCTGTCCACGCGAGTTTGTAGTTCAGAATCAGACCTCGATATTTGACCTGATGAGATGGATTGAGACTTGTCTCATCAAGATTAAGTGGGACAAATCGTGGAATTTTGTGCCTTCTCGTGAAAAACACAAATTCCGTTTTCTGCGGATTAATCTTTAGACCACACTCTTTGCTCCATTTGGTAAGAATAACTAGGGAAAAGTTAAGTCTTTCCGATAGAGTTTTGACAAATTTTCCCGATATTGATATTGCAACGTCGTCGGCATAGACTACAACTTTGCAGGCAATTTTTTTTGACAGAAGTTTGTCCACCACTAAGATCCATAGAAGGGGTGATATCAACCCACCTTGCGGAATGCCTCTGCACGTCCGTTTTCTTAGTATACTGTCCCCTTTTTTGGAGTTGATGCTTCTGCTACTAAACATTTGTACGATAAACCTAATCAGGTTATCATCTGTTTTCCCCAAGTGCCTTCCCAATAACCTCATGTCTGACGTTGTTGAATGCACCTTCGATGTCTAGAAAAACCGCTTGCGTGTATAAGGGATTTTTCAATGTTGCTTGTGAGCGAGTGTAAAGCTGTTTTAAACGATCTTCCTTTCGTGTATGCGTGCTGCGCACTGGCGAGTGGGTTCAGACCAGCTCAAATGAATCTCTATCAGCCGTTCTAGTGTTTTCAGCTAAAAATAGGTGGTTCTGATAGGTCTATAATCCATAGGTGAGGGTGCCTTGCCCGGTTTGGGTATAAAGACTATTTTAGTTGGACTGCATGCAGACCTTGCTGCTTCATTGAAGGCAGATGTAAGGGCCCCAACGGCTTCATCAAGACCGCATATGTCTTCAATCTTTGGAGGTCCACCTTCAAGTGCAGACTCGAATACTGATTGATACTTGACCCAATTCAACCTCCTTTTGTTGACGAAGGTTGAATTTATCGGAGGGTCAATAGCCAAACCGAATATTATCGGAGAACGAGCATCTTTTGTGATGCATGCCATCCTTTGATAGCGTGGTGCAAGTGCTCGTTCGTTAAAGTTATATCCAAAACCCTACGGCTTATCGTAATGAAAATAGGATCCTCACCTTTGTTAACTAGCACTAAGTCATGCGTTAAAATAAATTTAAAGAGTCACTCACCCCTTTTGTTCGTATCGGTGCTTCCCCAAATGCGATGATGGGCATTGGCGTCCGGTCCGATTACTAATTGGATGCCCCGTGCAGTGGCTCCTGTGACGATTCTCTACAGGTTGATGGAAGGTGGCAGAACATCGTGTGCCATATAGCAGGAGACAGCCCAAAGGGATTTGGACTGCCTTTGCACTGCTATGGCAATAGTGTCCTGGTCAATGAGATTGTACAAAGTTAGAAACTTCAAGCCTTTTTTTATTACTATGTAAGCTCTCGGTTTACCGGATATGTAAAGAGATACTGTCATGTATCCCTTCATATTGAGCCCACAAACCTGGTTGCCTACAACCCAAGGTTCCTGGGCGAATACAAGCTCCTCTTCTATTTGGGCCAGGTGGAGGAGCAGTGCCTTAAAGTGATGGAGGTTTCTCTGTAGAAACTTCAGCATTTCGAGACAAGGTTTTTCCGCCTCCTCGTCGAATAAAAACATTCTCTACTCCTCAACCAAGTCGAGGGATTGGAGTTAGTCCCCAGCCAACTCCACAGTGGATATGGTGCTTCTTTCGCCATCGGAGAGAAGATCTGATTCAGAGAGGTCCATGGTGGGTCTACTGATGCGTCCACAGTCACCACACTCCCACTCTCTTTACTCGGTTGCCGTACTGCCTTTCCAGTACGGTCCTTACGATATACTCGCAGGATGATAGCCGACAAACCGTAGCTTACTAGCCCACCCTTCGACTCCAACGGAGCTAGTGACTCCTTGCTGAGGAGTATGAGGGCCTCCCGCTGTCCATTGGTGGGCTCGTTTACCTTAATTAAACTAGTTAAAGGTATTCGGTTCTACAGTAGCTAATGAAACTGGGAATTGTAAATTTGAAGAAAACTTTTTTAAAGGTATTCTGGTAGGGTGTGAACCGAATGGTTAAAGAGTGTGGGAGAGGGATACTCAAAAGTATGTATGATAGTAAGAAATGTTTTGATTGATGAGACCGACTACAGAAAAACGAGGCCAACAGCTAAGACTGAAGGAGCTAGCACCAAAGACTCTAGTGATAAAACTGATGCATCTGACATAGTGTTAAAATCGGTAGGGTCCACTAAATCTTATGTTGATAAACAAAAGACCCACAACATCAATCTGATAATAAAAAATAAAATGAGTTTATGTTAAAGGGGTAGTACCGGTTATAATTTTGAAAAATCAATTTTTCATTTTTTCAGTTTATTATACCTTCAGAAATCACGCTATCAAGATATTCCCAAAAATAAAGAAGTTGCAGCAGTTTGAGCGCGGACGCCTTTTTGGCTTGGTAAGCGATATTTTCGGTAATCGAAACTTTAAACGCGTTTTTCTCGAAATGACGTTTTTCCAACTGCGGACACTTATTCTCCAGATTGACCGAAACAATTTAGTCCCTTATAACCCATAATCATAAATTTTAAAATAAATGGAATTTAAGGACTTGTCATTAAGTATAATGAAACACGTTTTTTGTAGAAAATCAGTATGGGCTTGTACACCTGAAGAAGCGTGATTTCCACCATCTTCCAGTTTGACGGTGAGATGGTGCCATCGCTGCTGCTTCTGTCGATAACAGCCCATACAAGGCTTTCCTTGGCAGCTTCACTGAAACTCCTGCCCTTAACAGGATTGGGTGTGACCAGTTTTGGTCTTTTACTAACCGGCAGTTGGACGCTCGGTTGAATTGGGGCAGACTCATTAGATCTACATCTTTTATGAGTTGCCTCTTTCTTCGGAATAGAGGCTTTGTAGGCCTCTACCGTGGTGGTTGCCCATTTCAGGGAGATTTTATCCTTCTGGAAAAGACCATCCGGAGGTAAATCTTTCAGCCTTTTCAGGACTTTGAAGGCGGACCTTCTGTCTCTGTAAGCCGTAACCGAGGGGTTTTGTTGCTTCTTAACACCTGAAGTGGAAGCGGTGTTGGAGGGCGCTCCGGAAACAGTGCGGGCCAGCTTGTTCGCCGTTACCTTGGTGTTACCGCTAGCGCCAGTAGGTTTGATTGAGGAGGTGCTTGTCCCTGGCATAGCTGCCTTGGTGCATGCATCCCTCGAAGAAGTAGGGGGTTGGCTGAGTATCGCGGTCTTCTTCCCACTAGAATGACGCGTCACCTTCGTCCACTCCCCTTCCGGACCGAGTGGATCTTCCTTTTGAATTTTTTCTGAATTCATTGCGATTTGGGTCCCCCTCACAGCCGCTATCTCCACTCGTTGTGCAGTTCCCCTGAGACCCCATGGTTATCTATGCCGAAGCAGAGAGGCCATGCGAGGGTTGGCACATTCCCTTATGAGGATATCTGCTCAGAGCCGGGCCGGGGATTAATCAGGAGTCCAAACTCAACTGAACCTACACGGCCAGACTAGTGGCGACGAGTTTTGAACGTACCGTGAGGCCTGCCAGGGTTTTACCGGGACGGAGGCAGCATTGGCATTAGCCTGAAAGCCATTTCCGCAAGATGTCACTCTTGCGTACTCAGGTGACAGAATACCACTGCTACCAGCCCAAGGCATCAGATATAGTCGTTAAGACGAGAGAGTTGTCCAAGAAAACAATCGAAAGTCGTGCCGTGGTAGATCATTTAGCGTTACCCAGGATGCACCACGAGGAGGCGATCTACCCTACATCCCGAGACTCAACATTAGCAGGGTTGATTTTTGCGATGAGTATCGCAGACTCGAGGAGACCCTGTGAGTCAAACATTTGAGCTATACTTCGGTGACTTGATATTGATTGTGTATCAAAATACACCTTTTGATGGGTTCTATCTTACGTCGAGATTTTTTGCGGTCCCAGCTTTGTCCAATTCCAAAACAGTATTCGAAGTGGACAATCTGGACAGGTTTTTGAGCAACTGTTGATTATTTCAAGTCCATTGTGAAAGAACTAAGCCTCCTTTTACTAGTAGTTACGTCGTTTGATCACGAATTATCAAGGCATCTTTGATGGAATTCGCTCACGCTATTAAATCATCGAAGTTAAAATTTTCTGCGGGCCACTATAGCCCCAATCGGAAAAGCATTTTTCTACAAATCAGCCAATTGCTATTTGAGCTTGGTTGCCAAAAATGAAGCTGGTGTCGTGCCATAAGTCAACGTTGTTAGCTCGAATGTTTTGATATCGTCGAATGGTTGATCGCGCCAAAGAATGCGCTGAAGGGGGATTTTGGATTCATCCACGAGTACTTGACAATACATTTTTGGCAATGTCAGTATTTGCAGCTTTGAAATCGTAGTAATATTGAGAATAAATCTTGCTGGATAATAGGACCTACCATCGAAGCATCGTAAAGTGAAATGCCACTGGTTGTTTTTGCTTGATGCATCAAACAATACCCTCAATTTTGTTGTTGCACTTGTATCCTTTATTACGCAATGATGAGAAAGATAAAAATGTGGTCTTATGTCCAATGTTGGTTTATTGTTTCTAAGCTCTCTCAAATCCCACTTACTCATGAATGAAGTTTTCCGGAAACAATCCAAACGAATATAGTTTTCACCATGTCGATTGCTCTTTTCCGAGTTTTATTTTGCCGATGCAAAACAGATCTAAAAATATCTCTGCTCCAATCAACATATCCACAGTTGACGGCTGATTGAGTTTTGGATCTGGCAACGTAAGCCCTCCGGGATTTGCAATTCGTCTGGATCGAGTTGATTTGCTGGAAAACACTTACGTGTTTTTTTAATTACAAAACAATTTAACTTCACTTGGTAACTGTTAATCCTCGATTTGATCATTATTTTTGTAAACTTGCGAGTTTGTGTTGACATTCCTGCCAAATCCGGAATTAGAATGTCAGTGAGGATTTCTTTAAGTCCAAGTTTTTTTACACAATCAACAGATACGAAACAAGATTCAGATGCTGAGTCCAGTAGCTCTCGACACGACATTGGTTAACCTCACACATTAATAACATCGATAATTGCTGTAGATAAAGCACTTGTTTGTCTTGATTAAATACAGTAAGATTTTCGCTCGTTGCCGCTGTTTTTTCATTGCTCGTACCGTTGATGCTCGCTGGAATAGTTTCATGTTGATCTTTTGATGTTTATTCCTAATGAAGTAACGTATTATGACGTTTGCCGCATCTCCGACATGATCTTCCTTTGCATTGAAGCTTCCAAATGTAAATAATGAAATCAATTCTCTTTTAATTAACAATATATGGTCTTGAGAACCAAAACAAGAACATAACAAGCCGCGAGGTGCGACCCTTGACGTCCACACGGTCAACTTCCCAGTAATATCTACATAAACATCAACAACATTACAACAATGAGAGGTATTCATAGCAGTAACAGGAATGAGTTAACATGAATCATATCGTCTACGGGAGGGTCCATTGATTACGTAAGGTTTTTGGTCGATGAATATTCACGCGGATCAATTGGTGGGGGCCTTTTGATCTTGGAAATTTTTGTTGGTTTTCAAAATTTAAGCAGTTTTTTTTAACTAAAAGACTATAAAAACTATTAAAAAGCTGCTCAATTATGCAAATATTTTAAAACTCTGATTGAATTTACAACATTTTTTTTAGAATAAAGGATATAAAGTAATAGCATTCGTATGAACCCTCTTTACATGGTAACTTTGAATGATTTTTTTATTTTTAATTTAGTTTTTTTCATAATCATGGAAGAAAATTTTGCCGGTGTCTCTTCAAAAACTAATGAGAATGTATAAATTTTATAAACTGGTATCACTGTGCGGTGCAAATCAGGTAAAAAAATATTTTTTATAAAAAAAAACCATCATTTTTCGCATTTTCTTCTATTAAATTAAAAAAACGGCTGAAACGAATTTATATTGTTGAAAACTTCACAAAGATGTTAATACACGTCAACTGACACCTTAATGATCCAAATATTATATCTGGTATCTCACGAACATAGTGGATGATAAAAATGACCTTGAAAATCTTGATGAGCTTTAATGATTTTTTATTTTTAATTTAATTTTTCACGTAATCATGGGGAAAAGTTTTGATGGTGTTTTTACAAACATTGTTTGCAATATATAAATTTTATAAAGATTGATTACTACTTTATCAATTTTTTATCTAACCATAAAAGTTTTGGTAGAGGAAGACGTCTCCACCACCTGGTCATCCTCTACCAAAGCCTCGGCAACCTCGTCCTCTTCGTCCTCGTCATCCTTCTTGTCCTCCACTTCGTCCTCAACTTCGTTCTCCATCTCGGCCTCGGAATCCACAACTATTATTGAGGGTATTTATTTATTATTTACAATAACCATTCGTTATTAAGAATGTTTGACCGTTACTGAATAATTATAATTGACTTTATATATACAATATCAGATTATAACTAATATTATTTGATTGTTATTAACAATATGAAATTATTTATAACAATATCCAATTATTAACTGCATTAGCGTCTCTACTCCCATTCACCCAAACCTGATAATATAAGTTTGGAATTTTATAAATTAATCTTTTTTTTTAAATAATATTTTTTAAAAATTTGATCACAATTTTGCTAAAACGCACAATAATAACAACATTAATATGAAGGTATTTGGTATCTGCACGAATTATTAGTGCGTATCAACAGTTTAAAAATAAGCAATTTTTAGTCGTTTTTTTCAGTTTTTTCATCCTAAATAAAAAACGGCTTAACGGATTTTGCTGAAAAATCATTCAGTTCTAAGTTACGTAATTACGCGTCGTTTAAAACCAGTCCCACGTCAATCCGATCTTTGGTTCTTGAGATAATCGAGACGAAAAATTATTCCGAACGCACATACGTACATACGCACATACGCACATCCGAACATACGCACATCCACACATACGCACATACACACTCACAGACATCTCTCTAAAAACGATGGATTTGGATTCTAGAGACCTTAAAACGTGGAGATATGTCAAAATTTGGGATTCGCAAAATCGACCCCATTACAATAACTTCCCATAGTGAACTGGGAATTTAATTTAATTGTAATTGTTCGAAGTTTGGTTCATGTAAAAACCCATTTGTGAAGATTTTGCCATTTATTTCTTTTTTACAATTGCTGAATCTTATAACATAATGTCCGTTCAGTTGATATATTTTTTTCGTTACAATTTTGATTAATATTTCCATTACTATTGGTTTCAAATATCAGTCTTTTTTCGACTTCTGTTACAGTAGTTTTGTTATTCGTTTTTATAATACAATTTTTTGTTTTACATAATAATTTATTTTTAAGTTGTTTAACATATTTTTCGGTTTCGAAATAGTTTCCTTGATATAAAATTACTTCGTTAATATCCATGTTTAAAGTTTCTTGATTCTTATTCGGTATTTTTCTTACATAGTATGATAATGTAGGTTGGGTAAGAATTGGTACATTAATTACAAATATTATTATACCTTCTTTTATAAATACGTTAATAGTAATATCTTTAAGTTCATCAAAAGAAATATTTAGATCCTTTATTTCATCATGTTTGAGTATAGATCTTGACATTAGTCCTGATCTTGCTGAGTTAACGTTATCTATAATTTTCTCTAGTTCATCTTTTATTAAATCGAGGTTATGATTTAATTGCATATTTATCGGAATCTTATTGGTTTGGTATGTTATATTATTTATGTCTCTCGTTAGTTGTTTATACATTTTATTAGTTTGATTTATGTTTACAACGATTTTATTAAGATTATTTTGAATAGCATTATTTATTTTGATTTGTTTGTTCATCGAGTTTATCATTTCATGATTATTGGATTCTATTGCTTTTAAATTTCCCATAATTTCTTCATAATCATTATTATCCATTAGTCCAAATAGCCATTTGTAAACACTACCGATAGGATCAATTAATCCTCTTTTATGCCTGTTTGACCGTGAAGGTTGTTTTGAAGTTCTAGTTCTTTTACTTCTTTGTTTATTATTTTCATTACTTTTGTTGAAGTGTAATAATTTTAATTCGCCTCTAATCGTTGCAATAGTTTCGATTATGTGGGGATTTGTTTCAATTTTGGCTGTTATTTGGTTTAATGCTAGTTCGTATTGATTTAGGTCAATTTTATGATAGATTCTTTCGTGATCTTTGATTAATCGAATAGGGTCTTTTTTTATTAAGATGATACCTGAATCAGATTCTACTTTTTCAACTGTAATTTCCGCTTTAAGGTAAGGTAAATGCCATTAGTATTAATATTGTTGTTATTAACGTGTTGATCGTGAAGATCTGTGATTTGAAGAATTATTATTTATTAGAGTGGTTGGCCTTTTGGTATTTCTAAGATTAACTTTTTTCGGAAGTAGGGGATGTGTTTCTGAGAAAAATCGAATGTTTTGTTTTGAGAAATATATTTTGCAAATATAAAGGTAAATACTTCACAATCATTGTTGTTATCTTGAATAGGGATGTTTTTAGCGTTCTCTAATTTGAAAGTTGTAGCATCGAAAGGTTTATTTAATTTTTCTAATGATTCCTTGCCTAAGTAATCTCGAAGAAGATTTAATATTTCATTATTCGGATTGCCTAGTGAATCGAAAATTTTAATTGTTTTTTCTTTAAGGTTTATAGAAGCTACAGTCCAATGGTTGTTATTTACATGGACTGGGATAATTATAATATCATATGCAAATATATTTATGTTTCTTGTCCAACGTTTTACTGCGTTGTAACCTGATTTTAGAAGAGTTGAGACAAAGAAGGTGCTCATAGCGTATATTTTAGGAAGATTATTATTGTTTTCGTTATGGTTGACGATTAGGTTTAAGTAAAAATTAATGATTTGATCGTTTAACCAATTTTTATATATTAGGGTGTTAATGTCAGACCTAGTTATGTTTAAATTGAATTAAGAAGTATTTCGTTTATATTATCATTGTTTAATATGTTTTCTATTATTAAATTTTGTTCTGGGGACAAAATGTATTTATTTTCTTCAGATGCGGTTTTCTCTTTAGTGTATTTTTTTATGCGTTTTATTCTGGTGGTATGAATTTTATTCTGGTATCTAGTTTTGTCATTTAGTATAACATTATCTTTATTATCTGTTGTTACTTCAATTTTCCGATATTTCGGCTTTTCTTTGTGCCGCTCGTTTTCATATTTTTTTATGAATATTGGGCTATGTTTTATTTCCGGTTGTTTTTCTTTATTTTTATTATGATACTCTATCCATTTTTTTATGAAGTAATAATTCAGCTAATGTGGTTTTATTAATTTTTTCATATTGAACGTCAATTGGTTTGGATTGAATTACCGAGTGAATCGTAGTATTATAAAATTCTGTTGCTTTTAGAATTTGTTCGCTGATGTTTAGATCTGGTTCCGTCAATGTTAGTATTCTAATTTGTTCTAACAGTGTATTATGACATCTGTTTACATCAGAATTGCCTGTATGTGATTTAGGCAACGTAAAGTGAATTTCTATGTTTTCTTTCCTGAAATAATCCTTGACGTTGACCATATTAAATTCGTTATCTGCCATGAATTTTTCGGTTTTCCTAGAATTGCGTTTCGTTCTCGTATGAGTTAAATAAACGTAATTGCATTTTTGTCAGTAGTTTCTTTGACGTATAGATGCTTGGAAAACTTATCGATAGTTGTAAAAAATTGTGTCTTTCCTATTGAGAATATGTCAATTTGTATTATTTCGTTTATATTGTTAGGAGTTTCCGAAATTTGAAATATAGGTTTAAATGATTTTCTGTCGTACTTCGCTAAATTGCATATGTCGCAATTATTTACATATTTCGTGATTAATTTAAATATTCTGTTAATATAATACTTATTTTTGATCTCTGCATAGTTTTCAGCAATTCCACGGTGATTACTGTTTTCATGTATTTCCTTTATTTTCTGGAGACTTTGCTCTTCGTCAAGCATGTCGATTGCATGATCGGTACATTTAATAAATTTTAACTGTGCATTATTTGAATAGAGATTTGATATTACTAGCTGTACTTTATTCCATAAGTGATCAGTTAATTCACAATATATTCCTATTTGTCCGTTCTCAGGTATATATCTTCTGAGTATGTCGATAAGTACGCTTTCGCTGTTTATATCTGTTTGTTCAATGAATATTTTCCGTTTTTTATTAATTGATTTAAATTCTCGTTTTTGTTTTCAACTATTATTATTTGAGTTTTATATATGTTAACAATACCACTTTTTATGGGTATAAGATCATTCTGGTCTTCTTCATCTGAATGTATTTATGCATTTTCGCTGCCGTCAATACACATATTTTCATCATCTTTATTTTCACTTGTCAATGCATTTATTTCATGTTTTTCTGCATTCATACGGCTGAGAAAAGCGGCTGCTTTGTTATCTTTTCCTTTCACGTATTCAATATTAAAATTGTATTCGTTGAGTTTTATTTTCCATCTCTGAAGCTTAGAGTTGGGTTCTTTTAAATTACTCAACCAGACAAGAGGTCTATGATCGGATTTAATTGCGAATTTTACTCCGTATATGTATGGGCGGAAATATTGGGATACCCAGACAATAGCTAATAATTCTTTCTCTATTGTCGAATAATTACGTTCGTGCTCGTTCAGAGTTCTGCTGGCAAAAGAAATAGGATGACCATTTTGGGAAAGCACTTTGCCAATGGCTTTATTTGATGCGTCCGGTGTAAGGACGAACTTTCGTTTAAAATCTGGGTATCTAAGAATAGGATAGTTGGTCATTAGCTCCTTTAGTTTTTCGAAAGATGCGATGTACCTTGGGTCTTCTGGGTTAATTTTATTAGACTTTTTCAGAGCGTCTGTGAGGGGTGATGCTATTTTCACATAGTTATTTATAAATTTTCGGTAGTATCTGGTAATACCGAGAAATGATTTTATTTTTGTAACTGTTTTGGGGAGTTTCAGTTTTTTTATGACGTTAATTTTTAACTTCCCAGTTCCCTATGGGAAGTTATTGTAATGGGGTCGATTTTGCGAATCCCAAATTTTAGCATATCTCCACGTTTTAAGGTCTCTAGAATCCAAATCCATCGTTTTTAGAGAGATGTCTGTGAGTGTGTATGTACGTATGTGCGGATGAGCGGATGTGCGTATGTACGGATGTACGTATGTGCGTTCGGAATAATTTTTCGTCTCGATTATCTCAAGAACCAAAGATCGGATTGACTTGGGACCGGTTTTAAACGACGCGTAATTACGTAACTTAAAACTGAATGACTTTTCAGCAAAATCCGTTAGGCCGTTTTTTATTTAGGATGAAAAAACTGAAAAAACGACTAAAAATTGCTTATTTTTAAACTGTCGATACGCACTATTAATTCGTGCAGATACCAAATACCTTCTTAGTAATGTTGTTATTTTGTGCGTTTTAGCAAAATTGTGATCAAATTTGTAAAAAATGTTATTTAAAAAAAAAAGATTAATTTATAAAATTCCAAATTTATATTATCAGGTTTGTATGAATGGGAGTAGAGACGCTAATGCAGTTAATAATTGGATATTGTTATAAATAATTTAATATTGTTAGTAACAATCAAATAATATTAGTTATAATCTGATATTGTATATATAAAGTCAATTATAATTATTCAGTAACGGTCAAACATTCTTAATAACGAATGATTATTGTAAATAATAAATAAATACCCTCAATAATAGTTGTGGATTCCGAGACTGAGATGGAGAACGAAGTTGAGGATGAAGTGGAGGACAAGAAGGATGACGAGGACGAAGAGGACGAGGTTGCCGAGGCTTTGGTAGAGGATGACCAGGTGGTGGAGACGTCTTCCTCTACCAAAGCTTTTATGGTTAGATAAAAAATTGATAAAAATAATAAAAGTAATTATATTAATTTACAATAATAATGTTTAATAATAGAAATTATTAATAAAAGCAAATTATAGCTTTTTATTCACCCCACTGGGAAGTTAGTCGTGTGGGCCTCAAGGGTCGCACTTAGACCACATTTTTTCGGGGTTTGGTTTAATACCGTCGACCGTTAATACGTGTCCTAGATATTCCGTATGTTTCGCAAAGAAATTACACTTATCGATTTGGATTTTTGGTGCATATTTTCGTAGGGTATCAAATATTTTTCGCATATTGACGTCCATCTCTTGGAGTGATGTAGCAAAAATTAGTATGTCATCTAAATATACTACACATATTTTATTAATATGTTCGCGAAGGACTTCATTTATCATTCGTTGGAATGTAGCAGGTGCATTTTTCAAGCCAAAGGGCATTCGATTAAACTTGTAATGTCCTTGGGGGGTAGAAAAGGCGGTTTTACGTCGGTCATGTTCGCTGATCTCGATCTGATGAAAACCTTTTGCTAAATCCAAAGATGTAAAATATTGTACTCTTCCTAACTTATCGAAGATTTAGTCAATATTAGGAATTGGAAATTTATCGACAACTGTTTCTCCATTCAGTTTGCGATAATCAATTACGATTCTCCACTTTTGTTTCCCTGAGTTGTCCATTTTTTGGGCACGACCCATATGGGAGCATTGTATGGAGAGTTTGATGTTTTAATTATTCCTTGTTTCAACATATCGTTGATTTGAGTCTCTACTTCTTTTTCATGGACAGGTTGAAATCGATAGATTTTGGAATATAGAGGTTTATTACTTTTTGTAATAATCTCATGTTTTGTTTGGGTAGTACAGGAAAGATTTTCCCCTTCTACGTAGAATAGATCCTCATATTCGTTGAGTATTCTATGCAGAGTGGTTTTTTCTTCGCCATTTAAACTTTCAAACAATTTATCACGAGTATTTGCAATTTCGAATTCGTCCTGAAAATTTATCTCGTCAGGTACGGCGTAATTGAAATTGAGTTTTTGTTGGTTAACTTCAATATTTCCTTGTCCAAGATTAAGTTTTACACACAAAGGATATAATATATTTTGTCCTATTACGGCTTTGAAAATTTTATTTTCGAAATTCATTACGTTCCACAATATTTTATATGTTTGAGGTAATTTGAGTTCGTTGGGCATATTGGTTTTAATTTTTTGAGTAATGTTATATATAACATTACTCAAAAAATTATATATATGCCACCTAGACTGTGAATTGGTATGGGGCTAGTTAGATTTATCCTTTCGTTATTCAAAAGGTAGTTTTCGTCTATACTGGATGTAGATGCGCCGGTATCAATTAGTGTAGGAATTATTCCATTATCGATTTTTAGGTTTATTATTGGTAAAGGGTTTCAGCGACTGTGTAATGAAATGATTACGAGCGAACGATGTCGCTTTGAATTTTCAAGCCAACAGGACTTTCGTCTTGTTGGCCTCAATGGACGTTAAGTCCCCGGGACGAGGCAACAAACCCATGTGTCGTTCAGACGAATTCGGGTTCGGCCTCTACCTAGCTAGAGGAGTGATGGCTGCTGGCAGGCCAGCTCAGCTCGGCACGTATCGTCGTGGGTGCGTTCTCTAGCATCAGTCCCGAATCTCATTTCCAGAGATTCAGTCATCAAATTGCCCGCTTACATACCGACAGAAAATTTCATCAAACAAAACAAACTATTTCTCTTGTGAGGCTATACCTCCTACGTTATTTTATCTAAAAAATTCTCGCGCGCATACCGAGATAATACTGCGTTCAAGATCTACCCGAGAGAAAAAAATAATTCTTTACATTACATTGATCTAGCGCAAAAATTCCGAACCTACTCAAAGAAAGAGAAAAAAACGAAAGACTACCGCGTACCGGAACAATCTCTCGGATGGCCGTGCTACTCTCGATTAGGAAGACGAGCTTCAGCGGAACTCGCCAGGCGCAGATGTCGCTGCCTGGGCCCGCCCTACCACGGCCTAGCGCTTGCGTGTCCGCATGTGTTGTGCGCACTAGGCCCACCAATACTTACTTCAGCCGGGGTGAATCCTGTTCCTTAAAGTCAGAAGGAGGGAGGAGCCTTATGGAAACTCTCGCTGATTAGGTTTTAATATTCCATGTTTATTCTCTTATTTTCGTTCTTTTCAAAAAAAATTTGCACATCTAGGTTCTGTATAATACATTTTCTCTTATAAGGTTTCAATTTTCAATATATAACTTTTCGTGTTCTTTGTACATACTCTAGCGTCTATCAATTCTTATTGGTGATTAGAGCTATAATAATCTTTTGTTTTAGCTTGAAACTAAAAACAATTTTCCTTAAATTATTGAATTTTCAAACTAAATTACTATCATATTAAATAAAGTCTTTATTCTAATGGTATCAATTCATTTTTGATTTCACTTTCATATACGAGTTTTACTCAAGATTTTGCTCTTCATAATTTTCTTATCATTTTTATTTACTAGTCATGTTTGACTTAATACTACATTTGCAGACTAAAATAGAGAGTCGTCTTCAGATAAAGAGAAAAATGCATTTTTATCTATTGTCTCGACATATAATCATGATCATTAGTATCGTCTCTGCTCTTAGTTCTTTATAGCTCTACAAAATATATGATACTGACGTATAGTACACTAATCAAACATAATCAAATTGCGCTTACAAAAAGAAACGTGCCATATAATTATTACCTAACCTCAGGGCTGATGCCATTAGCTTTAATTCAATTATTATCATGTATCAATATTTACACTAAATACCTAATTACTGCTCCTCAATCGACCATAATCGTCGAGCCGTTTCATGATTATGGACATTTTTTCACTACACAAATAGCCGGATCAACTAGATTTGTAAAGACACGCGATCAACAGCCTGCATGCCCTCTTTGTACATTTCCCATAAACACTTGCACCGTATACATTGTTTTTTAATGTAACGATGTCCCAAATAACATAACAACTCGTTACCACATGCCGAGTGCATATACTTTACATTACCCCAATGGTTTCGACTTCCTCTGGCATTCGTCGTACTCAATTTTTAATATTAAATCGAACAAACTTTAAGTTGTTCGAAAGCAATTTAATTTGATAATACTGACCGAATTGCAGATACGTTTTGACGACAAGAAAATTGGATGATTATGCTCAGCTGTACGAAGTAGGATTGGCTCAACACCATAATAGTCACCTTGCGCGGCGACACGCTTTGCTTCGTCGATTTCCGATTTTGTAACAAAAATTGGATCCACCGCCTGTGAACAATGTGCAGCCTCATGGTCCCGTTATAAAGTAAGCACCATGTGCTCACGATTTCCTTATCTTTATCTCCTGAATTGCTGGTGCCGTCAAGTCTAAGCTGGACCCAGGTTAAAGGTACTCTCCGGTTCTCAAACACAATGTTAAAACCCGCGATTTTATCCACAATCCATTTTCACATGGTCATCGCCGCGGAAAAGATTCTTCGCACAAAATTCACCACATGTGACGAGCTTTGATGTTCAAGTTTACAAAAGTATCTGACCCGGCCAACTTCGCTAAGCCAACTCCCCCCTCTGCCTGGCAGCAATCCAACTCGTTCATCCGCTAGCGGTTCTCCGCCAAAAACCAGTCGAGTAGCTGCCCAAACCAGATTCCCCGGCTTGAGCGCTGCAAGCTGGTTTTTCTCGGTGTGCGGGGTTGCCGCTTCTGGATCCACCCAAACATTCCAAAAATTCTTATTGCAGCTGTTAACTGAAAACTTGTATCCATTGATTCAAAATTACGATTATCGAAATTTTTATTTTGATTAAAGTTTGTTCTTTGACGAAAAACGTTTGAATTATTAGTTTGCATTTGTTCTGGTCTGTTAGTGTTGTTTCGGTTATAATTATTAATATTATTTCGATTAGGATTGAAGTTATTATTGTTGTTACGATTGAAATTAGGATTAAAGTTACATCGAACAGATCTCTGATTGTGATTATGATTGTTATTACGATAATTGTTATTTCTATTATTGTTGTTTGAATTAAATCTGGGGTTATTTTGGTTTCGTATATAGCGACTATTATTGTAGTTTCTGTTATTTTGACGCGGATTTATAATATTACTGTCATTATTATGCTGAATTTCCTTTAGTATTTTATAAGCTTCGTTTAGTGTTTGGCAATTTCTTGATTCCAATAAATATGACTTATACTCAGGCAAAACAGATTTAAATTTATTGAGAAATAGTTGTTCATTTCTAATTGTATTGAATTCACTGTGTAAGCTACGTTGTGGATCTTGTGGGTACTTAATGTTAAGTTTATTAAGGAGTTTATTTAAATTATGATACACGTCATAGATATTACTATGACTTACTCTGTGAATTCTATTTACTAATGTACTATATGCTTCGTGGACACCAAATGTTGTGATGAGGATATGTTTCACGATTTCCCACGTTGGTTCCGGTATTTTCTGGACTGTATTTCTTGCCTCTCCTTGTAGTTTGTGCGTTTATTGTGTTTGATATTATTGTTTTATTTTTTTTCACTGTTTAAGGCTCTCTGGCGGTCTCACCAAAGTAGTTTAGGTACGTTTAGACCTTGATTATTCGTACTCTTTGTTTTTTTGTTTTATATTATTTATTTATTTGCCTTCTTCTTATTTTCAACTAAAATATCTTTAGTTTACTTTTTCGAAGATTTAGCTAAGAGCTTTATATTTTTAAATCAACAGAATATCTCTGATTGATTTTTTTTATATTAGTATTTCACTAATAGAGTCTTTTAATTTTTTGAATATTTAAAAAAATTGTGGTTCGGTTACGGCAAAGGGGATCCGCCCACCTTCGACGGACGACTGCGTCAGTTATGTTTTTCACACAACATAATATTTAAAAAGTTATGAAGTTTCTAACGCGAAACTTTTAGTAAAAACACTTTGTATTAAATAAAAGAAATACTTTATTTGGATAATACTTCTGTCTACAATGGACTTATTTAATCGACCGAATCTTAAACTTGACTGACTCCTCGAGATTCTAATTAAAGATTCATATTTTGCATTGATGCAATATTCATGTCTAGAATTGCGGATGCAGATGTGCGAGTCAGCGATTCTTTTGCTGGTGGCCAAGAGTTATTAAATTCTTAAGATAAACAAATTTGGATATTGAAAGGAAGTGGATGCGATAACGGCATCCGTTATTAGGCTTACTGGGTGGTCTTGTCGAAAGACATTGTTGTCGGGGATGTGGGTATAACTCGTGTGGACGTGTGGCTTTGGTAGAGGATGACCATGTGGCAGAGGCGTCTTCCTCTACCAGAGCTTTTATGGCTAGATAAAAAAATAATAAAAATAATTATTGAATAATAATAATAATTCATAATTATATAAATTGATAATAAAAACAATTCATAGCTTTTTCATTCACCCCACTGGGAAGTTAGTCGTGCAGTTATTAAGGGTCGCTCTGAGACTACTTTTTCTAATTAATGCTAAACCCGTCATAAATTTTCAGAAATAATGATTTGAATTTTGAGCAAAATTCAATCATTGTTCTACTTGTAGTTTAGCCATGACGCCTGTTTGCTGGTGTTGATGTATAGAAGGCCTGCATGTTTTCCTGTTTCTGTTGAAACTACGCCTTAGGGTAAGTTTCTGTTGGCTTTTCTTGGAATGTTTATATTGTTTATTCAATCGTGCTTACGACTGATTTGTCATAAAAATTATTAAATGGTCTTTGTTCATTGAGTTTAGTTCGTGAGAGTCTTTCAGTCTATAAGGACATACTTTTCACTTTTAATTAACTATATTTAAAACTATGTTTCCAAAAGCCTTTAGTTTCCAATAGTTTCCTTATCAAATTCAAAAAATGTGTCTCATAGTTTGATCGAAGTCAAAGACACAGATTGATAAATTTTCAATTTTAGTAACAATTTCTTTCCTTTTTGCAGTAGCGAGACTTGGATCGACATGGCATGTGGCAAGCACAACAATTATTGCCCCATATAAGGCTTTCTCGCGTGATAAACTACCTGCGAAAATCGCCGCGCACATTGGGTTGATGCATGTCAATATAACGTTAACTGGTAAGTAGAATGATTTTCGGTTGTTGATTTTTCAAAATTACGCTTGAAATATAGATTAAGTTTTTAAAACAACTGTCCAATCTCTTACTATGCTTGCTTCTTCATTTACTCCAAGGAATGAAGGAAATAGTCAATTATATTGAACTTATTGCAATATTTCTGACGCTGATACTAAAATATTTCTAAAAATGTGGTCTAAGTGCGACCCTTGAGGCCCACACGACTAACTTCCCAGTGGGGTGAATAAAAATGTATAATTTGCTTTTAATAATAATTACTATTATTAAACATTATTATTCTAAATTAATATAATTAGGGTAAAGCGGGGCTACGCCGTACATCGAGGCAATGCCGTACACCTCATTTTACCGCTACGTTTTGAAAATATATAAGTTTAGTCGGTGCTGACGCCGTGCGGAAGTTACTGTAAACTCATCAGACTGAGTTAGTTCATTTTCAATGTACGGTACGCGTTCAGTTATAGAAAGTCTTGTTTTGTTGGTTTTACTTACTATTTTTGATCTTCACTAATTTAGGGGTAACTGGAAAGCTTTTACGTATAAATTGGTGGCTTTTAAACTATAAAAATCGACATTTCTCAAGATAAGTTTGATATTACAACGAAAACCTGTTGACAACAAAGTTGGAAGGTTATGTTATAAATTTACCACGAGCTCAGGTTGGGGCAACGTCGTACAAAAGTGTACGGCATTGCTCCAAATGGTTTTTTATGACATTTTACTTCTGAATTGCTTTGCTTTCGTAAAGACTAGACGACAGTGATTCTTTATTTCAGATGGTCGGTTTCGGTGTTGTTCGTGCTCTGGATGGATGCACAAGGCGTGCAGTGCCGCTGAGTCTGCAGAAAACTTTATCCGCGATTTTTGTACAAATGGTTATGAATAATTACTTCTGTAAATGATGTTCTTTCTCAAAATAATAAAGTGACTTTTCTGTATAGCCTGATGGTTTATTTCTTGTAATAATTCCCTGCTTTAACAATATGTGTGGCTGTACGGTATTACCCCATCTGTTGTACGGAGTTGCCCCGACACTCGATGTAATCTCGTAAAATGTAGTTTTTTCTTAAAAGTTTATTTAAAAAAATCTGAAGTAAAAAAATTAAGTATTAGTAAAGAAAGTTGTAGAAAAATAACTAAATTAAGTATCAGTAGTAAAAATATTATTCTTATCGCCATTTTAAGGGAGAAATAAGCAAACTGGCTTAAGTGTACGCCATTACCCCGCTTTCCCCTACTTTTATTATTTTTATCAATTTTTTATCTAACCATAAAAGCTTTGGTAGAGGAAGACGTCGGCAACCTAGTCCTCTTCGTCCTCGTCATCCTTCTTGTCCTCCACTTCGTCCTCAACGTCGTTCTTCATTTCGGCTTCGGAATCCACAACTATTATTGAGGGTATTTAATTATTATTTATAATAATCATTCGTTACTAAGAATGTTTGATCGTTACTGAATAATTATAATTGACTTTATATATACAATATCAAATTATAACTAATATTATTTGATTGTTATTAACAATATTAAATTATTTATAACAATATCCAATCATTAACTGCATTAGCGTCTCTACTCCCATTCACCCAAACCTGATAATATAAGTTTGGAATTTTATAAATTAATTTTTTTTTAAATAACATTTTTTACAAATTTGATCACAATTTTACTAAAACGCACAATAATAACAACATTACTATGAAGGTATTTAGTATCTGCACGAATTAAAAATTAAATAAAAATAAGCAATTTTTAGTCGTTTTTTCAGTTTTTTCATCCCTAATAAAAAACGGCCCAACCGAATTTGCTGAAAAGTCATTCAGTTCTAAGTTACGTAATTACGCGTCGTTTAAAACCGGTCCCACGTCAATCCAATATTTGGTTCTTGAGATAATCGAGACGAAAATTTATTCCGAACGCACATACGTACATACGCACATCCGCACATACGTACATACACACTCACAGACATCTCTCTAAAAACGATGGATTTGGATTCTAGAGACCTTAAAACGTGGAGATATGTCAAAATTTGGGATTCGCAAAATCGACCCCATTACAATAACTTCCCATAGGGAACTGGGAAGTTAAAAAATGTGATCCTTCAATCTTTCAATTCTTTGGAATTTTTTTGTTTGTTTCGGTATGTTCGGTGGTGCATTTCAAGTTGTTTTTAACTTCCCTACACTACAATAATTCTGACGCGTTGGTCATAAGGGGTCACTTTGCTTGAACACAGTAAACCAAAACTACTTCAAAATAATTGGTGCATTCGAAAAATCACCAAATTTTTCTGAATCAAGATTTGGACAAGATACAAAAGTTTGTCCTTCCAAAGTTTGATACGTGCAAACTTTTCATTGAGGAACGTATCACTTTACATAATAAGTTAAGTATTAAATCTAAAACCAATCAAAAAAACCTGCAGGCTGAAGTACAATGTAACAACTTTCCAGTAATATCTACATACATATTAAAAATATTACACATAATAATAGTAACGAATATACAACACTTATTTTTACGTATTTATTAATGAAATGATAAGAACTCATTGCAAAGTGGAAATAGTTAATATATATTAATAAATCACCTTAGGGAGCGTCTATTGCTTACGTAAGGCTTTTGATAGATTGGGGTCAGATTGAATCTTTACGTGAATCTATCGGATGGGTTCCAAACCATTTTTTACGTATTTGCTTATTTCCATATCCTCACTTGAGAGACAAAAGGGTGCTTAAGAAAACGTTGGCAAAATTAGGATTTTTGGATCATCGAATCCAGCTTTTGTTTTTATGCGAATTGAACTAGATTTTATCGCGTGGTGTCAATTTAAGCTAGTTGCGTCCGCAATTTCCAAAGGACATTGAATCTGTGTTACTTCAGCGTTTCACATTTAATAAAATTTTGTATGTTTTGTTTGTATATATATATATATATATATATATATATATATATATATATATATATATATATAGGGGTGTGTGTGTGTGTGTGTGTGGATAATCGCTTCCCACTTCAAAACGATCAATCAGTTTCACAATTAATTTTGCTTGGTCTCGCGCGTTGTAGTTTTTTGCGTCCTTCACTCGTTCGTCGTTCTTCGAAAAACTCCTGTCACTTCTGTCAAAGTCGGCCCTTCATTGTGAACGCACTGTCTCCAGCGCGCGCGTTGGAAATTCAAATTTGAATAATGAAAAATCCCACATCTCGGTCATCCTGCTCAGGCGCTGTCCTCGGCGCTGCCTTCGTCCTCTTCGTCGGGGTCTGACTCAAGGCTCATTTCCGAGTCCTGGTTCCTCGGGTACCGTTTCATGTGGTCGGCAGATGCCGTAGTTTCGCCAGGTCCCTCGTTCTCGCCGATCGTCTCGACGCCATACCGCTCGTTTGGTCTTATCGTGGTGACCTTGTACGGCCCTAGGTATTTCCGATGCACCTTCAAGCCTCCCCCGAATTGAGTCCTCTTGATTTTCGCAATCTTGTAAGTCTTCTTGTCCGATGCTGACACGGCATCAACCCGGTTTTTCCATGAATCTTTGTTTTTTTTGCAATCTTTACTCACGTGTCCGTGCTCGTTACAATTAAAACATTTCGGTCCCATTTGCTTGTCAGGGCAATTTCGGCTCAGGTGAGATTTGTTTCCGCAATTGAAGCATCTCTGTTTTTCTTCGGTCTTCTTGTTCTCTTTGTGGTGTGAACGCGTTGTTGTACTGGTTTTTTCTTGACCCGTACTAGTATTCTTCGACTTGATCCGGCTCTTGAGTGCTTCGTACTGGATCATCTTCTTCCTCAAGTCTTCGATCGTCGTGGCTCCGTATAGGATGATTTTGTTCGGTTCTTCGTCGGGGATGCCGTCGATAATGTACTAAATCTTGGCTTCAATTTAGATGTCTGAGTGACTGGCAATTTCTAGCATCCTTTAGACGAATTCTTGATACGTCTCGTCGTTTTTCTTCCGCGTCTGGCTGAGTTGTTTGTGTACGTCTTTGCTATGTCTTGTTTTGGAGAATTCTGAGATTAGCGACTTTTTGAAAATTTTCCATGACTTGAATTTTCCTTCAAAATTCACGAACAATTTTGCAGAGCCTCGAAGAAGCTTTTTTGCATAAACTACTTTTTGCACGTCAGACCAGTCGCACAGCTCTGCTGTTTCCTTGAAATTCGTGATCCAGCGACGAACGTTCTCGGCGCCTTCTCCACGGAAAGTCTCCAATGACGCTTCGACATCTTTGAAAGTCAGAGTGGGCTGTTTCACGCTCCTCCTGTCGTCTCGCCGTCTCCTAGCAGGAACTTCCTCTTCTTCTTCCGAGAGCTCGTCGTCGTCATCGTCGTTATACAGCGATCGGCAGTTAGTGCTCTTATCGGAGTCGTTTCGCTTCTCCTCTTTTCTTCGAACGCATTGTCCTCGTCCAGTTCGTGTACCGCAATCGAAGTCGTCGTCTTCGTCGTGGGATGTGATTACGTAATCGCCTGCGTCGTTGTCAGCTTTTAATCGTCACTCGTCCTTTTTGGTTGGTTAAACCCATCGTGGAAATCTGAATCCCGTCTTGAACCCGTCCCCAGGGAGTCTTCCTCGGACAAGGTCGTCGTTTGATGTTCTTCGGGAGTCGTTTTACAAAATGCCTCGTGATATGCTCGTAACATTCGTCGTAATATTCCTCGTATTCGGATTTCACTTTTTCACGCGCACTTTTCGATCTGCTCGTAAGATCCCGGTTGAGCCCCCACTTTGTGGGATAATCGCTTCCCACTTCAAAACGATCAATCAGTTTCACAATTAATTTTGCTTGGTCTCGCGCGTTATAGTTTTTTGCGTCCTTCTTCACTCGTTCGTCGTTCTTCGAAAAACTCCTATCACTTCTGTCAAAGTCGGCCCTTCATTGTAAACGCACTGTCTCCAGCGCGCGCGGGAAATTCAAATTTGAATAATGAAAAATCCCATATATATATATATATATATATATATATATATATATATATATATATATATGGGATTTATATATATATAAATATATATATATATATTTATGTATATATATATTTATATATGAATATATATGTGTGTGTGACGACAAGACCTCATGTACCCACGCCACTCAAATATCGTTGTTTTATCTCTCTCTCTCTTTCTCTCTTATTGTTCCAATCACAAGTGCACGGATCGGACATGACAGGCAAAACATTTAAAAGTGACTGAGTAAACCTCGTCGTGAAGACACCTCGGCCCGCGCCTCTTCGAGCACGTGTTCCAAGCCCCGAGTACGGTATATCTGCACAAGACATAATTGTCGTAAAGTTAACTTTCACCGCTGAATTCGCAAACTGGTGACCCCGACGTGATCCTCGGCAAATTTAGTGGCAAGCAGTGAAAGAATGTGAATGAAACGTGAGTGTCCGAGTGCAAAAATGGCGGACCCACTGATGGACCAACTAGTGCAAAACCCATCAACAGACGGTACATCTTCGCCTGCCATCGTTCAAAACCGTAGCTATGGTTTGCTATTGTTGAGCGCAACTTTGGCATCACTGGGATCAAAGACGAAATGTTGCGTTTTAATTACGTCATCTCTGCGCTCGATACGAAATATACACTGGAGGTAAAGAATATCATCCTCAACCCGCCGGCTGAGAATCCGTATAGAGCACTGAAGGAAGCTCTCGTAAAGTACCTGGGGACGTCTCAAGCAGCGTACGCGCCAATTACTTTAACGGAAAGAAATCGGCGACCGCAAGGCAACGCAGTTCCTCCGGCATCTGCGCGACCTTGCAGGAACATTGGTAGGTGAAGAGCTTTTCCGCACGCTATGGCTAAGCCAATTACCCTTGAACGTCCAGGGCATTTAAGCGACGCAGAAAGATCAACCTCTGGACAAAATATCCGATCTGGCGGATGCAGTGTTGGAGTCCAGCAGTAGTCAAGTAGCACAAGTCTTTGTAGCGCGAAGTGAACCTTCGGGCACGGAAGCCCTCATTGCGTCGCTGATACCTAAGCTCACGCTCGGCCTCCGCCAGGAGTTAGCATCGATTATGCAGGACGTCGGCTCTCGAAAAGAGGAAGCGCGATCGAGGTCGAGGGATCGTAACCATTCGCGCACGCGATCAAGTTCACGATCGCGATCGCCTACGAGCGGCTATTGTTGGTATGCAACATGCAACATTTCGGGAAAAGTGAACGGCCCCCGCTAATGGTGGCAAGCGACGCGACCGTAACACGATGCCGTCTCTTTACTCGCGACCGCGATTCCCGCAGCGCATTTTTGGTCGATACAGTAGCTGACATATGTGTTTTACGGTGTAGCAAAGTAAACGGACCTGTAAAGTTGTCAAAGTACACCCTATCGGCGGCGAACAACTCAGTAATACACACCTACGGAACGATCACTCTCACGCTCGATCTCGGCCTACGACGACCACTCCCATGGAATTTTGTCATCGCGGACGTGAATAACCCTATTATCGGTGTGGATTTTCTATTCCATTACGGATTATTAGTCGACATCCAGGGCGGTCAGCTTATAGATAGGAAATCGAACATCACCTCGCGCGGCCGGGTATTAAAATGTGACATTCCAAGTATTAAAGCCCTGTCGGGTTCATCAGCGTAGCATCTGTTATTAGCTACATACCCAAACATCACACCACCCGATGGACGACCCCCACACGTGTGTCACAACACCCGACATTATATCGAGACAACGCCAGGACCGCCGGCGACCGAAAAACCTCGACGACTCGCGCCTGATAGACTCGTCATCGCCAAAAAGCAGTTCGAAACATGCTGAAACTCGGCGAGGCGCGCCCTTCATCCAGCAGCTGGGCAGCACCACCTCACATAGTAAGACGACAACTGGCGACCATGCGGTGAATACCGCGCTCTAAACGCACGCATGATTCCCGATCAAAACCCAGTATCGCATATACACCACAGTATAGGTAGAACCAGTGGGTAATGTACCATTTAAAAGCACACTATCGAGTACGGCCCGCGGTTCTACGGGACAGTAATATGTTTTCCTTTCTTTATCATATGTTTTTTTGTCATTTTTGATTTATGATTTATTTATTTGTTGTCATTTATGATAAAATGATAGCTAGCCACTGGTCGGGTCACTGCCAAGCCCCATATATGCACTTTTCACGGTACGCGGATCGTCTTTTCTGACACAAATTTCACTTGTTTTTGACGAATTGATTTAGAAAAAAGCCAAAATGACCGAACAAATGTCTCATGTGTTGAACTGCACATGGCGCCATTTCTTGGAAGGAAATTTTGTGTTTGAAGGGGCTGGGGCTAACATATACTGTGATACACACGAACCACGATATATTGCAAAATTGACTTGGTTCGCGCATACAACCAAGTGCCCGTCGCTGATGAGGATATACCGAAGACAGCCACAACAACGCCTTTTGGCCTTTTCGAATTTCCCTTCGTGAGTTTCGGGCTCAAAAACGCTGCTCAAACATTTCAGCGGTTTATCAACAGAATCCTTCGTGATCTTGATTTCGCGTATGCGTATATCGATGAGAACGCCTCTTCAAGCGAAAAAGAACACCTCGCACATGTCAGCCAACTGTTTGAGCGACTGCAGCAATATGGCGTTGTCCTAAATCCAGCAGAATGTGAATTCGGTAAATCACAGGTCCAGTTTCTCGGCTATTCAATTTCGAGTGCCGGCATCACACCGTCGCCAGAAAAAGTCAGCGTCATACGTGAATACCCCGAGCCGAAAACCGCAAAGGAATTCAGACAATTTATAGGAATGTTGAATTTCTATCGTATTTGCATGCGGAAAACCGCGGCGACTCAGACCCCACTCAACGACCTGCTATACGGCAATGCTCAGTTTAAAGCACCAATTAGCTGGACACCAGCAGCCAGCAAGGTATATAAACTAGACATGGTAAACCCATGCGCACAGCTGGCCTTACGTTTGTCATTTTGGCCAAAAAAAATTGGGCTGCCAAATAAACAAAACATAGGGCGCACATCTGGCAAGGCGAAAGAAAACTAGATGCCACAATTCAAAATGTATAAATGGCGGAAACCGGCGGCGGATAGTCGGTGCATTGCTGGGAAACGTGTAAACGAAAGACAAGTGAAGTGACGATGGTGACTTGTTCGGTGCGTGGGTGCAATAGCAGCAACAATAAAACTTATTTCCAACATCACTTGCCATTTCCCTTTTCCTACTGGGCGGAACATGTTTTCCAAAAGGTGTTGATGCTATTCCTACTGAGCACTTTTCGGCGACTTCTGGCCTCAGTGACGTACATGCGCAGTAGTGAACGCATTTGGGAATCGGGAATAGATTACCATGTCTCAAGCGAAAAATGATCTCGCCGAAGCGTCGCTCTTGGCTCACCCTCGGGCCCAAGCGGAACTGCCACTCGTATGTGACGCGTCTAACTTCGCCATCGGTGCCGTTCTTCAACAACGCAACGGAGACGCACGGAAGCCATTGTGTTTTTTCTCGAAAAAGCTAATTCCAACCAAATGCAACTACAGCGCGTTTGACAGAGAGCTTTTTGCCGTATACAGCGCCGTCAAGAAATTTAGACATATGCTGGAAGGCCGCCAATTTATTATGTTCACTGCTCACAAACCTCTCAGTATCGCATTCGGGAGAAAGGTTGACAATTTTTCTCCATGTCATTCGAGGCACTTGGATTTTATACATCACGTACGATTTCAGGAAACAAGCTTTTGTTCTGGTGCACAACCTAGCTCACCCTGGGGCGAGGGCTACTGTCAAGCCTGCAAAGCAGCGTTTCATCTGGCAACGCATAAAAGCCGACTGTCGAGAGTGGGCCCGAGCTTGTACGGTTTGTCAACAGTCGAAGGTTCCGAGGCACGTGAATTCGCCAACGGGCACTTTCCAACTGCCCATTTCAAGAGGTGAGCATGTCCACGTAGATATCATCACACTTTCGTACTCAGAAGGTATGCGATACTGCCTTACATGCGTCGACCGCTACATTCCATGGCCCGAAGCCTTTGCAATGCCAGACCAGGAAGCCAGGACTGTCGCTCGCACCTTCTATGAGGGCTGGATCTGCCGTTTTGGTACGCCACTGTGGATCACAACTGACCAAGGTAGGCAATTCGAATCGCGCCTTATCCATTTGCTGAATTGGTTGCCAGGCACGATCCACATACGTACGATAGCTTACCATTATTTTTAAGATAAATTTTCCAACTAAAGCAATCTAGGTCATGCACTAAACTATTCTTGTATAAAATCAGTAAAAGTGTTTCGTAATAATAGTTATTAGAAATAATGGATCAATTAGAATAATATTGCCCAATTTTTCTTATTGTTGTGGCATTATTGTCGTATTAATCAAAGCGTTTTAAGATTTGGATGATTTAAGCAGATTTTCAGTAATTTACCTTCAACCAAATATGCATTTGTTATCGTAATATTTTATATTTCTTCTCGAATAATAAAACAGCGATCATGCACTATATATATATATATATATATATATATATATATATATATATATATATATATATATATATATATATATATATATATTTATATTATATATATATAACCCTGTTTTTGTGCGATATACGATCATTTCAGTGAAATTTTCCATTCGCTGAATCGGTTGGCAGGCACGAACCACATACGTACGATAGCTTACCATCCGAAAGCAAATGGTTTAGTCGAACAGTTGCACCGACAACTGAAAGCCGCTATCCGCTGCCAACAGCACGAGCAATGGACACGAGGACTATCAACAGTACTTCTAGGTATCCGAGCCTTTTGGCGCGATGATTTGGCCGCAACATCAGCCAAACTCGTTTACGGCGAAACCATCCGGCTACCCGGAGAACTGCTAATGCCATCAAGCAACATGAAAGATCAAGCGGCATTCATCAAAAACCTCCGTCTGCACTTTGATCAATTACGACCAGTTACAACTAGCTGACAAGGACAACGCACGCCGTTTATTTTCAAAGAGTTGAAAACAACGAAGCATGTCTTTATTCGACACGCCGCCGCACATTCTCTACAACGGATCATACGCAGTCATCAGCCGGTCCGATAAAACATAGACTGTAAACGATCGAGGCAAAAGTTCGACCGTATCGATAGACCGACTGAAGCCAGCGTTCGCATTTACCGAGGGCAACGCTGACTTGGCGCGCGAAATCAACGTATCACGGACGCATCATTAAGGGGTCAATCGACGTGTTTTTACATCTTTTTGATTATTTTAACATTATAAAAATCCGTTTCAGCGGGTTTTTTTAATTTAATAGAAGAAAATGCAAAAACTTAGGGTTTTTTCCATAAAAAATATTTTTTTAACCTGATTTGCACAACACAGTAATAAATGTTTATAAAATTTATACATTCCTTTCAGTTTTAGAAGAGAGATGATATGATTAATATAAACTCATTCCTGTTGTTGCTATGAATACCTCTCATTATTATTATTTAAAGTAGTACTATTTTCAAAATTATTATTGTGTTTAATATTTTTAATGTTTATCTAGATATTACTGGGAAGTTGACCGTGTGGACTTTAGGGGTCGCACAATTGATTACGCAAGACTTTTGGTGGATGGGTAATGATGATTGATTACCACAAATACAAATTTGATTGAAATTTTGATGGTTTTCAAAATTTAAGCCGCTTTTTTTAATTAAAAGACTGCAAAAACTATTAAAAATCTGCTCAAATTATCCAAACATTTTAAAACTTTGATTGACTTTACAACAAAGTCTTAAAAATGAAAGATATAAGGTAATATCATTCGGAAGAACCCTTTTCATATGGTAACTTTGAATGATTTTTTATTTTTAATTGAATTTTTTTCAGAATCATGAAAAAAGTTTTGCTGATTTCTCTTCAAAAACTGATAGGAATGTATAAATTTTATAAATAATTATTATTGTGTTGTGCAAATCAGGTTAAAAAAATATCCTTTAATGAAAAACCCTAAGTTTTCGCATTTTTTTCTATTAAATTAAAAAAACCGCTGAAACGGATTTTTATAATGTTAAAATAATCAAAAAGGTTTCAAAACACGTCGATTGACTCTTTAATGATGCAAATATTATATCTGGTTCGTGAGATATAGTGAATGGAAGGAATGACCTTGAAGATCATGATGACTGTTAATGATTTTTTTTAATTTAATGTTTCTTGTTATCATGAGAAACAGTTTTGATAATGTTTTTTCAAACATCGCTTGAAGTATATAAATTTTATAAAAAATGATTACTGTGTTCCGTAAATCAGGTTAAAAATTTATTGGTTATTAAAAAAACCTAATTTTTTGCACTTTTTTTAAATTAAAAAATCGGCTCCAACGATTTTTGTCAAAATTTGATGACTCTATAGACCTCAAAACGTAAAGAAATGTTGAAAATTTCAATTTCGATTTTCGAGGCGATTACAAGAACTTCCCATTAACTGGGAAGTTAAAAATAAAAAAATTACTCAAAGTCACCATGTAAAAAGTGTTCATACGAATGATATTCCCTGATTACTCTTATACTAATTGTTTTTCAGTCAATCAAATTTTATTAATATTTGCATAATTTGAGCAGATTTTGAATAGTTTTCACAGTAGCGTGTTTTGAATTTAATAGAAAACTGCTTAAATTTTGGGAGCCAAAAAAACCTTCAATCACATTTCCATTTGTGGTAATCAACGCTTGGAATGGTGAAATGTTTTGCATTCAATACTTTGCAAGATCATATGCGATAAAAAGCTTCCATCAAATTTTTTTAAAAAAATTGTAGTAGTTTTGTTCTTTAGTGTTCGTAAGATTTCAATTACTTCCTCCATAATCATTCGTAATGCTTTTTAGTTTTTACATGCAATTAAACCTATTATTGACTGCACATTCCATGTTTTTCAAGACCAACTGCAAATAAGAAATAAGTATTATTCTGATTGGTGTAAAATCGTGAAAAAATGCAAATTCAATGATTATGCCGAAATAATGGCAAGTTTGAACAGAACTATTTAAAATGACCACCACGCGACAAAATCTCTTCAGTGGGCGTAATAACAAAAACTGCATTCATTTTTGCTAGCTCTCTTTTGTCCTTCAAGGATCAATATGAAAATAAAAAATAACGTAATAACGGCTTTGTAACCTGTCACCCCCCTCCTGAATATTCCACGTGAATATTCCTCTTACCTACATCATCAATGGACGCTTCCGTAGATGATACGATTAATATTAACTCATGCCAATGACCGTTATGAGTATCTCTAATTATTATTATATAAAGTAGTAGGTATTATTTTCATAATTATTATCGTGTTTAATATTTTTAGTATGTAAAAAGTATTGGGAAGTTGACCCTGTGGACCTCAAGGGTAGCACTTTGCGGCTTGTTAGAAACTATTTATGTTTTAACACGCCATTTGAATATACATAATTATGTAAAACTCATTTAAACATTCTTACATTGAAGAAATTTAAAAATCTTACAAATTTTTGAATATTTGGAAACTTATGCGGTGAATTTGGGAGTAAAGCTACACACCACAGGACTGATATTTTAGGGTTTGTCTACTACAGCTATGTTCTTTAGCGAGAGGTATTGTATGCTTTGCTCCAATAAGAGTAGCGTTCATAGGCCTCGCGGTATTTGATTTTGTAATCTTCTGACAAATCAAAATATCTATTTTTTATACTCTCGCTAGCATTATTGTTAAACTTTAGTATTTTATAGACTTTGTTTCTTTCATTCCTTAGTGCGCGTAGATTACTATCTAGCCAGGGCTCAGACAACATTTTTTTTCTTAATTTTAGGTACGTATCAACGGCGTCTAGAATTATTTGGTAATATGAGGATACAGCCTCGTCCAAGTCTAACGTTGAAAGAGTGCTTAACCAGTCAACATTGTCAAGTTTAATGCTTTCGTAGTCACCATTACGAAAATCGTATACAATATTACAATTGTATGATAAGGGAGTTTGAGATTCAGTAGTGGAGAGTTCAACTGTGAATGCTGTGTGGTGAGGGTTGTTAGTTAAGAGATGCTCCACAGCATTAGTAGGACTATCACTATATCGTCATAAATGTTGGTGAATATTAAATCCAACCAATGCCCGTTTTGGTTGGGACTGGGAGCGATTTGCTGTAAGTCATTACCATAAAAAGCACTTACCAGATTCATATCACATATCGAGAACATTTGTAGGGAGAAGACTGTTATCATCTCCGTCCATCATAACCGATAGATTGGGGCGGTTGAAATCACCTAACAATATTATTTTGTCATCTTCATTTAAAGATGCGGATAAAGAATAGATTATCAAGAAAAGGCCGTTGTAAGCGGCTTCGTCAGATCTGGGAGGAATGTAGAAAATGCCGATGTATAGGTAGTTTCTCTCGAAAGAAACCCTGATAATCATATGTTGGAAACTCTTATGAGGAGTAGTGTGGACAATTTCACTCGACATGCTGGAATTAACTGCAATTTAAACACACGGTCGTCTCTATATATTGTCCAATTATCGTCGAGAATTTTCTCATTTTTATAAGAATCACTCAACCAAGTCTCAGTGAACGCTAGGATATTAAACCGGCAAGATTTCGCGTCAAGAAAGTGCTTATTTACTCTGCCCTTCATTCCACCACAATTATGGTAGAAAAGCTTGAGGCTGACTCGCGAGGATGAATTGCTAGGAATAGTATTTTTTGAGCTCGGCTCTCGACTTTTGAAGCACAGTAATTATTAAAACTGTTTTACGCGTGTTCGCCTTCCCAATAGTTCGTGCCTGTTTGAATGGATAGAGGGCGCACTACGAACGGCGAGAGTGGCCGTTCAGTGCCAGAACAGCAACTGAACCTTTTTTGTCAGTCCATGTATATATATATTCAATAAAAATATGACCTAGTAATTGTCGTGTAAACATTTTATTTTCTCAAGACGATATCTCGTGTTTCATTTTCTCGGAAACGAACCAATCCAACAGAAATGTGTTTAGACCTAACATAGGAGCTGTAAGTATTTAGTTCTTGTTGAACTTGACTTGCAGAGACTCCCATCTGCTCATTATATTTTATGAATAGCAGGTTTAACGCCTCCAAGTCAACTGGAAGGCCCTCTTGATGGATAAGAATTTTCAGACTACTTTCAGTTTTACTCTCAAAACAAGCCGAGTCTGAAGCATTATGAATATATGCTAGGAACAAACTGACATTTTCGTAAATTCTGTAATTCCGAAGTCTTGAGAGGGTATATCTTCCTTCAATATCATCGCAGGAGTTAACAGTTGCTTTGACTACAAGGGGAATGAGTGGATCAAGGAAGCCTGGATCGGCATTCGTCGGCTTACTAGACGTTGAAGTAGTAGGAAGGATTATTGACCCCTCCGTAACTGGAACCAGGTCTTCACCAAGGACAAAGTTACTGTGTAGTAAATTGGCATTGACGCCGTGAGGTGGAGCACGCTCGCTCACAGACGGTGTGTTATACTTCCGTTGCCTGTACTCAATCAGCGATATCTTCCTCGAGTGATTGCTGGTGATAATAATCATCTGGATTAATTGAGGAAGAGGGAAATTAGGGATACCTACAGGCAGCTCGATGGCTGCTGCAAGATTGGCGCTGGACCATCCATGGGCCGTGCTGCCGATATTTCTAATTTCATTGCCGAACTAAAAAGGCAAATGAGTTCTTTGCTGCCAAAACAGAAGGCAGTTTAATAAAAATAGCAACTATTCTGGTTGCAACTCCAAAAGAACTGTTTTTCTTTATTTGATCATCTTTCTTATATACTAATTTCATAACATATCTTATCCCTACCCTAATTCTATTTTGCTATCGATTATTGATTGTCTTGAATTCTCACGCTGTGAATTTGCTGAGTAATCATTTTGATGCACTCGAATATAATTAGGTCATTGTACGCTTGTTTTCTTGATTGAGTCAATTTAATCAAAAAGCTTGATATGATCTTCTAATTTTATGAACGAGTTGATTTATTTAAAAAACTTGATTTGAGTTCCCGTAAGTACTCACAGCGTAGGAATTGCATAGGATGGTGAAGTCATATGGTTTTGGTACATTTTATATATTGATTTAAGTACATTACAACTGTAAAGAGTAAGATTTGTCTGAATTAAGGGTAGTTTTAAAAAGGAATTCGGGTAATGTATAGAAACAAGAGTCTTCGATGTGTCGTTGTTGAGTAGGGTAGTAGGTTATTTTGTGGAGGTCCGTTTGAAGAACTGTCTTTGTTTGTCTGTATGATATCAACTTCAGTCAATATAGTCGAATTATATTTTCTACTTAGACTAGTAATATTATTGTTTATGTTCTTATTTCTACAGATTTGGTTGAGATTATTGAGAACATTTTTCATTCGCGAACAAGCGACTGTTTCTCACCGCACACCACACAAGTCAAATTACGTAGAATATCAGGAAACCATATATTTTAATCCACGCAGACTTATTATTCGTATTCCCTTCAAACTGATCTACATTACGTTTACATCTACTTGTGATGAGATCCCAAGCTCAGCTGTGGTTCTTAAGTCCGATACGCCGTCGAAAATCCTTGCATGGCACTGCAATTCGCGACCAGCCAACGATGACCAACCAAAATCCTCTTCACTGGGCGTGAAGGCCTGAAGATATCGATCGCAGCTCTTGCACTCCAAACCAAGGAAAAAGTATCACACTCCGCAGGCTCCGACCACCAACAGAACAAAAAAAGCAGCGAAAAGTAGAAGCGCTTCACTAACTTATACATAGGACCCACCCAACGCCTTCGCTCCCAGAGCCGACCAACGGCCTGACGAGTTTACCAGACTCGTTCCGCTAGAATACAATAGAAGGCCGCTGATTAAACGCTTGAATGGATCGGAACCAACGACGGCGGCAGCTTGAGTCGCTGTTGTTATACGCATTCGACGAGTTCGGCATGACTTGAGCATACGTAGGCATTTCAAAAAAAGGTCTCCATGGTTAAAGTGCGATCCCACGTCTTCATTTATGACATACAAGCCAGCATCAATTTTACGGAATTAAAACTAGCTTAGATATTAATTACAATTCGAACGTGAATTGACACTATTCTTCGAAAGAAATTACAATCGAGTCGTAACTAGATACGACAGCAAGGCGCCGTTCAAAACCCTACATAACAACATTAGTTTCTGCCTATCTATCTTATCCAATATTCCTAACCTAAGTATATCCAATTCATATATGTATAATTCAATATCCTTGACCTAAATAAATCTAATATAATCAAAGATCTGCCTGGCGACTTGTGTGAAGTGCGGTACACGTATTCAATTTTCTATCACCATCGTTCACCTACACGGTGTACTTATAGTGGTTTAAGGTTTTCAAGGCCAGGACTACCCTGAGTTTCACCTTGAATGAACCTCGCTTTTAGTGTGGATTTTTTCGAACGTTTTTCTATTTCTGTTGATTGACCACGCTGCGTTGTGAAATTTATATTACCCCTCGTCCAGATGAAGTCAAGAATTTAAGTGCCTTCCCCAGAATTAACTATTAAGACACTGACGTCCTTACGTCTGGGTATCTAATTGTAACAAGTACCAACACCCCCATAAGCATACTAGTCAATAGACCATAACGAGTATGGGTACTGCTTTTCTGAATACAGGTACCAGATTTAGTTCAAAGCTTACTGAGACTTCTGCGCAAACCTTGGTTTGGATTCGCACCTATCAATCATCCGTACCGCTTTTTGGGCAACGGCACCCCTGTCGTAAATGCAACAGCACGCCAATGCACCACATATAGAAGGATCCTATACCTTAGTATTCGGTTCCAAGCTATATTATAATGAAAGTACCCGCTAATGGGTGTACAACCACAGCCCCTAACTTTCAGCCTCCACAGGCTCCTCACCGACACCGGCAGGGACAAAAGTTCTACCCCTCGTCCAGTAGATTTTCTCAAAATCCATTCAAAAAACCTATCTGAAGAGGCAGGACGGCAACGTTCGACACGCGAACATCCTTGACAGACCGCCGAATGATTTCTGGGCATGACCTTCTGAGTGCAAGTGTTGAGTTCATTTCTATAGCCTCGCCTGGATATATTTACAGGGGAGTAATATCGAGGAAACGATTGCTTGAAGCGATCCATCTTGTGCGCTTTCTCTTTCCGACTCTCCGTGTGATGCCCGCTTCGTAAGAGAATGTTTGTGAAGATTGGACATTTCCATATTCGAGTAAAGTCAGGGCTCTCATTCTCTAGCTTCGACGAACTATCTAAGAACACGTTTGATTTCGTGCATTATTCCTTTTTGGATGTGCTCTATTTTCGCTGTCGGATTTGTGACCCCCCTTGATCCGCGTTCTTTCATGTCTGTACTCCCTACCTGCAACCTACTACTCATAATGGGTCCATTTTGCTGCTTCCTAACCATATTCCCAGGTCCACTCCTCTGAGACACCATGCCTCCATACCCAGCCAATTGAGACCGCATGCACTGAAGCCTAGTCTCACCTCCTTGAGACTGCCTGCTATTGGGAATGCCTGCTTTCAAATCCAGCCCATGTTAACTGCACATCAATCACCCTCGGTCCTCTCCTATCAGCATCGGTGTTCTCGTCTTACAACTCTATCACGGAAGATTTCGTTCGGTAGATATCCAATTTCTCTTCGACCTCAGCTTCTTGAAGATCTTCTTCCAGCTCCATGCATGAGCACTTCTGCTCCTGTAAAAGCTTTTCCTCTATGTCCCGTATGCGACCATACAAAGACACATTTTGGGCTTCCAACTCACCAATTAGTGAGTTTGAACCATCGATATTCGTACTAGAGTCTCTTAATTCTTCCTTTACGCTCAAAGCCGCGAAAATGTTGCATTGCGCTGCACTTTCTAGATGCCTGATATTGTTTTCAATTCCATCATGCTGCTCTTCATGTTGTTCTTGTACGGACTGTTTGCTTCGTATTGCTTGGACAAACGGCTATTCATTTCATTCATTTCTTCCTTATATCTAGTGTGCACCTCGGTCAATTCTTGTGAATGATTACAAACCTTGAATTCCAGCTCTTCTTCGAATGATCATAGTGTGTCCTCAATATACACATATGCCATTGTAGCTTCCACAATGTGTTTTAATGGTCGTTCTCCATCTTCTCTTTGGCATCATCCACTGTTTGCTGGTGATCAGCATAGGATGTCTTCTATTTGCCGGTCAGCTCAATGAGTGCCAAATCTGTATCGTCGGTTTCCTTTGGGTCACTTTTTGTTGCTGTCGTTGCATTTTTGTTTCGTTCATACTTCCTGGCTTCAGACCTTCTAGACTCTTCCACCGCGAGGCTTTTGTGATTCTCTTCATACTCTTCAACCTGCAGCAGCATATGCACTAAAGCGAACATTAGCTGCCGGCGAAACTTCTCGATTGTGGAATCTTCTGGTTTCTTCCGTAGCAGGTTTGCGATCTTCGGCAAGACAGAATGCGTCGCTTGAAAATCTCTAACTCCTTACTGGCTAGCAATCATTAAAGCAATGCTTGGAAACAAAATAATGATCTATTATCCACTATGTATTTACAAACTATAAATCATTTATAAATTACTTTATACTTTACAAATTGTTACTTCAAATTCAAATAATACGAATTTCTTTTTTACAGCCTTACCAATTGGTAATCAATCTGATCGTGACATTGACTTCAATGAACGATTCAGCTGGGACGGCGCAAGCGAAATGAAAAGCTGTTATAAGAACGCTTTAAGGCGTGGCCTGCCGTATCCTATTTTAACCGTTGCCGAGTACTTTAGTCTTGGTAGGGAAGGATTCTCCTGGGGTGGGCAATATCGTGCGGCAGGATACTATGCAAGTATATTGCTATGGTCATCACTAGCGTCTTGGTTCCTGATGAATCTCCTATTGATTGCCGTACCTCGCTATGGAGCCTACATGAAATGCTTGACAGGTGTACTAATAGTATTTACGAATATTGGATACTTCTTGATGCTGCCAAAGCGACCACTTGTAATTCACCTCGAAGGCGGTAAACTGGAATTTCAATTAGGCTGGTGTTATTGGTTGCTATTGGTCGCAGGTACTTTTGTTTATTCATTCGTTTTATTTCGACATCTACTTTCTATTTCTCATTGTAGGCGTCCTTTGTTTATTTGTTGGACTATTGGTATCCGCAATCGATTTAGTTTATCCGCATACTTTTTCAACGGTTTTAGAAGTTTACTTCGACACTCCATATGATAGGCATGTCATTTTAGAGGAGTCTCGTGACGTTCGGTATCAAAAGCGGAATAGCAAAGGACTCGAAGATCCTTCTAGCCTGGGCTCAAGGATATTAAGAAGACTATCATCAAAGACAAGAGACTCGGCGCATACCATTGGTGGAGTTGAGAATAAGGGCTTCCAAAATGACGTACCAAAAAGTCCTTGGAGATACCCATTCCGACGAGTGCACAATTTGCCACATCCAATAGCACTTCAGAGAACTATATCGCAAGACTCGACATCCAGTACAGCGTCGGCTGCGCCAACGCCATCATTACACAAACCAGTCTTGACGAGAATTTTACCGTAAGTTGAACCTTTAAAATTGAAATGCTTACCAGGGTCAAGGGTTTGGGATGACATGTACATACATAGGTATTCATGGAAATAACTTAAGATAAGACTCACTTTAAATATGAATAGTCCGAGTTTCGTAGTGACAAGACAATGTTTCCACATTTTATTTACTTATTTCATTTTTGCATACTCAATATTACCTAGTTGTCTTAAGCAAATTTTCATTCCAAAAGATGACACAGTGTTTGAATTTATTTAGATAGATAGATAGATAGATAAAAAGTTTATTATTGTCGAGATACAATTTTGTGGTATTACAGAGACTTATGCTAGAGATACAGACTATGGTGCCGCCTTTACATCTATAGTTCCTTACAATTAGACTTGCAGATAAGTTTTGCTTAAGATTATAGTTATCAAGTTTACTAGGAAAAACGTATAAAAAACCTGGCTTGCGAATACTTACACCTAAGAAACTAGCTTAATCTAGAACTAACTTAAGAATAGGCTTAAACATCTAGATATTTACTTAATGTAGCGATGACCTAGAAGGCAGTAGCAGAGGATTATCAATCGTTGCTGTTGTTTCGAGGAATGCATTATGCCGCTTCGTGACGAGATCTTTTATCGTCGGAACTTGAGCCAGTTGATGCAGCCGTATGGTCGAGAAGTACCAGGGTTTGTCTAGGATGATCTTTAGGCATTTGTTTTGGAGAACTTGAAGCTTACCTTTATGGTGATTTGCACATTGTCCCCAAACGGGTGCTGCATATGAAATAATTGGCTGAAATGCAACTTTGTAAATAAGCAGCTTATTATGCAGGGAAAGCTTTGACTTTCTGTTAATGAGTGGGTACAGGAATTTTATGGCCATTTGAATTTTGGTACAAACTGTTTCTACGTGATTTTTGACTGTGGTAGACTTATCCAGAATCATTCCTAGATACTTAACAGTTTCGCTCCAAGGAATGACCTTCCCAACGAAGTTAACGCATCGCGTTGGAAGATTTAAGGGACTTCGTTTCCGGGTGAAGTAAATAGATGCAGTTTTCGCGGGATTTACTTTTATTTTTCAACGAAAATAAAACTGGTAGAGCAAATCTAGTTCACTTTCCAAGGACTGAATTATTGAGTCAGGATCACTTGCTTTGGAGAAAATGCACACGTCGTCTGCAAAGATTGCAAGGTCACACCTAGAGTTCGAGGGGATATCGGCAGTGTAAATATTGAACAGAGCTGGACTCAGGCTTGCTCCCTGGAATACTCCTGCTGGGACGCGTCGAGAAGTTGAGTGGGTTTTATTAATTTTCACAGCAAATGATTGCTCCGATAAAAAGGATTGTATAAGCTTTACCAAGTAAACTGGGAATGCAAATTGTGTAAGTTTGAACACCAGTCCGTCATGCCAAACAGAGTCGAACGCCTTTTCGACATCGAGGGTGACCATGCCTACGGACTTTTTCTTATTGAATGCATTGGTGATGCAATGGGCTACCCGGTTCAGTTGATGGATAGTAGAGTGGCCCTGTCGAAAACCGAATTGTTCGTTTGGGATCAGCCTCTTTTCAGCGATGATTGATTCGATTCTAGCAAGAATTATTTTTTCGAAGACTTTGCTGAGCGCAGGAAGCAAGCTTATGAGACGAAAATTGCTGGGAGATCTAGAGTCTTTTCCAGGCTTTAGTATTGGGATGACGGTCCCTTTTTTCCAGATTGCTGGAAAGTACCCCAATTTGAAGCAGGAGTTAAATATAAAGGTGATTAGAACAATTGCCATATTGGAGAGGTTTTTCAGAAGTATGTTTGGAATTCGGTCTGCTCCTGGAGATTTACGGTTTTTAAGTCGCTTAATAAATTTAAAGACTTCCTTGGGTTTGCAAAAACAATTGGTAGGCACATCGAACCAAGAGGGGAGTGACCTAATTGAGCTATCGACGATATCCTCAGTTGTCTTACTGCTCATGTCTTGGGTAAGCGTATGCGAACTTTGAAAGACGTCAGCTAAAAGCTCGGTTTTTTAAAGATCGGAGTGGGCTAAGGTGCCATCGTTCTTAATGAGGTGAGAAAAGTAAGGAGTGTGTCTTCGTTTGAGGGTTTTTTGAAGCTTTCACATGGAGGATGAACCTCGTTCGAAACTTGCTAGCAAGGAGTTCCATGTGCGATTTCTGATGGCCGTAATTCTAAGGCTGATCATCTTGACAAGCAGGTTAACTTGTAGTTTGAGACGATAGTCTCTGGTTCGTTGCCACTGTCGTCGCAGGGTATTCTTTTTTTGAATTGATGTCATTGTCTCTATATCTATTACTGGTGTTTGTACAAATTGCGCTTTTATTTTCTCGGGAGTTCATAGCTCGATTGCGTGCCATAAATCATCATTTAGCTGGCAAATCATTTCGTCTATTTGTGAAACGTTGATGACAGATCTCAAGTCAAGCTTGCTAAGAGAGATGTTTTCGTTTAGTGTTTTACGAAACATTCGCCAGTTGGTTTCTCTGAAACAGAAGAACTCCGTGTTTTCATTTGGGGACAAGGGAATATTGTTGATTTGACTAAAAACCGGTAAATGAGGAGATGATAGAGCCTGCAATACTGTAGGATTCGACACGTCAACCTCATTGTCAGTAATTAATAAGTCTAGGGTGGAACTCCTGCCGTTGGCTGAGTAGAAGGTTGACTTGTCAGGTGCTAGGACATTTAGTTGCTTTTGGGAGGCCATGTCAAGTAAAATTCTCCCAGTTTTGTTTGCTTTGGCACAGTTCCAAAGCCTGTGTCTGGCATTGAGGTCACCGCAAAGACTATATTTTTTGTAGGTCCTAGTAATGAGTTTCAAATCCTCAGAGAACATATTAAACCTAGCTGCATCTAATTTAGTACCCGGAAAGTAGGTAGCTATTATTGTAATATTAGAATCTTTTAGTTTGACGGCGATCGTTTCAATAATTTTGGTGCTTAGAAGAGGCAGCAGCGAGCATTTGATTGTTTTGTCGATACAAAGTCCTACTCCTCCTCCACGAGAGCCTTCTCTGTCATTTCTAAAGATATTATAATTAACATCGAAAAGCTTATCGCTATTTTTCAGCCAGGTTTCTGTAAGTGCGATTATATCTACATTATTACTATGTGCAAGATCAAATAATTCAATATTTTTATTTTTGATACTCTGAGCATTCCATAAGATTAAGTTGAGGGACTTATTAACCATATAAAAAATTTAAAGCAAGTTTAACGATAACGTTGTATTGATCCTGCTTAGTTTTGCAACTTGCAAGACTAGTGATTAGTTCCGCAGATATTTGCAGTAGATCTTCGGCAGAGAATAAGCATTGATCACCACTGCATGGGTTGGCCGTGCTGG
>OZ012661.1:36072348-36227261 GCA_963942545.1 Oxycera nigricornis | reverse complement strand
GAGGCACTGTATAAAGGCAATGGATCATGGAATGAAAAGGGGCCACTTTGTAAGCGTAAGAATGATTCGATTTAGAAAGAATCGTTTTCTAGGTGTGAGTGGGTTTCCTAAAGATGTCACGATGAATTCTTCCCTGTGATCTGATGATTTTCAAACATAAAATGGAGTTTCTCCATTCTTTCCAACTTCCATTGAAAATTGTAAGTTTTGGTGAGTTTTGTTCAGGTTTCTTGGAGTTTCATCCGCTTTTTCTTTATGAACAATAGCAATGATCCGCATACCTCACCCAAAACATTGGCAAAAACCCATTATCTTGTAGCTCCTGTTCAATCCTGAGCATGAAAAGTTCGCTCAAGAACGGGGAAGAACAGTAATTGCGAGTTTGCATTCGCTTCCTGGATAGTGCTGAGCATCCGGACAGAGAATGTTGGATTGTTTTCTCCTATCTTCTAATCTACAGCGTCGGCAGAAATCTTTGAAAGGAACACCCAATCTTTCTATATGTCTGCTAATCAAACAATGTCCGTCAGTACGAATGTGATGAAACTTAATGTTTCACGGCTCATGTTGAGGAACTGTTGAGTGCGTTTTGAGCTTCGTATTCGCCAAGTTTGCCTGGTTGTCCTTCAGTTTTCTTCCAGAAACCAGACCCTGTTTGCAGCCTCCATGTAATACTACTTGAATCCTTGCTATATGAAGGCCAGAGGATGGCCGATTTGGGGTGTTACTGTGTAATCCTGGCTCAGTGCCAGCTCTGGCTAGAGCAGCAGCTTCGCAATTTCCAGGTATATCACTATAGCTCAGTACCCAGCAAAGAATCACTTCACAGTGAAGCGACATCGCGTTCAATTGTGTACGACATTCCATTCCCATTACACGTTGGATAGTGATTTGATAGAATATAGTTTTTTTTTGATTTCTTCAAATAGTCCACTGCCTTGCAACGGTTTTTGCTTGAAAAAACACGACAGTGGTCTGGTCACCGGATGAATAGTTTTAGGCCTAGCTAATCTGACAAAACGACACAGTCAACTCTCCCATCCATTTTGATCTATCAGTGTAGATGTCGAACGATTCCTGTATACCACTTTTATCTATCGTCCAGTCATCCCAGCTCGGGTTGACTTACTTGACTTACTATGGTGAAAACAGGAAGTTGGAGAAGCGAGGTCTACTTTGTCTGGTGATGGTCCATCCCACGGTATAGGTAACAACCAGTATGTAATCGTTCGTATAAAGGCACACTATCAAGTACGGCCCGCGGTGCTACGGGGCAAAGTCATATGTTTTCCTTCATTTATCATATGTTTGTTGTCATTTATCATGGTTGTTGTCATTTATGACAAAATGGCAGCTATCTACTGGTCGGGGCACTGCCAAGCCTCGTATATGTACTTTTCATAGTACGCGCGAAAAACCCCCCAGAAACTTCGGTTCATAGAATTACATTGGTGGAACGTCTTTGCTGACACAAATTTCATTTGCTTTTGACGAATGGAGTTAGAAAAAAGCCAAAATGACTGAAAAAATATCTCATGTGTTGAAGTGAAAGATGAAGTCAGTGAAAGTGCTTTATCCTCTGCAAATATTTATTTATTGGGAATTCATCTTACAGACTAATATAGCCCAATAACAAGACAAATTAAACAAAAAAGAAAGAAAAATATAGTAAAGTAAAACTAATTACATAAAATACGTTTTACATTTTGTTTGTAGATGTAGAGTGAGTACGGAAACGGACCAAGTTGCAGACTATTGTGGTTACGAGGAAGCCGCAACATCGGGGAATGGTACAAAGTCTCAGTTCTAGCATAAGGAACTGTAAATATAATGGCAGATCTGGCAAGGCGTTCTTTAAAACGATACTCTAACCAATCAGAGAGGTTAGAGTTTAATTGATGGTGGTGAAGCCGAAATAGAAAACATTCATCTAAAAGGAGTCTGTGAGATTGCAAAGTAGGAAGTTGTAGCAAGGAAAGTCGCTCTTCATATGGCATATATGGGATTTTAAATTTAAAGATAGGGAAACGAGCCAATTTGTGCTGTACTGATTCAATCAAAGAATCCAAATATTGATAGTGTGGTGACCATACTTGCGAGCAATATTCAAGTATGGGTCTAACTAGGCTTGTGTTTAGGTTGACGGCGGAGGAAATGTCAGTAAACATCTGAGAGTGTCTTAACACGAACCCGGAAACCCGAGAGGCACGTGTGGCTATAGCCACAATGTGAGGCTCAAATTTAAGTTTCGGATGGAAAATCACTCCCAGATCTTTTATTTGAAAAACAGCCGTAAGAGGAATATCGTGTAACATAGAGATATGATCAATTGGACAGGGCTTTAGGGAGAAAGACATTTTGTGACATTTCTGGACATTAAGGGAGAGAAAATTAGTTTGACTCCAAGAATCGATCGCCAGATCCTTTTGGAGAGCAATACAATCCTCTTTCGAGCGAATAACTCGGTAAATTTTTAAGTCAAACGCATGTAGAAGACACTGAGACGCTATGACAAAGGGAAGGTCATTTATGTAGAGTAAGAAAAGAAGAGAACCTAGAATAGATCCTTGAGGAATACCGGAGGTAGGGTGGAAGGAAGAGGAATATGCACCACATAGACTAACACGACATGAACGCGAGCTGATATAGGATTCAAGCCAGGAGAGTAATGGCCCAAACAGGCCAAAGTTAGCTAGCTTCAGAAGTAGAACATTCAGGTTGACAGTGTCAAATGCTTTACTGAAGTCAGTATACACTACATCAATTTGGGCACGACTGTCGAGAGCCTGTGCAACAGTTTGGGTAAGTTCAAGGAGATTCGTATTGGTTGACCGGTGTGGAACGAATCCGTGTTGGAATGGTTACAGCCTACAATTAAGAGCTTCGTATATTTTATTGTAGACAATGCGTTCAAGCAGTTTAGGAAAACATGAAAGTATCGAAATCGGACGATAATTGGAAGCATTGGAAGGGGATCCAGATTTGAGTACATGAAAAATGTTAGCCAACTTCCACATATTGGGGAAGATACCGGAGGATAAACTGGAATTAAAAATATAAGAAAGTGGAACGCATAATGACGAGGATAAGGATTTAATAAATACATTTGGAAGCCCGTCTGGCCCGGAGCCTACGCTGGAATCTAAAGAATTAATTAATATTTGGATTTCAGCTGGGTCAGTGGAAATACAATCAAGAATAGGTCGAAAACAAAAAGGAGTATTGAAAGAAATTGGGAGAGTGGAAGCAGAATATATTGACGAAAAAAATTCAGCAAATACCTCGCAGATTTTTTCAGGAGTCGAACCTTGTTTACTGTCCCAGAAAACAGTATTAGGAATATTGAACGAAGACTTAAGGCAATTGACATAAGACCAAAACGGCTTCGTTTGGTTAGAGTGCTGTGAGTTTTCGCTATTAGCGAAGTAGTGACGCATAGCGCTTTTAATTTCTAGTTTGGCTGAAGTACGATGGTTTGAAAAGGCAGTATAATTTTCCAAAGTTTTATTGGATTTGTAAAGCCTCAAAGCTTGGTTTTTTAATTTCAAGATTGCCTTAACATCACGGGTCAACCAAGGAGGATCATTAACCGTGGTACGACTATGGTAGGGAGTGAAGTGAGAGATAAGGTCATAGAGAAGATCAAAGAATTTAACGAGAGAGTCTTCACAGCCAAGACTGTCAAAAAAAGATGCCCAGTTAATCAATTTGAGTTCTTCCGACAAAGCAATGTGGCAGTAGCTGGCAAACGTCAATTTTTGCAAGCGCATGGCGCCATTTTTCGGAAGGAAATTTCGTGGTTACCCAGTCGGACTTTTTGGAATCAATTCTTTGGTAATGCATGATTTCATCGATGCTTATGTCGGAAAATGGAATTGATTCCAATGGAATGCATAGGGAATCTAAAAAGTAATCATTGAGTGATTGAAAATTGCTATACATTTCCTAGTAATGCAAAAATGAAGCGATGGTAACATATTGTGTGGAATGGATGCCTTTCAGAACCGATTACCAAGTAAGCATTACGGAACACATTCTGAGGCATTGATTCCAGCATCGCTTCCTGGTAATGCGAAATGGAGTTAGCACAGATCTTGCCAATGACATCGCCATGTTAAAGTAATCGATGCGGTATTGCGAAAACGATCCGTATTAGCTTCCAAAGAATGCTTACGGAATCGGTGCAGTAAGCATTACTGGTCCTACTGGGGTGCTTCCCTCGTGCCACAGGTGTAGAGCTTTCAATTGAACCACAGAGCAGTTGGGAACCAATTTAATAGCATAAACTATACCTTTGTCGGGGTAGTGCGAAAAGCCCCATTGATTGCAATAGCTGCAATTCTTTTCACATTGTTTCGCAGGTTTATATTTGATGTATGTATATAATATTACATAGTTCACATTAAAGTTTATTCACTGTTGATTCAAATTCAATAATTGTTAAACAATGCATTTTTTTGTTCTGGTTTTCAAACGTATTACAGAATCCCATAAAAATTGTGTTGGCAATAAAATTCGACGCATAATTATTAGGTAGATTGAATTGTGGCTCTCGTTTTCAGCAAGTATTGCATTGGCAAACAGTTCTGTAAACAAGACCGAAGAATAAAACAACATTTATTTTAAAAAAATTCTGTATGAACAATTAAACAACAATGCGTAAGTGTACTCGCTTTACGGTCCTTCTCTGAAAAATGTAAATCTTTGAGATGTGTCTTATAATGTCAACAGGTTTTGTTAGGCTGAAAGTATAAATCACTGAGAGCGAACAAATTTGTAATGATTACACCTTTGCTTACGGGATATGCACTTTGTACGTGATGACATATTTCATCAACGAAATTTTCAGTGATATAAGTAATGCATTTCCTTTTTTCATATTGGGAATGAACGCAAAACAAACATATACTTACATGCAACATTATCTAAAGAAACATCTTTTTTGACCATTTCACACTTGTTTGTGTAAAAGAAAAAATACTTTAAACACGTTCGCCTCATAAAAACATGATGTTAAAGGTAACATATTTTCTTATGGCCAGATTGCACTCAAAAGTTCGGTTCATAATTTTAACATGACTTTAGCTTGGCAAAAAAGAATAAGATTATTGAAATTTAGACGCAAATAAAATGATGAGTCGGAGCAGCTTGCAACATCTTAATTGAAACTGCTTTTTCATGTACGTATGCTTAAAAGATATTTTATCGCTTTTTTAACCAGTTGAATGCCGAGAAGTGAAGTTAATGTGCATTTTGCGAATTTCGGACGCGATTAACTTGCAGGCCCACAAAAATTCTGAGCATTGAAAAAATCTCAAGCCTTACATACGACGTTCTTCAGGCCTTCTAATGAGTCAGCTATACTAAATCATTATCACTGAAAGCTAGTGACACCAAAGCATGTTTTTGTGAGTGATACTGGCTAAGCTAAGAACTGTATACTGTGACTTCTTCCCTATACCATACCATATACACATATGATATATTGCCTTGCTTACCTATTTGCCAAAGAAATGTTAACAGTAAATCCGTCTTTATACCACCTGAACGTCATGTCCGGAGACCCGCGAGCAACACAAGATAGAATGAATTCAGATCCTCCACGGATTGGATTCGGCTGATTAGAAACGATGGACTGGAATAGAAAGAAAATAGCAAATTTTATTGAAAGGCACATATATTTTTCTATTTTTGCGATTTAAAGTCTGTAAAATAAAAAATTTTAGCTTTCAAAGGATAGATGGTTCATAAAGCGATTTGCCGGCCCCAAAAAATACGTGAAATATCAAGCACATCGCATGCATGAAATTTTCAAATTTATTTACTTTAGTACATGTGTATTCCAAGTTTAATACAAAATTATATATACTAAGTATTTTCGTAACTATTTGTTCCTCAAGGGTTCAAAGCTCATCGTTTTGAAGTTTTTGGTCGAAATTTGTCAGCATTGAGTGGTTTAACCTACTAAATTTTATGAGCGCAAATATTTTAATCGGGTATATTTTTACCCTTTCATGTTCCTCGACATTGTTAGTTAGATGATTTGATTGTAGGACAGACAGTGTTGTTTATTTCATAAAAAAGTGCAATAAATTAAGGTTTTTATCCTAAAAACTTAAATTTTCGAAATGATTTGGCCAAGAAGCAATCAATGTTTAAAGGATTTTAATACTCTAAACAGTTCTTGTCAAAGAATCAGTAAAAATTTGTTACGTGATTACAACAAAAATTAAAATTAAAACAATAAACTATTAAAAGTCACTATGAATAAAGCGTTATACGAATATTATTACATAATTTCTCTTAATAAAAAGTCATTGTTGTCATTTTTATCAAAACGTTTTAATATTTGCATGTTTTGAGCAGATTTGAAATAATTTTTACAGCCGTTTCAATGAAACAAATGCTTCGTATTAAAAAAAATTAAATTAAATTTGCATTTATGGCAATTAACGCTTTGGAAGGTCAGATGATTTCAAGGTTTCTACTCTAACAAAAATCATAGTTTTCAGGATTACAAAACATGTTCATACAATAACAATAAAACATATATTTACAAAGAATAATGGTTGATAAGAATAATATTGCCTTACTCTTATGACTGGTTGTAGTATCGATCGATGCGTATTATCATTTCTACGATTTGTTCGATTTTTCAATGAATTCAGTGCAAAAGTCCTATGTTCAGTCCACCGACAACACTAATAGCGATACAACGGTTTCAAAAGCCTAAGTTAGCTGATGTTGTAAATATGAAGACAATGCGTCTTGGGAGTTGCTTGAAACCAATAAACTTAGCAATGGCAAGTCATGTAGACAGTCCTCACGCTACTCTGTACTTAATGAGTGAAAATTCAAATTTTAAAAAGACTTCAAAAGTCCATCGTAAACGTTAAATGTCGAAAAACAATCAATAAAATCACACGTTTTGTTGATCAAACAAATCATTAAAATTAAAAAAGGTGGGAAGACGGGCTATCTAGCCGCAGTCGCATCTAGTCCAATTTTCAAACCAAGCGCTGCTACACAAAACACACCACTGTAGTAAAGCTGCATAATAATAATAATTCAGACAACCTTAACGCGTAATTACAAACAATGCTTAGCTATTGTTTTAACAAAGCTTACAACCAGACCTTCTTATTTAGACTTCCATTTGGAATAGGATGCCGGAGCAAATAGCGATGACTATTCAACCGATTAACGTCTGGCATCAACTACTTGGACCCCTTTCTGAAAGAAGTGATCACTGGTTTAACGGCGAAAGACCCGAAGTTATCCTCTTGCAAATCATTTCAATACGGCAAGCAAAAGGCTTTCAATGCATCCATCAAAAGCTTATCAACTGCATCGTGAACCTGACCAGCGATGTATGGTGACTTGTGTAAGATGCCAAATAAGTCGTGAAGTAGTAACTCGTACTTTCTGCCGACCAAGGACAGTCTAAGTGCCTATAAGATTTTATGCTTTCTTCGCTCAAAGAACGAAGCTGCTAGTTATATTATAACCCAATAAACCACTACTGTTGCTTGAAACAAAGTGCAGTTATTTCGTACCGAAGTTTTGAACGCCAAAGTGGAACAAATATGTAAAGACTTCAAAGACTTAAACAAACCCATGGTATAAAAACTACAGGAGGTAAACCCGAAAAAAAATCGTCATCCTATTTCGCTCGCACATCTGACTCACATTGCGTCACGTATTCACTGAAATTAGGGCTACCAAAGTGAAAAATCGGAGACGGCGCGTATGGCAGCCCAAGATATAACGACATTTCACATTTGAATCTGGCGTTGCAAAAACGCCACATATTGAAATTTAGCAAAGTGTCAGGTAACAAAAACGAATGTTTACTGTAATCAATATTATAGCTTACAACCATTGCATGGCTTCGAAACAGAGTTCCTAATTGAAGGCAACACTTTTTGAAATTTAGTATTGTACAAGACCAGTCCTGTCACACTTTCTGATTTTCCGACCGATATTGAAATGTTTTTCAATGATTTGCGTTGCCTGGTAATTGTAATTTAATTTTTTTGTCTTTGAAAGTTAGGCCAAATCATCATCTTCTTCCAAATCGAATGGAAAAGATTGGTCGCTGTGAAACTGCTTTGAGATAGGTAGGAATGAAAAACAATTCATCTGAGATGAGAACTATTGCTACTTCGCAAGGTTCATTTGAACTATAACCACAGGATGACGGAAATTTCGTTTCTCATCAAAATCAATTTTCAAAAATAAACCATTAAGACATTCCGAAAGTATTTTTTATCATGCGCTTTCAAAAACATAAAAATAGTCGGTCGTCCTAACATACGATCAAAGTTATCTTCACAAATGGCTCAAATCACAAGAATGAATTTTGTGGTGAACATAAAACCTCTATTAATTTTCAACAATATCTTTAGAATTAGAGTTATCAGGTAATACCATTCGTATGAACACTTTTTACATGGTGACTTTGAATGATTTTTTAAAAAATTTATTAACATTCCCAGTATAAGGAAAGTTCTTGTAATCGCCTCGAAAATCGAAATTGAAATTTTCAACATATCTTTACGTTTTGAGGTCTATAGAGTATATTTAAAGTGTTTTTAGTAAGAGAGATGTATGTGTGTATGTACGTAAGTTTGTTCGTGGATAGTTTTTTATACGAGGATAACTCACATAAACAAAGTTGTATAGACTTCGTTGAGGTGTCAATCGTAGTGTCTATGCAATCTTAAAGGGGGGAAATACATGTAATTTTTTTTAAAAAAATGCTTCTTTCAGATTGATTTAAAAAATATATGGTGTCTATTCAGAAGTACTTGAAAATATTTGTTTTTATAATTTTTCAACACAAAATGGCTGCGATGCAAGCAAATGAAAAAAACAACCTAAAAACATGCCTCGTACAACTTAACGCCATTTCTGGAGATCCTGGAACATTCAGAAGGAGAAAAATATGTAAAATGAAATTTATAAAAAAATATGAAATTTTTACATTAATATTAGATCCAACAAAGAAAAACGATTATATTTGCAAAAACTGACGTTTTAAACAATAATAACCAAATTTTCTTTCAAAAATTACAGAAACATGGTTCAACAAGAAGTAATACTCTTTTCAAGATGTGGCTTAGATTTGAGCCAGATCGGTTCAATATTTTTTGAGATATTTTGTAGGGAAGTTGAAAAAGTACTTCTTTGAGAAAAACGCGTTTAAAGTTTGCAGTAGATAAAAACCATTGATTAATAATTTTTATTATAACTCACGAGTTACTTAGAGATTCTAGGTCCTATTTTCTAAAAATTTCAGATTTATAAGAAAATAGTAGGGGTACACAATTAGAGAACCGCGAAAAGCGCCGGAGAGAAAGGACTATAACTCGAGAACTAATACGAATATCGCTTCAAAACTTTTTTTGGCGTATTCTTAGAGTATTTGAAATATTTCAATGTAAGAGAAAAAAAATCGATTTTTTGAGCAGTTACATGTATTTCCCCCCTTAAGAGCTGATTAGTTTTTGGGACACGTCGGTTGAGAGGAGAAGGGTTGTTGTTTGGACCATTTAATGGTCATTTTTGTCATGTTCTATATCTAGCGAACGTACTGACATTTATGAGTTTTTTTTTTGCAAATTTTAAAAAAAAATTGTTGAACCCGTTTATTAATTTATAAAAAAAGTGGAAAAAATTAGGTTTTTTTCATAAGTAATCAGTTTTTAACCTGATTTGCGAAACAAAGTTATCGATGTTTGTAAAATTACGAAACTTTTTCTCGTGATCACAAAAAAAAACAAATTAAACATACAGATATGTTGAAAATTTCAATTTCGATTTTTGAGGCGATTACAAGAACTTCTCACATACTGGGAGTTAAAAAAGGTGCATCCGGTTATGGGTCGTACTTACGTAAGCCACGTTGAAGTTAAACAAAGTTGAATCCAACACTATTTAAAATTAGGATTGCCTATTTAAACAAATGCGTATTAATTGTTACCTGAAATTCGAATGGTGGATTTTCCGTAAATATTAAAAAATTTGATAGTATGGAGTGATTGCCAAGTCGACTCCTTTCTGCCATTTTCAAAACAGCCTCGTGTATTTTATTTGAGTCACTTTTCTGTGCAAATACATGAAAGGTAATGTCATGTGAAATGGATCTGCAAAAAATAAGATACAGGTTAAAATTTTCTGTTCAACTTTATCATGCTTAAGCAAAAATTTCAGTTTATAGCGTTTAAATACAACAATATTGAACTTACGAGGTGTTGATAAGCTCCAAATTCCAAAAACTAGTCACGTTGAAGTTTCTGAGAAGTCTTCCGACCTGAAAGAATAAAAACATTTATTTTGATGAGCTGTCGAATAATATAATATACTTTCTTCGAAAGCAAAAGAATATCAGAATATCAGAATATCAGAATAATAAGTAGCTCATATTATCTTTTTCTAAATAATCGTCGTTGTTTATCAATTTGTAAGCTCTTTGTTTTCCTAATGTATTTTATCGAAGACTCTAAAATCAATAGTCACAATGTGACTGTCTGAATTTGCAATGAAAATCCGTAAAAGCCCATTCGAATAGGACATAATGGGATGAAAATATATTTATGGAAGACAACTTTGGGGAGCTCTAATCAGGAACATGCCTTATTCTGGTATGAATTCCGCGAATGAAAACAATAAATTTTGTTTTCCGACTAAACATAATTTATGATGTATAGTTCAAGAGGTGTTGTGTCACGTCTAATAACAAGATTTATAAGTTTTAAAGTGGTTGTTTTGTTACCCTCAAAATTACACCATTTATGCTGCTTGCTAAGTTTTCGAATATATAGTAAGTATAAAACGTTCAAACATGATAAATGTTTTTTGCATAACTGTTATATTTTGATTCGTTTTCTCATTTGCTTATTATTATGACTATGAAATGTAACTTAATGGTTTGAATGTTTATTTAGCGTGCTGGCAGCTTTTTGAGGAAAGAATGTTTCCAAATAATATTTAGAGGGTTTTTTTGAAGACATTCCTATTCTTAGTACGTAAGTTCGTCTAGAGTTTCTCGGAATTTTTACTATGAAGGATTACCATTAAATATGTAAATATTTTCAAGTTGAGGACAATCAGGTGTGAGTGCTGTTAGTTGTCTATTTGGTGGATGAAATCCTACAGTACGTGCCAATGCAATTATATCAAAGCTCTTCAAAATATTATATATATTATATGGATGTCACTGATGAATTTTTAGTATAGTTAATCTAATAATAAAGGAAAAAAGTGTGTTGCATAAACATAAATCGGAAAATTAAGACACAATGATACGAATACTTAACCTAATTTTATATACAATAAAGAAATGGTCAAAGCGTTCAAACTGCATGATGTCATATCTTATGGATAATGGGATTGTAAGGGGTTTGTATGATGCAGTAGACGCTATATGGAGGTGTAAAATTTTTAAGCTTTCGACAGAGATGAGAAAAGTTACTGATGTGAAGTTCATTCTTACGAGAAGTGTCTAGGAGATGCAAGAAGAGTTCAAAAGCAGACACACTGTCAGAAATAGTTTTAAATTTACTACTACTAAGCTTTCTCCTATTTTATTACTACTTTTACTTGATAAATTTGTCAGAAAATGGCAAGTTCTTGTAATTGGTCCGAAAATTTAAATAGAAAATTTTCAGCATACCTTTATGCTTTACGAGTATATTTTGAATTTGTTTTGATAGGAAGTCTGCATACGTATGTATGTGTGTGTAAGTATTTACATACGTGAGTTTGGGGTCATTTGTTCTACGAAGATAACTTATGAAAAGAGAGTCGTACACACTTGGTAGAGTTCTTAATCGAAGTGAATTTACAATGTCACAAGCTGATTTTGGAAAGATTCTGCTCGACAGTTTTTACGTTTTGACTCATTCAAGGCCATTTGTGTCACGCATGACATCTCACGAATGGAAAACTGCATTGCCGTTTTTAAATTGTCAATCGAAGTCGAGGAACATTTGTGAGATTTTATGAAATTTTGAATAAATTCCATTGGGCCGTTTTTTAATTTAGCAAAAAAGTGTGAAAAACAAGGTTCTTTTCTGAATTTTTTTCTCACCTGATTTGCAGTTTATTCAATCGATGCTTATGAAAATCAAATTTTCTGAAACGTTTTAATCGATACAGAAAACATTAATATAAAAACAATAAACCATTAAAAGTCAGTATGATTAACCGTTGATACGATTCATATCATCTAATTTCATGTATTCTAGTAACGTGGTTTTGATATCAACCAATGCATGCTATAATTTGTATGATTTGAAGCAATTTTCAATAAGTTTAGTTTTGTTTCTAAAAAAATTCGATCTGTTATGCATATATGGCAATCAGTGCTTTACACAACCAGATGCATGAAAATGTGGCATCATTTACATGGTTGTTCTATACATTTTTCCAGCAGTCAGACCCAGTTTGCAGCCTCTGTGTAATGCTGCGTGAATCTTGACTTTTTGGAAACTAGAGAATGACTGATATGTGGTATTGGTGTAAAGTCCTGGAACTCAGTGCCAGCTTTCACTAGGGTATCTGCGTTGCAGTTCCCAGCTATGTCCCTATGCCCCGGTACCTAGTAAACAGCCACTTCACAGTAAAGCGACATCTCGTCCAGTTGTGCACGACATTCCATTAAAATCATGGATGAGGTGTGCACGTTGGATATTGTCTGGATAGCAGCTTGACTGTCAGAGAAAATATTTAGATTTCCTTTAGGCATTTTCTGGTTTCTTTACCAGTCTCCTGCCTTGTATATTGCAATGAACTTTGTCTGAAAAACGATCCAGTAGTTGAAAAGCCGAGAGGATAGTTTCGGGTTTAGATGTTCTGAGAAAACTGACTTGTTGTCTCGTAAGGAGCTCAGCCGGGAGCCAATTTAATAGCATGAACAATGCTCATGTCGGAGTAGTGCGTAGGGCCCCGGTGATTGCAATAGCTGTAATCAGTTCTGATTTGATACTTTTGCAATAGCTGGTCACTAAATGACTTGGCATGGTTCCATTTTTGCAGCGTAAAGCCACGACACAAGGATTATTTGTGACATTTTTGAGTACCTCCTCTTCTTTGCTCCATGGTAAGGATTCGTAAAATTTAAGTTACCTCTCTTCAACGTATGTAAGATGATATATTTTTTCCAAGTAATCAGACATTTTAAATTCAACTGCAACATGAGGAATGATTATTGACCTTCTTAAAGTAAAAGTAGGCACAATGTCTAAGCACTACTTATGGACATTTTGGATGCAACCAACAAAAATATTCATCACGCAACAAAATTTAGTTCAGTCGGCGTAGAAACAAATCCTGCATTCTATGACTGTAAAACTTAGCTTCGCCAAAATTTTAGAATTTGCCTTGTTGTCTTTCAAGCGCCGATATGAAAATAGCCGCTTACGTTAAAAGGCTTGGTAACATCGCTCCGTCGAGAGATTCAATCGCCATTTTTTTTCATTTTAGCGACTTGAACATTAAAAACCCCAGTATCACATCGTGAAGAAAACAAAATTTGTTTGGAAAATGTAAACGTCAAAAGGACTTGCGGTAACATTTTTAACTTCCCAGTATATGGGAAGTTCTTGTAATCGCCTCGAAAATCGAAATTGAAATTTTCAACATTTCTTTACGTTTTGAGGTCTATAGAGTATATTTAAAGTGTTTTTCACGTAAACAAAGTTGTATCATCTTTGTTGAGGTGTCAATCGACGCGTCTTTGCAATTTTAAGAGCTGATTAGTTTTTGGGAAACTTCGGTCGGGGGGGTTTGCTGTTTTGCCCGTTTGAAGGTCATTTCTGTCATGCGTTATATCTCGCGAACCAAACGTACGATTTTTTTGAACAAGGTGTCAATCGACGCCTATTAATATTTATGTGATTCTATCAAACTTTTAAAAAAAATTCTTTCAGCCGTTTTTGATTTTTTAAAAAAAAGGGCAAAAAATTAGTTTTTTTTTCAAAACACAAAATTTTTAACCTGTATTTCAAACCTAAGTAATCAATGTTTATATAATTTACATACTCCAAATAATTCTTGTGAAAAAACCAGCAAAAGTTTTTTTCATGATTACATAAAAAATTAAATAAAAAATAAAAAATCATTAAACGTTCAAGGTCATTTACGTCATTCATTATATCTCGAAAACTAAATATAATATTTCTATCATCAAGGTGTCAATCGACGCGTATTATCATTTTTATGATGTTTTATATTTTAAAAAAATCGTTAAAGCGGTTTTTTAGTTTATTAAAAGAAAATTGGAAAAGTATTGTTTTATTTCATAAAAAAATTCCATTTTTAACCTGATTTGCACATCGTAATAATAAATGTTTGCAGAATTTATAAAATTTTATCAATTTTTGGAGAGAAACCAGCAAAAACTTTTGTCATGATAACAAAAAAATTAAATAAAAAATAAAAAATCATTCAAAGTCACCATGTAAAAAGGGTTCATTCGAATCATAATACCTTAAATCTCTTATTCTAAAGACATTGTTGTAAAGTCAATCAAAATTTATTAATATTTGCAAAATTTGAGCAGATTTTCAATAGTCTTCACAGCACTATGTTTTAACTTTAATGATAAAACTGCTTTGTAACCTGTCCCCGCTTCGATTGATCCGCGTGAATAATCAATCAAACCAATGCACCAAAATCCTTACGCAATCAATTGACGCTCGCGTAGATGTTATGATTAATATTAAGTCATTCCAAAAACTTTTACGAGAAGTACATTTTTATTATTTGAAGTAGTAATATTTCCATAATTATTATTGTGTTTAATATTTTTAATATCTTTTTAGATATTACTGGGAAGTTGACCGTGTGGACCTCATGGGTCGCACCTCACGGCTTGTTTAATACGTGTTCGGCTTCGGATGGGATTCCAGCAATGCCTCTGCATGCAGCATCTCAATTTGGTATTTGATTGGCTGTGGTTAAAGCATCCATGAAGGTTTTGAATGTATGATTTGTGTGTTTCATATGGCAGGAATAGTTAATGTGGAGCTGTTATATTCTGGGCATACAGTAACCTCATGGGTCGCACCTCACGGCTTATTAAATTTTGAAAACAAAAAAAAAATCAAATCAAATTTGCATTTGTCGTAATCAACGCTTTGAATGATAAAATGTTTTGTAGTCAATGTTTTAAAAAGCTTTCATCAAATAAATAATTGTAGTTTTTACTAGTTTTGTTCTTTAGTGTTCGTAAGATTTCAATTACTTTCTACATCGTCATTTGTAATACATGTTACTTTTTACATGCAATTAAACCAACTATTGACTGCATATTTGATGGGTTTCAAGACCAACTGAAAATAACAAGTAATTATTAGTCTCATTGATTTAAAATTGTGAAAAAATACAATTTCAGTGATTATGCTGAAGTCATGGCAATTTTGAACATAATGGTCACCCTGCGACAAAATCTTTTCAGTGGGCGTAATAACAAAAACTGCATTCATTTTTTCTAGCGCTCTTTTGTCCGTCAAGCATCAATATGAAAATAATAAATATCGTAGAAAAGTCTTTGTATCCTGTTTCTCCTCCAATTGATCCGCGTGAATATTCAATCAACACGCCATCCACCAAAATCGTTATGTAGTTGATGGACCCTCCAGTAGATGATACGATTAATATTAAATCATTCCAATTACTGTCATGAGAACCTCTCGTTGTTATTATTTAAAGAAGTATTATTTTCATAATTATTATTGTGTTTGATATTTTTAATATTAACGTAGATATTACTGCGAAGTTGACTGTGTGGACCTCTAGGGTCGCATTTCACGGCTTGTTTAAAACGATTTGCGCTATTGATCATTGTAGTGTTATGAAACCAATAAAGAAGGAAACTAAAGAACGGAACGAAGCGTGTAAAGCCTTATAGGTGTGTGGGGCAAAAATTCGGGAATGACATTTCGTGACGTCTCCTTTGAAAAGATGCTCTTAAGTCAAACGGAATGCTTCACTGTTCCGGCATTACACCCAATTCGTCAACAAAATACAATTCGATTTTTATCTATCGAATTTATTTCAGTTGTGATCGGGAAAAATGTGAATCGTGCGTTATTCTCGGTTGAAGAACTGTGTTTCCGTCGTGCGCGCTAAGAGAAAAGTGCGGAAAAGTGTACATTAGTGAATTAATCGCAATTTTCGGGTGGCGGTGGCGTCCAAATTAATATGCTCGTGCAATATGTGTCCTTACCGCTTCACGTAATGTAGCTCCGGTGGTGAAAATTGCGATTTCAATCGGTTTAGTGAAAATTCAATTTGAAATGACATTTCCTATTTGTTGTACTTTGTGTGGCGAAAATTTTTTAGTGGCGCTACGGGTAAAGACATTTTGGCCACAATTTTACTATTGTTAATATGGAAAGGTAAAGAAGTCAGGGTGTATTTTTTGGTTTTAAATGTTGCTTACGCCACAATTCCGCCGAAGCCGGTTCCAAGCCCGGTTGAAAAAAGAAGAGGTAGGTATTGCCTTTTGTAGGAATAAGCTTTGTTGCATATATTTATCGGAAAATGTTGAAATTGATTTTTTTTGGTACTCATCGCACCAAGCAAAGAACGTTATGTGAAAATAATGTTTCTGGCTAACGAAGTTATCGAATATATATCTAAATTACGTTTAGTTAATGAGCAGACACTGATTGATTACAAATTTTATATAAAAGATTCATTGAATCAAACATTTTGAAGTTCCTGCCTCTTTATAAACTGAACCCAGACCACATTGAACTGTTCTGCTTTTCGATTCGCACAGGTCTTGGGTATAATAACAACAACACAGTAAGGCAGTTCATAGCGCGGAACAAGAAGCTGGTTTTCAGAAGTCAACCCAGAGACGGAGGGCTTGGTAACTGCATTTGGTTAGAGAAAATTGCAATACTGAATTCTTTCCAAACCTGTCCATTGAATGACATTGCTATTAGTATTGATAAGCACGTCATAGTTGACCCACAGATTGCAGTTGAGACAAGCTCTCACGACCCAATTCTCGCAGAAGAGCATTGTTACGCTTCCAATCTTGCAAATCTTAGTGAATATAGTGAAGCAGTTATAAAATATATTGCAGGTTTTGTTGTTTTTAAGATAACTAAGACTCTGCAAGGCGATCTCGCTGCAATTCAAGTTTTTTTTAACATCTCCATCACTTTTTAAGTACAAAAGCAGAGGAATACTTAAAATTCCATCAGAAAGTGCCATGAAAATTTGCAAGAAAACCAAACAAAAAAATGTGGTAGTGGAATCTACCCAAATTAGGCACACAATTATAATTATTTATATATATTTTTTACTTCTCCTATTTTCCTATTCTATTCTTCTGTGAAATAGTTATGGAAACATGCATTTTTAATTTAATGTGGTTTTAATTTTGTAAAATGTTTTTGATAGATGAAGTACTATTACATATGTGAAAAAAATTCAAACTTTTATAAGCTTAAGTTTCTGACTTACAAGCTTTCAAAAAATTTGAATTTTTTTAAAAAAAATTTAGATTGATAGAAAAAACAATTTTTTTCATAAATTTTAAACGTTCAATGCTCCCGACTTTTTTGAGAAGAAGGATAAGTCAATTATTGTTATTTGAGCTATTCCATAACTTTTCCTGCAAAAATCAATGTGAATATAGCTGAGAGAGAGCTGCTATTACTAAGCGCAACTAATTTTCCCATGTATTTTTAGATGAGTTATTAATCGATTTAATGTCAAACCGTTATATTTGCCTAGGGGTGTATTTTAGGGAGGAGGGTGCCTTTTATTTTTATTTTACAAATATTGAGCATCGTAATCTTGCTGCTTTTTAAATTTTCGAGAATGCAACTTCACGTTTCTTATATTTATTCTCTAAAAGTTGAATGTACTCGAGAAAAATGGATGGAGGCCGATTCCTTTTTCCGAGTACATCCAAATTTTAGAGAATTAATGTGTAGATACTCGTAATTCCAATTCATTTTTCAATGTGAGAGACATTTATTAATTTTTAATAGCTTGGCTCCAATCGAAGGAAAAATTTATGTACCTACTGTTCATTTTTAAATGATGAGCGCTTCATCAAACATTTTGTGCGATTTACTGTACAATTTGTCTTAAAATTTTTCAACCGAGAACATTTGTGAGACTTTACACTTTCTAAAGTGCCGAACCCTTTTCGTATTTAAATCAAGGCCTTTAGTTTTCTCCATATCCCAATGTTTTAGAATAACTAAACTCCTAATAAGCATTTTCATTGGCATACATTTTTACATGCCGCTCTTGTTTATTATCTGCGAGTATTCTTAATAGTCAAAGTAGGTCTAATGGGGAAGCCAACCATAAAAACAAGACACGAAGTGCGACCATTAGTATTAAAATTATTAAACACGATGAAAATAATGAAAATAATGCTTCTTTAAATAATTATAATGATAAGAACTCATTACACTAATTGGAATGAGTTAATATTAATCATATCATCTTAGGGAGCGTCCATTGGTAGGGGGTCGTATTGGATTTTTAGGCGGGATAGTCGGAGGGGGCAGGTCCAAAGCCTTTTTTAAACAACTGATTATTTCATATCAAAGCTTGAACCACAATAGGTCGTTAACGAAATGATGGTTAAATTTGGATTTCAGGATTATTGAATGCAGATTTCGCTTTTAAGCCGACTGAAGAGATTTTATTGCGATGGCTATTTGAATTTTCCGATACTGGCTGTTGCATAATCACAGAATTTGTATTTTTCGCCATTTTACATTCATAAGACTACTAATTATTTCTTATTTGTAGTTGATCTTGAACAAAATTGAATATGCACTAAATAATCGCTGTTTAATTGTATGTAAATATATAACAACATTCAATCATTATAAATATATATTAATGGTGTATTGCTCTTCTAGGAATATTTTTTGCAATCATAAAAAACGTTGCTTTATGTTGAGTAACATATCCTCAAAACATCTTACCTTCCAAAACGGTAATTACTTCAAATGCTTATTTAGTTGAAAAAATAATAACTATTTTTATAAATTTTACACAGTTTTTTCATTAGAATATAAACCCAGACAGTGAAAATTATTGAAAATCGGCTCAAATTATGCAAATGTCATTACGTTTTGATTGACATATCAGCAATCATCATTGCCTTTATTATTCGTTTCAACCCTAATTTTTTGCACTTATTTCATCCATTAAAAAAATGTAATGATGATTTTCAAAAGTGCTGATTACAATTGTATACTATTTCACCATTTTACCTTCGAAAAAACCACAATCATTTCTTATATTGAAGTTGATGAGAAAATATCATGTGACATTCAGTAAAAATTCGATGTTTGATTATATGTATAATATAAAACCTTTCGCAAGACAAAAAAAGGGATAATAAAAATCTTATGAAACTTTACAATGTCTCATACAAAGTTATTTGACCCTTACGTATTTAAAGGACGCTTTTTCAACCATTCTACATTATTTTATTATTATTTGAATGTGTAAAATAACTATGAAGCTTTATTTGATGAGAACTTAAAACATCTGATTTCAAAAAGCTTTGAAGTGCAAATTAGATGGAATGTTTTTTTCATTAAATTCAAAAACATCTTCGTTATACAGTAAAACCTGTCAATAACGGAACCTGTTAATAGTGGAATTCGTGTCAATAATGAAAAAAAAATTTGGCCGTTGAGTTCTTCCATACAAATTGACCTGTCAATAACGGAAAATCAAAACTCCGAATAGTGGAAAAAAAATTCTTGGAAACAAAAATTTTTCGTCTATTTTTCCATTTGAAACTATATTTTTTTCCAATTTCACAACCTATGATTATAAAAATCGTTTCGAAATCACTGTTTCAGTTTGTAAAATGCAAAATTTATCGCTTCTGTTGCGGCAATTTGGCATCGCAAAAAAATGTATCGTTTACTTTATCACTTCGAGTCATTGTTTGGACTTTTTTATTGTTTGGACAGCATCGTGTAATCAAAACTTCTAAGATATCGAAATTCAGCTTTTTGCTGATTCGATAGCTATGAATAATGCACTGCCTTTGTGTGTGCGACCATAGATTGCTCAGTTCGTCAATTGCACTTGAGCGTAAATCACTTTGACCACACAATTACTCTCACATTTTTCCGTCGCTATTGAAAATGAATCGTAACAAGGAAGATAATAAACCAATCCAACGTTCACGTCTCAAGTTAAAACAAGAGTACAATTTGATAAAAGATCATGAAGCCAAAATTTGGAATCGAAGTTTTGAAAGAAAAATACAAATGTGGCAAGCCTGATGTGTACATGGTTATTAAAGACAAAAAAGAAATTATCGACGAATTCATTTCATCGCAATGTTGAAAATAGATTTTTACTCGATAAAATAGTAGAATCCATGAAGTAAGTACAGGATGATTTGATTGCAAGCAAAACAAAACAGTCTTCGATTACCGATTACTTTAAATAATAATGTTTGTCATTCGCTGCTTTTTTTATTTTCATTTTTTCCTTCATTCATTTATCAAAAAATAGTTTTATCTTAGTAGATATCTCCTTTTCACGTTCAATATATCACTTGATTTGATCATTAAATGGCCATGAAGTATATGCATTGGTTTTTTATTTAATTTTACTCTCAATAATGGAAAATCATTTTGTTTCGACTCAAATACCTGTCAATAATGGAACCTGTTAATAGTGGAATTCGTGTCAATAGTGGAAAAAATAAATTCCCCACGAGATTCCGTTATTGACAGGTTTGACTGTATTTATTAAAATTTCCACCACATCATAAAAATGATTATGCGCATTAATTGCTACAACAAGCACGTCATTAGAGTAAGTGAAATTTGTTTATAACATTCTTACAAACCAATATGCAATACAATTAATAATAAATTATTATTTTTAACTTCCCAGTGTTATATGGAAAGTTATTATAATCGCCTCGAAAATCGAAATTGAAATTTTCAACATTTCTTTACGTTTTGAGGTCTATAGAGTATATATAATGTGTTTTTAGAAAGGGAGATGTATGTGTGTGTACGTACGTACGTTCGCGGACAGTTTTTCTATGAGCATAACTCACGTAAAAAAAGTCGTTTCGACTTTCTTGAGGTGTCAATCGAAGCGGCTTTTTAAGAGCTGATTAGTTTTTGGGTAACTATGGTCGGCGGGGTTTGTTGTTTTGCCCCTTTGAAGGTCATTTCTGTCATGCGTTATATATCGCGAACCAAACATACGATTTGCACTAATAAGGTGTCGACGCGTATTAATATTTGCGTGAATTTGTCAAATTTTGAAAAAAATCGTTGGAGCCGTTTTTTAATTCAAGAAAAAAAAGTGCAAAAAATTAGGTTTTTTTACAAACAATAAATTTTTAACCAGATTTGCGGAAGACAGTAAACAATGTTTATAAAATTTATATACTTCAAGTAGTGCTTGTAAAAACACTACCAAACGCTTTTCTCATGATCAAAAAAGGGAAATAAAAAATCATTAACAGTCATCATGATCTTCAAGGTCATTTCTGTCATTCACTATATCTTACAGACCAGATAAATTTTTTGCATCATTAAGGTGTCAGTCAACGTGTATTAACATTTTTGTGATGTTTTTAACATTATCAAAATTCGTTTCAGCCGTTTTTTTAATTTAATAGAAGAAAATGCGAAAAATTACGGGTTTTTTTCGTAAAAAATGTTTAATTAATGTTTATAAAGTTTATACATTCTTATAAGTTTTCGAAGAGAAACCAGCACAATTTTCTTCCATGACTATGAAAAAAACTAAATTAAAAAAAATCATTCAAAGTTACCATGTAAATAGGGTTGGTACGAATGATATTACTTTATATCTTTTATTCTAAAGAAATTGTTAAAAATTCAATCAAATTTTTAAAACATTTGCATAATTTGACCAGAATTTTATTAGTTTTTATAGTCTTTTAATTAAAAAAAAATTTAAATTTTGAAAACCAACAAAATTTCAACCAAATTTGCATTTGGGGTAATCAGCGCTTTGACTGGTAAAATGTTTTTTAGTCAATACTTTGCAAGATCATATGCTTTGAAAAGCTTTCACGGAATAAAAAATTGTAGCTTCATCATATCATATACAGGAGCGTCTATTGATTACGTAAGGATTTTGGAATTTGAATATTCACGCGGATCAATCGAAGGGGGAAAGGCTACAAAGCCTTCTTTACGTTTTTTTGCTACTTTTATATCGATGCTTGAAGAACAAAAGGACGCTAGACAAAATAAATGCAGTTTTTGTTATTACGCCCACTGAAGAGATTTTGTCGCGTGGTGGCCATTTTAAATAGCTGCGTTCAAAATTTCCATGACTTCGGCATCATCACTGAATTTTTTTAATAAATTAAAACACGGCTCGAAATTCTTTTTGAAATTTTTTAACGAATCACGAAAATATCAATACGCGTCGATTGACACCTTCACGATGCAAATCTTATGTTTGGTTCGCGAGATATATCAAATGACAGAAATGATCTTCAAAGGGTCAAAACAGCAAACCCCCGACGAAAGTGCCATAAAAACTAATCAGCTCTTAAGATTGCAAGGACGCTTCCATTGATACGTTAACGAAGTCGATACTACTTTACTGTTTACGTAAGTTATGCTCATAGAACACACTGTCCACGAACGCATGTACCTACGTACGTACACACACACATACATACTTCTTTCTAAAGACATTTTAAATATACTCTAAAGACCTCAAAACGTAAAGAAAAGTCGAAAATTTCAATTTCGATTTTCGAGGCGATTACAAGAACTTCCCACATACTGAGAAGTTAAAAATTTTGTCATATAATCAAAAAATTATTTATTTGCCTATTCACACGACCAGTTCCAATGATACGACTTCTATGATCAAAGATTTCAACATTTTTATATGATCGTTCAATGGGTGCTTAGGAACATTAAATATCAATGAAAAATACAGCTGTGTAACTAGCAAGTTTTGAGAAGTTTTGAAAATTACATTTGGATCATTTCAACAGTTCAACAAAATAATCGATTGTTTGATATTTTTTCGAAAAAAATTAAAGAGAAATAAACATTCATCTGATTCTGATTCAATATCTACATTCATGCGAGCATATGCTGCTCTTTTCGATTTTTCGCATAATATTTAACTGTGTCATTTGTGCAAGTGAATAAAAGCAGCACGAACGAAAGTGTTAATTATGCTCAATAAGCTTATGACCGTTTTGATTTATATGAGAATCCGCTTCCGTAACGACCCATCAATTATCAGCAAGGTGGTAATTAGTGTAGGTTTAATTATTATTGTTCCTTCGCAAGCTCATTTGCAATGCTTTATTAGCCAATTTCCATTAGTTTGCTCCGAACTGTTCAGTATTGTGGCTAGACATTCGATATTTGAAAAATTTAATGCGATTCTTGGTTAAACGTCAAATTTGAGCTCACCATAATCATAAAATATGCCCGGGGTCGTATTTTTAATTGTGGTGCCAACATCTGATTTCGAAATCGAACTATCAAAGGGTAAGTGGAATAATGCTTGTTTTTTGTCCAGCTCAGCTATCAGTTCTAATATTATGAAATCAAAATTTGTTTTTTGATGAGTTCGCCCAAAGCTCCTGTATGTTTTTTATTCAAGAGGTAATGTGTATATTGGAAGCTGTGTAGAATAGATTGGTTTTTAGGAAACAGTTTCTAACCAAAATTAAATTAGTTCTACTCTAAACAAAAGCATTAATATGTTACATCCGAGTGGACGATAAATTTTATAGTCTCAATTTTATAACTACGAAAATTTTCCACAATACGTTGAATACTTTTAATACGAATGATCGTTCGTCAGTTCGTTCAGTATGTTCATTTTTTCAAGATATACATCTTTGAAATAGAGTACGAGTGATATGATATACCTTGCAGGCATAATATATGATCTTCTTTGTTCAATCAACTAATTAATCTGCACATCTGCATCATTTATGTTGGATAAAACATTTCATTATTATGGAAAATAGCAAGTACATGTATAATTGTATTGACAACAATAAGTGATTTTGTATAAACTAAGCAAACTAAGCAGGACAGCTTTTCAGAGAACATTTCGGTTAATTCTCTTTCGATTGTACACTTATTTGTCTTTTTAAGCCATTTTTTTCGTTATCCGTATGTTAAAAAGTCTGCATTTCCCGCAATGAAACTACAACTCCTGTTTATGACAAAGGTGTAGTGACTAATAGTGTAGGTGTAGTTGATAGCTTAACTTTCACTTGTAGGGGGAAAAATATTCAGACCTTTGTTTGTAGAAAAACTTATTGTCTAGAAACTTTTAGCTCATGCTTTTAACATTAAGGTTACTGCTTAGAATATATCTGCAAATAACACAGAAAAACAAAATCAACCTTTTTTTTGTTGCATGAAGTTTTTCTACTGTTGTTTACTAATTTGGGTGCGCTGATTTCAAATTTACCCTCAGATGTTTTATAGCAGCTCTAGTTAGTGAGATATAGGTACCGGCTTGAATTTACATAACTTAACTAGTTCCTTTATAAATTTCATAATGTCTTCCTCAAGAAGGACGTGTTTAAATAATCCTGATTGTTTTTGTGTTATTTGTGGAGAATATATGTTGTCGTTTAAATGTCGTTTAAATGTGTCGGACTTTGTGAAAAAGGCATACTTCGACTACTTTGGGTTTCCGTTGCCGTCAAACGCTAAACCTTGGATGCCAAGTTTGGTATGCAAAAGTTGTGTTGAATCTTCGCGACTGTGGGCAAACAAAAAAAGACCCACCACACTACAAATCTCCTATGATTTGGCGTGAACCATCCAACCATCATGACGACTGTTATTTCTGTGTAACGAAAATCATAGGAATAAACCACAAAAATTGCTCTAAGTGGATATATCCAAACTTAAAATCTGCCATAAGACCAGTTTTGAGTATTAGTGACACATCAACACCACAGCAGCCATGTACATCTTCGGAAAATCCAGACCAATGCAGCGGACAAACCAAAAACGACGGCAGTGGTAGCGACAGTTAATTTGATTGCTACGGTAGTCCCCGACCACTAAATCAAGATGATCTAAATGACTTTATCATTGACCTTGGACTGTATAAAATGGCATCAGAAATTTTAGCTTCCCGATTGAAAGAAAGAAATTTGTTGACCAGAGAAACGAAGATATCGTACTACCGTAACAGGATTTACTTCCTTTCTTTACTAAAAAGATAATTTTGTGTTTTGTACTGATATTTCGGGTCTAATGAATGCAATGGGATTAAAAGAGTATAACCCAAATCATTGGCGGTTGTTCATTGATTCGTCAAAACGAAGTTTGAAATGTGTACTTTTACATAATGGTAACAAACTTGGTTCCTTACCTATTGCTCATTCTACAAAGGTTAAAGAAGAATATCCTACAATATCTATAGTTCTCGGCAAAATCAAGTACAAGGAATATAACTGGGTTGTATGTGTTAATTTGAAAATGGTAAATTTTCTCCTGGGCCAACAAAGTGGCTACAAAAAATATCCCTGTTTCCTATGCTTATGGGACAGCCGAGCTAAAGCTGAGCACTGGACAAAAATAGACTGGCCTTCCAGGGAGGCTTTGATTCCCGGTAAGCAAAATGTAATTAATGCTCCACTAGTATCCAGAAACCGAATTATATTGCCTCCTTTGCATATAAAACTGGGGTTGATAAAACAGTTCGTAAAAGCTCTTAACAAAGATGGCGAATGTTTAAAATACATTGAAAAAGTGTTTTCAAAATTGAGTAGTGAGAAAATCAAAGGTGGTATTTTCGATGGCCCACAAATCAGAAAGTTGATAGATGATAAAAATTTCGTCAACCATATGACAGCTGTCGAGAAATGTGCATGGGAAGAGTTTGTTTGGGTAGTGAGAAATTGTTTGGGCAATAGGAAGTCTGACGGCTACATTCAGCACGTTGAACAGTTGCTGATACACTTCCAGTGGCTTGGATGCAATATGAATATTACGCTTCACTACCTTCACAGCCATCTAGACTATTTTCCTGAAAATCTTAGTGACCTGAGCGAGGAACAAGGAGAGCGCTTTCACCAGGATATTCGCACTATGGAGGAGAGCTATCAGGGGTACTGGAATGAACATATGATGGCTGATTATTGTTGGAGCATTCAAAATAGTACTCATAATACATCTCATTCTAGAAAATCAAAAAAAAAGGAAATTTTATTCCCAGTAAATATATGTAATAAATTTTTTAAAATTAAACTATGTGCATTTTCAATGAAAAATCCTGTCACTTCGTAACTCCAAAACTAGAGCTGCTACATAAAAACGGCATATATTTTTGAACTCAGCGTGGAAAAAATAATTCAGATTCATGTAAAAAATCTCATGCAACATACATGCTGTTTTCCAGTGTAATCAATCTTTGGTGTTTTTCATCTTGAGTGAAAAATTTGGTCCACGGCAGTTCGTAGGAGACTTTCAGAATTTTATTCATAGTAATGTTTTAAAAATATGTGCTGATTTTCCGGTAAAGCTAATTTTTCGAAGATGCCACGTTTATTTCAACAGATCTACTAACAAGTTGCTTCAAACAAATCCCATCGAATAGATGAAAAAACTCTTTAGTGCATACACAATTTTGAAGCGGACTTTGACGGTTTTCCACTTCTGCGGGAATGACGTCTTTAAAAATTTTTGTGTGGCTTACAGCCTTTTTCGAATGCTTCAAAAATATTGGATCGATTATGCAACGAAACGTAAAACATTAGTGTGTTGTCTTCCGCTAATTTAACAACTGAAATGAAAAATCAGCGTAAGCTTTGTCACTGACCTGGTTCAAGTGAACGAGCGTTTTGGTATTAGACTAAGGTTTATGGGTTCAATTCTCAGGGTTGGCATGTGCAAATAAATAAAATAAGACGCCCAATTTCTTCACCCTAATGATTGTAGTTCACCAAGACTGTGCTGTGCATCATAAGGTGTACTCACACGGTCCAAAAAGTTTTAAAAATTTGATGATACGCTTTTTGTTTGCTTGGTTTTTAATGATCCAATCGTAGCAAATATTCTTGATACATTTGCGGAAGATTAAGGTTTGGCGAATTTCTGAAAAGCCAATTCGCTTTGCGTAGGAAACATAAGTGATCCACCTCCTTTTTCAAGTTACTTATGCTTGCTCAAGATAATTCAGTTTCTTCATTAAAGTGTACCATATCAAAGTTGCATAGAATTTTCCAATCTGTGTCGATTGTGTGCAACTCAATATATTTTCCCGAATTGGGAAATGCACGGCGTAAAAATCGTTTCATTAACCCCTGAATTTATATATATTTTGAGCACATAAAATTACTTCATCCACTTTTTGTAATGAAAAACGCAACGATATTTGCCTGAATGATTCAATATAAAAATCTAAATTTCTAACTTTAAATAGACGATTTCTTTCTGGTGTTTTTTGGTTACCAAGTAAAATATTTGCAGTCGATACGCCAAAGTAATTTGACAAAATGAAAATATTTGCTTGAAATACACTGGCTTTGACAAAATAATCGAGTAATGTTCAAAGCGTTTGGTAACTTTAAAAGACAAAAGGTGAATCCGGGACGCTCAACTTGTATTTCTTTATGATAAATGATGATTAAAAATTATCAAGACAAAGTTGATAAACTGTTTGTTTGACAGGGTCCAAAAATTTTTTCCAAAAAAACTTCCGCTTTGATCACTATTTCGCTCAAACGTGAATGAAAAAAGTTTGATAATTTGAAACGGCATTGGAACTTGTAGTGGTGGCAGTCAGATTGGAAGTCCGTTTCACGTCAAGGTATATAAACTACAGGAGGTAAACCCATGCGCAGCTTTTCTGCTATCTCGCTCGCACAGCGGGCTTTTCGCGCGCCATTTTGCGCAAAAAATTCGGGCTGCCAAATGAACAAAACATAGGGTGCACATCTGGCAAGGCGAAAGAAAACGAGGCGCCACAATTCAAAATGTATAAATGGCGGAAACCGGCGGCGGATAGTCGGTGCATTGCGTGGGAAACTTGTAAACGAAAGACAAGTGAAGTGACGATGGAGACTTGTTCGGTGCGTGGGTGCAATAGCAGCAACAATAAAGCTTATTTCCAACATCACTTGCCATTTTCCCTTTCCTACTGGGCGGAACATGTTTTCCAAAAGGTGTTGATGCTATTCCCACTGGGCACTTTTCGGCAACTTGGGGCTTCTGTGACGTACATGCGCAGAAGTGAACGCATTTGGGAATCGGGAAGATGTTACCATGTCTAGTTTATATACCTTGGTTTCACGTAAACCACATGCATGTCTTGGTCTCTTTTGCAAGAATGTTACAGAATTTGTACTATTCTTAAATATTTGATGGCCGGAAATAAAGTTCCACTGTATGAAAATCAAATTTGAACTAAAATGTCTTAACCCTTTGTTTCACGGTGTGACATACCGAATAATTCCTTACAAATTCCAAACCTTACATTTTATTCCATTTCAGGTCACTGTAACACGGCGGTAACCTACCACTCTATGGATTTTTCATGCAGTTCATGTGAACTGTATGTCGTTACGTGTATCAAAATTCTTGCGCCACTTTGTGGCATTTGTTCGTGGATTAAGTTGATAAAATACGAAAAAATACAAAAACGACACAAAATTTGTGAAAAGTGTGGCGTTGCATTATGCTACAATACACTTAACAATTGTTTTAAAGCATTCCATACATCTTAGAGGAACAGTTTAAGGCAGTGTAATACATTTGTCACACACCCTTTTTGTACATTTTTCTCATTTCTTAGTAAAAAAAATTCAAAACTAAAAAATACGTGTATTTTTATTTATTAAAACCTACTACAAGACAAACTATTTGATAAAATGTATGCAGTTATAAAGGGTTAAAAACTGTAGAACAGCCCTCTTTTCAAATTGGAAGTAAAAGTTTCATTATAACACCAATTCTTTCTTATCAAAGTTTTATAAAGCTCTCTTTTCATCAAACCAGTGGTTCCTAACCTTTTATTTGCTCGACCCAAGTTTCAAGTTTACGTTACTCTTGGCGACCCTTGCATCCAAACCTTCAGCAATTTGAATAATATTCATAATTAATCTAGTCATCAAGTAAATTATATTATATATTTATATTTTTACATTTTAAATTAATATAAAAGTTTACAGTTCGCATAAATTAGTGAGAACCTTGGCTTTGTTTGACAGAAGAAAGTTGCTCAAATCTTGGTGTCATCTGGGAAAGACAGCATCGTAAATCATCTTGGAGCCTTTACGGTATTTTGTCTTTATGATAGCAAGAGCCGAAAAACCTGCTTCGCACAAATACGTTGTTGAAAATGGAACTAATACTTTCATAGCTAGCATTGACTAGTATAGGTTTCTCATTTTTCAATTTTATCCAAAACGATGGTAGAGTTATCATGCTGTCCTCAAAATTACCTCGCAATATTTCGTCGCACTGAAGTTCAATAAGCTGCTCCTTCAGGCCAATCACGTTTGAAAAATTTTTATGAAGCTTGCCAACGTCAATGTCAATTGGTTTTCGTATCCAACTAAATTTGGCAACATCTTCTGGTATATAATTGTTAAATTCAATGTGTAGTTTACACAAATGATCAACAATTACATCTTTAACCAGTGATAAATCTGAACCTTCGTCTTCCAAAAAGTGTATCAGAGTAGGAAATGAAGCAGTTTTATTATTAAGGATTTTGGTTTTCCACAATTGCAACTTGTCTTTAAATGCTCGGAATTGTTCGGTCATGTCAATAATATTATGATTTCCTCCTTGCAATGACGTTTTCAATTTGTTCAGTTCATTCAATATATCTGAGAGGTAGGCTAATTTTAACAGCCATTTCTTATCTAAGAACTTGGACGCCAACGGATGGTCTCGTTTGATCAGACACATTGTCACAATCCCGACTTCGCGCACAAACCCGAGGATCCGAAATCGAGTGCCCCACCATTTTGGACGCTCCTCGACCCTGGATGCCTCGTATGCACACGCGCCGCCGGGACTGTTTCAAAGTCGACCGCATAGTGGCGGTCCCGATTTGACATTTTTTTGTGCCGCGACTAGCTCACCGAGTCGTGGGTTTTTAGAGAAAGAGTAGAACAGCCACGAAACCCATTCGCACACGCGTCTCCATTGAAAAAAAGAAAATCACATCACTTGTTTTTAAGATTTACTTATTTATATATTTACTTATTCCATTATTATTAATATTGATTACTTTAGTTATACTACAGCCGCACAATTGATGATGTTATTAAGGTTTCGCCGTCAACGCACTTTACACTTTCAAATAATCATTGCCAGGTAGATATTTCTCGGATTTAGCTATTTCGGGCAAAAAAGGCGCGAAGATAATTTGAATCTAGTTTTATGATAGGTACGTAACAACATTTCAATTTCATTGCGAAGGCTCACAGCTCTTGACAGCATCAGAACTTACATCAGTTGTTTCATCCAGCTGTATGCTGAACAAATCGCTGCATTTGACAGAAGAAATTACCTGGCTTATGATATCAAGTGACATTTCACGTATTCGCATTCGCATTGTATCATTAGAAAGCGGTATGAATTCAATTTTCTTTACATATTCGTTTCCACATGTCAGTCGTACCATATCTATAGCTGAGGGCTTTATCAAAGTTTTCCCGATGGAATGAGATTTTTTTTGTTTGGTGATACGGCATGCAACGTAGTAGGACGCAAGAGTAGCTTGCTGCAAACTTTGAGTAGTCTTATTTTCTGGGTAATCTAGGCGTTGACGTTTCAATTGGTGCTCTTTTCGTTCAAAGTAGCCCCTTTCTTTTGAACTTAAATTGCTGTGCTTGGTTTCAAAATGCCGCTTTAATTTATTTAATTTCATTGACTCATTGCTAAGAACCTCGTTGCACACGACACACTGTGGTTTTGTTGTTTCTTTATCAATAACCCGCGACCCAATTGGAAATGATTCGCGACCCACTTTTGGGTCGGGACCCATAGGTTAAGAACCACTGCATTAAACTCATGTGCTGGTCATATTTTGAGCAAGTCGTGCTAGGTCTCGCTTTGGTTCTTGCAAGGCGAGTCTTGCTGTAAAACTATGATAGCAGGATCAAGATTGCTCATCACAAATTGTCATATTATAAGCTAAGAACTTAAGGATATCAAGCAGACTATGAACAATTTTGGAAAAATCTAATTGTTTAAACCAGTCGATCATATCGTCAATTAGTGACAATTTATGTTAGAAAGTTTCATTAAATACGAGAAACACTAGATTGAAGCCATTGGCAACGACAAAGATTTGAACAAATTCTTCTTAAAAGTTTCCAACAAAATCTTGATTAATCTCAAGTAAAATGTGCCAAGTTAAGTTATGCACAATTTATATTTAAAGAAGAAGCCTTTTAGTGAGTAAAGAAACTTTTGAGAAGCGTTTAAAACCTTTTGGAACACTTTAAGCACCGTGAATCCTTATTTAAAGGCTAGGAGTTATTGCTTACTTCCCAAACAAAAGAAAACTCAACAGTTTTCAGTAAATATACAAAACCTGCGAAAAGATCAGGACTCAGTTTGATTAAAATTTTAAACAGGTCGCTTCAGGGATAACAATGAGCTTGCAACGTTTGCTCGAGTCAACGATGGAAATAGTAACAGCGGGAACAACTTGAATATCAATCTTCCGGATAACAATGGTGTCCTTCGTCTTGAAGTTGAGTTACGTGACAAGAATGCAGGAAAACAGAGACGTGGAGGCAGACCCGGTCGTGGTGGTCAGGCCAATGTTCGCGCAAAAGTTCCAAGCAGTCCAACCGCACCAAATACCAACTTAAACATGCTGGTTCCAATGGAAAAGGTAAAGTTTTTTGTTTAGTGTTTTCCATAGTTCGATTTAATTTTGTTCTTGGTAACAGAAAAATTACGATGTTTAACCATGAAAATTCGACATTTTCTTCATAATTGTTTCCGTTCAAATGCATTTGCAACTTCTTATTAAGAAAATATTGCTGCGATGAATTAAATCCGACGCTTGCACACTTTGCTAGTAATAAGTTACGAGCATTTAAGTTATAAACAAAAAAGTAGTTACTGAAAACCTGACTTATTGAATTTGTTTCCAAAAAATTTTAAACTTGTTATTTGTTGGTTTGCAACATTGACATTTTTTCCTCCCGAAGAATCACTAGTCTACATATATCACACGATACAAAATCAAACAATTGTATTTTTTTTAGATCATGAGCTTTTAGAAAGTAGTAAGTTAAACAAAAATGAGCTAAGCAGTAATTACACTGGTCTTCAAAAAAAAATTCCATCATTATTTTGCATGATTATTGCAGATTTGATACTTTTAAATATATATATAGTATTAAAATTTACGTATCAATTATATATTTTTCTAATGAAATTTCTGTTTTAAAATCAAATCATAAATTTCATGATTGACACAATATGAGATACAATCCGTTGCGAAACATGAAAACCATTAGACGATCTAATCAATTGTTGTTAATAATATTCCGCTTTCTAGTTTTCTTCCTTTTTATATCTTCGATTGGAGTTTCGCGACGAATTGACCAATAGAAATCTGCAAGCATTAATTCTGACCATTTTCCGTTGTAGCGCCTCTCCATGAGCAACATGTCTTGATGAAACCCTTCACCGTGTTCATCTCATGCTGCTACAAGATTTGCTGAGAAAAATCGAAGTGAAAGTCTAAAAAGTGAATTTTAAGCGATTTTAATGCAACGTATTTCAGAGTTTTATGCGAAAAAACCAGTTCTTAGATAATTTGCTGGTGGTTTTCATTTTTATTGTTTCCAAAAAATTGTGACACACTTTTACGAAAGCTGTCATGCCCATTTTTACGCTTCATTTAACGTTATTTGAAAATTTGCGTTTTCATAAGCTCTCTTATTTGGGAACCGCTGATTCGAGGAAATTTTGCTTTGAGGTATTAAAAGCCTTCATTATCCTTGCTAATGGCTTTTTAAAGAAATCAATAGACCCAGATTTATATTTCACTTTGAACTATAGGTTCATCTTTTACATTCTTGACTCCAGGAGTCAAAGTTGATCTTTGCGGCCAGTTGTTTTACTACGTAGTGCTTACTAAGAAACAACACAACTTGATGTATCCTGATTGCAGTCCAGTTAAGATTGCTTTAACTTTAACATCAGCACAACTGTTGCACATGTGCGGTGAATATTTTTTTCATCTAATAATATCTTCATAATTTCATACTATTCTTATGTGTTTGATCCATGTACGAGTAGAACTGAAGGATATTTATGGCCATTGTAAAGAAAGACAACTTTCAAACTGATTTCGGTCAAATCAATAAGAAGTTCCCATCCTTTTGATCCTTCAGGGAAACCCAGTTCTTGTAGAAGTCTTTGAGCATCATTACAAAATACCAAGTCACCCGCTTTGGTGAAGTTACTCATAAAATCTTCTCTTCTGTTAGAAAAATATGAGACCCTCGTATTTTCATCTATCAAATTCGTGGCTAATACGCACTGGCGGTAGAGCTTCCTTCCTTCTAGGAACTGGTTTTAGTGGAGATGAGATGTTTGAATATTAAATTTTATCCTTATTCTTTTCGTCAATCCCTTTATCTTAGTCATGCAAAAATAATAATCGTTTTCTTGATCTTGAGGCTTACGTCAAATAATGGGTATTGCGAATGGCATGGTCTTATGACTTCCTCCGAGCGAATCTCCTCAAGTTTCCGAGAAACTGCTACAGCATATTTTCGGGAGCCATTTTTTGTCTCTTTCATCGACTGGAAACCCAAAGTAACGCTGATAAGCACTTTAAACCAGATCCGACAATGTATTCCGTTTCTATAGTCTAAACTAAAGCATAAATAATATACAGCACAGATACTTCGAGCTGTCAAAAAAATGAGGCAAATTATGCAAAAATCACTTAGTCTTCAAAAAGAACGAAATTTCTCCAAGTGAAATTAGGCAAATGTATTGTGGCGAGACCGCATTCGTGTGCCAGCAATTCGTGTACGCACACACGCCGCGATCGAAAACGTATGTGAATAGCACGTGTACCGATGCAAATTAGAACACTAATACGTGTACACAATTCCCCACGACGAATCGTATAAGAGAATTGCGGCAATTTCGCTTTAGTGTCCGTGATATAAATTCTTTATGCTAAGTGTCGAGCAGACGCCCCATTTTTGAATGCAAACATGATAAACATTGTGTGGCTGCGTTAAGCTACACCAATGGTTTGGTACTGCATGGAAAATGTTTGTCTGTAATAAATGATGGTGTGAAAGTAGGTTGAAATGTTTGATGGATGGATTGTTATGAGAAAAGTACTGCAAATAAAGATACATAACAGATTTTCTGTTAGTTACGGAAAGTGAACACCCGCCTCAAGGAGCAACGTTTTAATTTCTTTCAATATATGTACGAAACTCTTTAAAGTAGCACATCTGGGTATTCAATCTCAATCTCAACTGATTTTTTACTTCCCAGTGTTATATGGAAAGTTATTGTAATCGCCTCGAAAATCAAAATTGAAATTTTCAACATATCTTTACGTTTTGAGGTCTTAAGAGTATATTTAAAGTGTTATAGGAAAGAGAAAAGTATGTGTGTGTGTACGTACGTACGTAGAAATTTTTTTTCTATGAGCATAACTCATGTAAACAAAGTCGTATAGAGTAAGTTGAGGTGTCAATCGAAGCGTCTTTGCAATTTTAAGAGCTGATTAGTTTTTGTTTGTTCGGGGGGTTTGTTGTTTTGACCCTTTGAAGGTCATTTCTGTCATGTGATATATCTCGCGAACTAAACATAGGATTTGCATTGTTAAGGTGTCTACTGACGTTTGTGTGATTCTGTAATTTTTTTTAAAAAATTGATACAGCCTTTTTTTAATTTATTGAAAAAGTGCAAAAAATCAGGTTTTTTCATAAACAATAAATTTTTAACCTGATTTGCACAACATAGTAATAAATGTTTATAAAATTCATAAATTCTTATCAGTTTTTGAAGAGAAACCAGCAAAATCTTTTTCCATGATTACAAAAAAAAAATTAAACAAGCCGCGAGGTGCGACCCTTGTGGTCCACACGGTCACCTTCCCAGTAATATCTACATAAACATCAAAAACATTAAACACAATAATAATTTTGAAAATAATACTACTTTAAATAATAATAGTGAGAGCTATTCATAACAGTAACAGGAATGAGTTAATATTAATCATATCATCTACGGAAGGTTTTTTGGATTTCCAACATTTAAGCAATTTTTTTATTAACACTGAAACACTGTAAAAACTATTAAAAATCTGCTCAAATTATGCAAATATTATAAAACTTGGATTGAATTTACAACAATTGCCTTAGAATAAAAGATATAAAGTAATTTCATTCGAATGAACCCTCTATACATGATAACTTTGAATGATTTGTTTATTTTAATTTTTTTTTATAATCATGGAATATGATTTCACTGGTTTCTCTTCAAAAACTTATAAGAATGAATAAATTTTATAAACATTTATTACTGTGCTGTGCAAATCAGGTTAAAAAATTATTTTTTATGAAAAAACCCTAAAAGCCTAATTTTTTGCATTTTCTTTTATTAAATTAAAAATCGGCTGAAACAATTTTTACATAATGTTAAAAAAATCGCAACAATGTTAATACACGTCTATTGACACCTTAATTATGGAAATATTATATCTGGTTCGTGAGATAGAGTGAATGATATAAATGACCTTGAAAATCATGATGACTATCAATGATTTTTTATTTTTAATTTAATTTTTTTTCTAATTATGAATAAAAGTTTTGTTCATTCTTTTACAAACACACACACACATCTCATTTTCTAAAAACACTTTAAATATACTCTAAAGACAACAAACAACAACAAAGTCGATACAACTTTGTTTACGTGAGTTTTACTCGTAGAAAAACTATCCACGAACGCATACGCATCTTGAGGTCCACACGGTCAACTTCCCAGTAATATCAACACAAATATTAAAAATATTAAACACATTAAAAATTTGAAAATACTACTACTTTATAAAATAATAATGTATCTCTCATAAATGTTATTGGAATGACTTAATATTAATCGTATCATCTACGGGAACGTCCATTGATTACGTAAGAATTTTAATGGATTGATTGAATATTCACGCGAATCAACCGGTGGGTGGTGCGGGTAGTTTACAAAGCCTTTTCTACGTTATTTGTTATTTTCATATCGATGCTTAAAGGGCAAAGAGCGCTAGCAAAAATGAATGCAGTTTTTGTTAGTACGCCCACTGAAACATTTTGTCGCGTGGTGGCCATTTTGGATAACTGTGTTCAAAATTGCCATGACTTCGGCATCATCATTGAATTTATATTTTTTCAAGATTTGACATCAATCAGACTAATACTTATTTCTTATTTTCAGTTGATCTTGAAGAAGATTGAATGTGCAGACAATAATCGGTTTAATTGCTTGTAAAAACGAAAAAAGCATTACGAATGATGATGGAGGAAGCCATTGAAATCTTACGAACACTAAAGAACAAAACTACTAAAAACTGCAATTTTTTATTTGATGAAAGTTTTTAAAGTATATGATCTTGCAAAATATTGACTACAAAACATTTTACCATTCAAATGCAAATTTGATTAATTTTTCTCGGCTTCCAAAATCTACCAGTTTTCTTTTTAAATAAAACACGGTACTGTAAAAACTATTCAAAATCTGCTCATTTTATGCAAATAATAATAAACTTTGATTGATTCAACAACAATGTCTTTAGAATAAGAGTAATCAGGGAATATCATTCGTATAAACACTTTTTACATGGTGACTTTGAATTATTTTTTATTTTCATTTTTTTTGTAATCACGGAAAAAAGTTTTGCTTTCTCTTCAAAACTTAATAATTCTTATTAAGTTAAAATTTTTATTAACATTCATTACTGTGTTGTGCAAATCAGGTTAAACATTTATTTTTTATGAAATAACCCTTATTTTTTTTCCAATTTTTTTTCATTAAATTAAAAAAACAGCTCCGACGATTTTTCAGAAATGTAAAAACATCACGAAAATGTTAAGATGCGTCGATTGACGTCTCAGTGATGCAAATACTATATTTGGTTCGCGAGATATGGTAACTGACACGAATGGCCTTGAAGGTCATGATGACTTAATGATTTTTTTTATTTCTAATTTAATTTTTTTCACCATCATTAGAAAAAACAATTTGCTGGTTTTTTCAACAACTGTTTGGCGTTTATAAATTTTGTAAACATTGAAAACTGCGTTTTGCAAATCAGGCTAAAAATTAATTGTTGATGAAAAAAACGTTAACTTTTGTTTTAATAAATTAAAAAATTGTTCTAAGGTTTTTTTTAAAAATTTTCATAGAGTTACAACAATGTTAATACGCGTCGACTGGCACCTCAATGATTGAAATCGTATGTTTGGTTCGTGAGATCTAGAGCATGACAGCAATGACCTTCAAGGTGTCAAAACAGCAAACCCCCGACCGAAGTTTCCCAAAAACTAATCAGCTCTTAAAATTGCAAAGACGCTTCGATTAACATCTTAACGAAGTCGATACGACTTTGTTTAGTGAGTTATGCTCGTAGAAAAAACTGTCTACGAACGCACGTTCGTAAATATCACACACACACACATACATAGTTCTTTCTAAAAACACTTAAAATATACTCGTAAGACCTCAAAACGTAAAGAGATGTTGAAAATTTCAATTTCGATTTTCGAGGCGATTACAAGAACTTCTCATATACCTGGAAGTTAAAAACATAATATTTATAAATAATCATTCGTACCTGAAGTATGAAAATTTCGACTCGGGTTGATATGATACTATGTACTTCCTAATTCAATAACCATATTCAAAAATGTATTTTCTTTCAGTTGCAACAACAGAAATTAGGACACTTTTAAATTGTTTATTATTGCAAAGATGGTTTTCGCAAGCTTTTTGTGGAGGGAAATTTTGTATAAATGTTGCTTTTACAAAGTCGGCTAAATGCAATAAAATCGCAACTTTCAAAATCATTAAAAGAAAATAATAAACACTTAGTAAAATTGTCCCCAATTATAAATGCTTATAATATTGAATGGAATACCACAAATTTACAAATAGCATATACAAGAAAATTATTAGTGTGAATGCGACCATCTATCTGTTATACAAAATATTTTGGTTCTTTAAAGGTCTGCATGAAGAGTAACGCGTCAAAAATGTTTGTATTTGAGGCAAGTGCGAAACCTAAAAAAACAAATTCTCGTGCTGCTCTACTTTATGTCTAAGTTTTAATGACTTAATGGCTCGGCAAGTTTCATGGTTATATATTCAAATTGTTCAATTAATGGATATTTGAAACTTGGACTCATTATCGATGTAAAATTCAGTCATTACTATTCAAATAAAAACCTAGGCTCATCTCCTCTTTGCCCTAAACCCTTATTTAAAAATAATTTTTATTGTAATTGTTTCTACTACCTACATATATGTGGAACGACCTTAATGATCACATTTCCCCTATCCTTAAGAATTCATTTTTCGAGAAAATTCTGAAAATTTCAGAATAATTTAAAATCAATCATGCTTTTTGCTTAAGCATATATTGTTAACTGAAAACTTGTAACTTTTTCCAACATCCAAGATATTAAAATTGACCAAAAGCCAAGCATAGATGTTTTTGTGTATTTAAGGCTTTTTATTGCTTACAAAAAATAAGATAGTGAATAAAAACAATTCAAGTTTTCTCGTAGAAAACTTTCATTGATAGCTTGAATTGTCTTAATTCTAATTCAAAGATCACCATCCCATTCCGGGTCAGTGTAGTTAAGTCAGTTAAGCGCGGCTAAAACGATGTTTTCCTTTCAAAGTGGAGAATTTTTAACTCATTTCTAAAAGTTCCTTGTAAATAACACCGACCGTAAATTATTTCAAAGATATGATTAAAGGCAGCTTGCACTGTTGCCTTGAAAACATGACTTTTATCCCGTCAAATGCTTACTCTGTGCATAAATGCCAAAAATTATCATAACCACACAGTGCCGTTTCGTGTCTGGAATATATTACCGCTTTGTTGAAGGGATTTTGTTTTTATCGCAGACCTTACTACCAAGTCAAGGAAGAATAATATTTATGGCGTTTGCACACTTACTTGCAAGCTTCTCTGACGCTTAATATTTTTCAGAATTCAAACCTTGTGTGTACATATGATAAAGAATATAATTTGAGCCGCTGAAATAACTATGTTTTGCCACCACTTAACCATACTCATATCCGTTAAAAAATACATCACACATCAAATATAGGACACTTACATACCCTTCAGATCAATTTTATCTGTGTGAATGCGGTGAGTTAAAATATAATCCAATTTTTAAGCAACGCTTATTGTACACGACATGCAAAAGCTTTTACATGCACATTGCTGTAATTTTGAAGTCATGTAGATATCGTTCAATTTCTGCTGCTTTGACGCTCGGACAAATTTACTCCAACTCATTTTAATCAAATAACAACCATGCGTGAAAAAATGATGTTTGAGTACACGACATTTAAAGTGGTGAATGCACACTGACGGCATTGCAGCCTTTGTGCCTGCATGCATACTTTAAACGATTTCATAATTAAGCAGACTACACTTTTTAATTATTTTCCAATGTTTTTGTCGGTGATTGCGAACTAACATCTGTCTACGAGAACTAACATAGTTTTCGTCACTTGATTTTTACAATGTTCATTTTTCTATGTCTCGTCTTTTTTAATGATGTGCCTAAAATGCCAACAGCATGACTGGCGGAAGATGTTACGTTTGTCAGAGAAAGCAGCAAATATATGTATGCGCATATAGTGAAAATGACAAAATTTCATGACAACAGTATTCCGGGAGGCAGCGTTCAATGAGAAAGTCTTGATGTTCACTTGGTTGGGTAAAATTTGACGTGCGTGATACATATATAACACATCAGTAATCAGATTGGAGGTGGTACTGAAACTAAATTGTACTTTTCGCACATTAGTTGTGTCCTTCTTCAGTGTATTGCTGTGTCTGAAGAGAAGACATGGCAGAGTAGGCTCGAGGATGTATTTGAAGGCACCAACAAAATCCATAGAAACATAGAATTCACTTTGGAAAAAGAACAGCATGATGAGATTGCTTATTTAAATTTAAAAGTAATAAGAGCAAACAACAGTTTTGAGTTTGACATACACAGGAAATCAACTTACACTCAAAGGACTGAATGAATAATTTGGTGTATATAGTATCATACATCCAATTACTCATTCATACACAAAATGGCCGCATACAACTCAATGATTCTCCGAATCGTTACGATCCCTCTAAATACTGAGCGCAGCATAAAGGAAAAAGAACACATCCTAGAAACGGCACAAATGAATGGGTTCACCAGGAAAATCATCGAGAACCGTATCAAGAAGATAGAGCATCAGAGGAGAGTACGAGAACTAACATCCCTAGAAAGTAGCGAAAATGGTCGAGTTAGCAAAAAACGGGTAGCAATTGAACGCTCAATAATAAGCGGAAAACTATGTTAGCTAAATTCAACATCGAAGCGACAATAACGAGAAACAAACTCAAACTGATTCTGGGGACAACCAAAGATCCACAAACTGCAACAGAAAAAAAGTGATTACGAGATCACATGATCAGATTGCGATAAAGTATATATTGGACAGACAATCAGACCGATCCAGAAAAGAGTGCAGGAGCACATTAGAGAAGCTGAACTAGCCACCAAACATGGTCGGACTGATATTAGGTCATCGGTGGCAAAACACATTGTCGAGGAAGGCCACATGACCACTAGGGCAAACTCGAAATGCATAAAAATGGTCCAAAACGATTCTAAGCTGGATGCCTATGAGAGTCTTTTGATTGCGAGAACCCAGGAGTCGAAACGTCTGAACCACGAACAAGGTAATGGTTTCTCGGATCTTATTAAATCAATCCTGTAGAAGTCATAAAGTTATACCGGGATTCCATTATAGGAGGATATAATTAATTAGCATGCAAGCTGAGTACATTTGAGTAAGATTCTGCCATGTCTTCTCTTCAGACACAGTGATACACTGAAGAAGGACATAACTAATGTCCGAAATTTACATTTGGTAATAATAAAATCGAAATCGTATAATAAGGGAAACGAAAGTCTTTTCTTATATTTTTAAGATATACGTTTTGTAGAAACTCGTCGATACGTCATTGATACGTAAAGATATGTTGAAAATTTCAATCCAGATTTTCGGGGCGATTGCAAGAACTCACATTTACTTGAAGGTTAACAATTTAGAAACCAAAAGGAGCAGTCTCTGGAAAGGGAAGCATGGAGGCTGTCCAATTTATGTTACCATAAATAGGTGTAAAAATTATATCACATTTCTGTCAGTGAAATAATCAACGTTATGTATCCAATGTTGATGTTGCTTAAAGTAGTTCACTTCCTTAAAACGGAACGCAACAGCATGACACAAATTTTTAACAAAGAATATACAACGAAAATCCTTTTCAAGTTAAATATGGCATGAGCAGTCTCAATGTAGCACACTGGAATGCCAGCGCAAGATAGCAAAAAATAGATCTTAAAAAAAGGCGGAAAATACACAAAATCGAGCTAACCTTTGAGAATCATTTATCAAGGAAAACAGTTTTAAAATGCTTGGAACCATCTGTTATAACAAAAACCATGCTGATCACAAACGTCATGGAGGAACAGCTATTTTAGTTAGCCGTATCAAACACCATACAAATGTATGCAATCAACAAAAAAAACTATACTACACAGCAAACAATATTGAACAGCGTTACAACACATTTTGCATAGCGCCCATACAGCTACTGTCCTCCAAAGAATAAGATCATAAATTTAACGATTCCTTCAAAACGCTCGCCGCCATACTTTCAGATGCAGGTGACTTCAACGCAAAACTCTCATTCTGGACTTCCCGTTTAGTGTCTAAAAGCTACTTAATTCACTTATACGAAATAGCCTTCAGCGCATAACTGGAGAAGCATTTACTTATTGGTCTTCCAATCCAAAAAAACACCCTGACTTAATAGATTTTGGCTCAATTAGAAACATTCACCGCATACCAATTACAGCTTTGACAACTAAATATCCGTAGTGAGACAATTCTCTCACTATTAGACCCTCGTGAGAGATCGCATTTATGTATAACCTTATCCCAAACTTTAAAAAACAGCCGAGCAAATTAGCAAAAACTACGCAAAAACATTTTTGGTAGCTTCTGCTCTAACATAAAGTTAAAGCTCAACATAGAAATTTATAATCCACTTGTATTTTAAACATCAACTATCAGAAACTCTGGCATTCACAGGGGGAACAGTAATATCATGATATGATAGTGGCAAAAACTCAGATCTTCCAAAACAAAACTGGCTTGAAATGATGTTGTCAATGTCTTTCATTAAAAACACTGATGAGCAAAATTTTGTTGCAGAATGGGACCATGCAGCTGCTAACAATTACTACGTCTGTATTGTCACACGCCAAATTAAAAAGGCGGCCAAATTCAGTGTTCTAGTGGAAATTGGATCACCGATAATATCTGGAAAGTGGGAAAGTTTGGCAATATCTGGATGAAGCATTCACCCCTAACAATGTGCGATATATTGCTGATTTACCTAAACCAATTGCAAAATGTAATTGTAATAACTCTCTCAAATTTTCATTTTGTCGTTTTCAAAGAAGCTAGAGGCGATCTGCACAAATAAAGTCGCCTATATTAAATAGACAACCGCAGAATGAGTGTTACTCAGAAACATGGACAGATGCAAGAATAAGAATGGTACTAAAGACAGGCATGAACACAACCTTCATTACATCTTCTTACTCCCATTTCTATCTAAAAATTTGAAAGATTATTGAGGGAGGAACTGCCACTGGCCCTGATAGAATTCCCGACTACCAGTTTGGATTTCGAGAAACTACTATTGAGTGGGTCCACAAAATAGTTAATCAGTTTAAGACAGCATTTGAGAATAAAGAATATTCCGTTGGGCCATTCCCAAATGCACCCCACGCTTCCTACAAAGTATGGCACGATCGGTTTAGATATAAAATACCTTCAACACCTTCCACCATCTATTAGCTAATCTAAGTAGTCGATAGTTCAGATTAAAATACAACGACAGTGGAGCAAACAATATATTATCTACCAATCAGCAATTACTTCACTACAACAATCTTTGCAGATGATTCTTTATGTGCTCATTGTGACTCATACGCAGTAGCGTACCCAGGATTTTGATAAGGGGGGGGGGTTATATTTTTGAAGTCTTGACTAGGTACGTTTGCTAGTTCTTCGGTGTAGATATGAAGATATAATTATGTAATCATACTTTTCCACCGGTCAAAGTTGGAGTCCTCCAAAAATAATTCTGGCAGACTTTAGCCCGATTGCATGTCTGGTTTCATTTACTTGAATCATTCAAGATATTTTCATTCAAATTATGAAATTATGCGCTTGACGTGTGAAAGAATCTACACTGTATTTGTAGACTTCTTTAGAACCGTAAAGTGTATATGCATGTTTGCAAGTACATATATTGAAAAGCCTTCAATACCTACAGGCTAGAAAAGAAAGCAACTAATGAAGTAAATGCCGTGGGAAAGTGAAACTGTCACTATGGACAGACAGAGTATTTTCGTAATCAGGGCTGGCTAAGCTTGTTTGCAGCCCATGCAGGGAACTCTGCGCTCTCAATCAAATTTGTCGTCATTTCCACGTAACGCATGAGGTAGACTTTTTGTACGCGTTTATTTTTTTTACTGAGGTGTTAAGCCTAATCCTCAGTTTACAAATCAAATGACAAAATAAAACAATCCATTTTTTGAGGGTTCAGATCAAAGATAGAAAGAAACATTCAAAAATATAACTGTTGCTACTAAGATATGGGTGCGAATTAAATAAATTACACTTTTCTGGAATTTTACTTCGAAAACTTCCAATCAGGTGACCATATTCTAATGTTCCTACCAACTCTTTATTTATATATAAAATTGCTAGGCTTCATACAATAATTAAAAGATAACGGCACACACGGATCCAATTTGTGCAAACTATGCACGTATCGCCCCTAGGTGGGATCTCTAAAGCACCATAGGCCGTAAATTTTACTGTGAAATAGATGAAAGATCTAATTGCGAAGAGATACTGAATCTCACTCAACTCCCACGTTCCAGAATGTCTCGGCGAATAATTGTTAAAGTAGGTGACTTAGTGGTTAACGCTAGTTGAAGGCTCCTTGTCAACAAATAGTTTTCGGGAATGAGATTTGATGCCGCACTATCATTTCACTCAGCTGTGAATGAGAACTTGAATCAAATCAGGGTAATAATCACGGATGAGCGTGTTCCTGACCACTTCACATTGGTCAAGTAAATGAAATAACTATAATATTGCCTGAAGGCCCAATTTTGGCGGTTGCGCCATCGATTATTATTTTTAACCAACCTCTTCCCAGGTAATGACGAGGCCTTATGTAAATATGCTTGAGAAGTATAATTCATAACATTCGAATCTTCGAATTTTCTAAATTTACGCGACGTGATCAAAATTTTAAAATGCCGATAATGATACAAACTTAGTATTCAAAACTCATCTAAAGTAACGGTGAGAAACAGTGTAAAATGGGATTCAAATTTTATGTCCAAGCATAAAACAGAACTCTTCGCCGGATAAAATTATAGTGAAATATCTAAACGATAATTTTTTTTTCATTAGCTCATTTAACACATCTTCTGTAGATGGAGTGAGATCTCTATGAATATTTAGAAGTGCCAATCCATTTAGCCGTTAATTGCTGGTGGAATTTCGCAAGTATGTTTTTAGTCGTCGTAATGTTGAAAATGATCGTTCGTTTGTACACGTAGATACTGGGAGAACAGCCAATATTTCTAGCAATTTCGATATATTCGGCAAAACGTTTGAATTCCACATGCTTAACCCATATATGGCCGTTTTTGGGCGGTTTACTATTCCAAGATGCCCTATCTTTCTGTACCACAGAGTCAACTCAGCATTCAATTCTTCTTCAAGGGGGGGGGGGGTTTGAACCCGTAAACCCCCCCCCCCTTGGGTACGCCACTGCTCATACGTTGCCACTAGATAATTAAGATCAAGCAAATGAAATACTGAAACGTGCCAAAAAGTAGGATTTTAAAAGCAATAAAACGAAAACTAACCACATTACTTTTGCATTATAAAAAATAAATATAAATCAATTTATGTCAACAATAAAAATGTAAACTTTGTGAAATCTGGAATATAATCAGGCATTTATCTTGACAAAAAGCTCAATTCGAGGGTGCACATTAAAAAAAAGAAGAGAGAGCAGCTAAAACTTGGCTCTTTATTGGTTTCGGTATATTTTTTTAGCAATATATCAATGCTAAACTCATAATACACATATGTTTATTCATACAAATTTGGACCTATCAGATCCAATTTTGAGAAACGACGAAAATTTTGTACAGAACGTAAATAAAACAGACGCAAACCAAAATAATTAGATCGATTCTGTCGGCAACCAAATTCGTTAAAAACGAAATTATTCACTGCGGTAATAGTTTTAGCGGAAACTTCGAATTAGCAGAAAATAATATACACTTGCCAGAAAAAGTATCTGTACACGATCAAACGAAAGCAACATATTAAGAAATTCATGGTAAAGAGAGCTGCTACATTTAAATATTCAAGCAACAACATTTATTTATTAATGAAATTGCCTTTTCTATAAATTTTTTCTTTGGCATTCCATTAAAAACTAGATTTTATAAATCAACAACAAAAAATTTCACTTAAACGAACCACAAAAAGTATCCGTTCATGACAATACCAAATTGAACAAGCCGCGAAAAGCGACCCTTGAGGTCCACACGGTCACCTTCCCAGTAATATCTAGATAAACCTTAAAAATATTAAACACGTTAATAATTTTGAAAATACTACTACTTTAAATAATAATAATGAGAGGTATTCATAGCAGTAACAGGAATGAGTTAATATTAATCATATCATCTACGGGAGCATCCATTGATTACGCAAGGCAGGTGGATGGCAGTGGCGGCTCTACCTTTGGGGCTAGTGGGGCTTAGCCCCACCACTTATTGATGAGCTTATATTAGTGCAAATGTAATAAAATATCATTATAGATTTCAATATAGTTTTCATAATTTCATTTCATTTCAAAATATAATGTAGCATTTTTTTCGCCCATGCTGTAGTTTACTTTCACATAGGCTTCTTGCCACACACTGTAGAACAATTTGTTTTTCTCTTCGACTCGCTTCATTGTGTCTGCACCGAGTAAAAGCTGAAAGTAAAATTCAAACTTATTTTCTCTTTGACAATTTTCCACCTTCACTTTGAGGAAAGGGCTACATCAATATAGCCCCGATTAAGAGTATTTCGATTTGAATGTGTGCGTGAATTCTATGCTGAAGCGGCGGGAGTGTGCGTGTTTGAAATAACATGTGTATACATGTGGACGGGCTGATCTTATGCAGCCCGTTCAGTACTTCGACAACGTTTAGTCTTGGCATGGTCCGGATAATACCTTTGAGCAGGCATGAGCAACATTTTTTTACGACGGGCCGAAGGAGTAGAAGGTGATGACTGTTAATGCAAAAGTAGTCTCATCAGTGTAGTGCATGGTATTAGTACTTAGTGTGCCTTTGTAGTGTTTGGTATTTTTTTAAAGTTTTGTAGTGGTTAAAGTTTGTTTCTGAACAGGGCTTTTCAGGTTATGGTATTTATGATTTTGATTAAATAAATAATTAACAAGATTTTGCTTGCATGTGTTAAAACTTGCTAGAAGTTTGAATTTCAATTTTAGTAAAAATATTTCGGTATTTTCAAAATATGAATACGGTAGAAAATTTCATTAATATTAATATTACGCTATTCGTACGAAATGTTTCAAAATATGTCTTCCATTGTTCAGCTTTACAGTTTTTTTGAAGATAATAACCTTTGTTCGTCTTGCCAAGAAACAAGTAATAGGAATAGTTTTAACAATGCCCCTTACTACTGCAGAGTCAGAAAGATGCTTCAATACCCCAAAAAAATATCAAAAGTTACAAATCGAGCACCATGGACCAAAGTCGTCTCAATTCGCTTGCAGTACTCTCTGTTTGTAATAAATTTTTTAAATAAATATCCAAAATGAATGAAAGGGTGATTGACTTGTTTGCTAAAAAAAAATCGACGTGCGGAATATTTATACAAATAAAACGTCTAGATAAAAAAATGCTTTTGTTGTTGATGTTGATTGAAGAACTATATACAATGTAAAACTGTTTTTGCTGAATTTATTTATTGATGGTTTTTGCTCTTGTTATTGTTGTTTTCGTTGCATTTATTTTAGTAGAGAAATTATTTATTTTGAATAGTGCGAAAGGCCTAAAATTTGTTTCGTTGGAAGAATTCAAATGTTTTAAACAATTTTTTTTATTCAGAGTGCACTGAACTTTTATTAAAGCTTTAAATGTTATTCAAAACACTACTAGGAATATATCTTTCATTGCCAGCGAATCTACTTTTGGAGAAACCGATCACTTCAAATCGCTTAACGCTCCACATGTGGTACCTCTTGGGTGGAGTGGAAACTCACAAAGGAACTTATATTGGTGATAGAAAAAATCGTACCAGCAGCCCCACCATACTGAACTCCCACGAGCCGCCACTGGTGGATGGGTAATGATGATTGATTACCACAAATGCAAATTTGATTGAAATTTTGATGGTTTTCAAAATTTAAGACGCTTCATTTAATTAAAAGACTGCAAAAACTATTAAAAATCTGCTCAAATTATCCAAATATTTTAAAACTTTGATTGACTTTACAACAAAGTCTTTAGAATAAAAGATATAAGGTAATATCATTCGGAAGAACCCTTTTCATATGGTAACTTTGAATGATTTTTTATTTTTAATTGAATTTTTTTTCAGAATCATAAAAAAAGTTTTGCTGGTTTCTCTTCAAAAACTGATAGGAATGTATAAATTTTATAAACATTTATTACTGTGTTGTGCAAATCAGGTTAAAAAAATATTTTTTATGAAAAACCCTAAGTTTTCGCATTTTCTTCTATAGGATTAAAAAACCGCCGAAACGGATTTTCATAATGTTAAAATAATCAAAAAGATTTTAAAAACTTCTATTGACACCTTAATGATGCAAATATTATATCTGGTTTGTGAGATATAGTGAATGGAAGAAATGACCTTGAAGATCATGATGACTGTAATGATTTTTTATTTTTTATTTAATGTTTCTTGTTATCATGAGAGAAAGTTTTGATGATATTTTTTCAAGCATTGCTTGAAGTATATAAATTTTATAAAAAATGAAAACTCTCTTCCGTAAATCAGGTTAAAAATTTATTGTTTAAAAAAGAAACCTAATTTTATGCACTTTTTTTTCTTAAATTAAAAAACGGCTCCAACGTTTTTTTCCCGAAATTTGATAGATTCACACAAATGTTAATACGTGTTGATTATTTTATTTTTTATTTATTTAATTTTTTACGTAATCATGAGAAAAAAATTTGTTGTTGTTTGTACAAGCACTGCTTAAAGTTCAATGTTCAATGGGATTAAGGTCTGGGGAATGGGGCGGCGTACACAATTGGTATTTTGTGTTGTAGAGCAACCAAAGCTTCACATTGTGTGCTGTTTGCGTAGGATCATTATCATGCTGAACGGTTTGCTTGATATTTGCCTTCAAAATATTATGGTAAGCGTATTGATCTATAGTTGATTTTATAAACACAATTTGGTCATACACCCCCAGAGCATCGCACCACCTTCATCATGTTTGACAGTTGGTATGAGATAACGAAGCTTTGACACCATCGAAATTGTTGTATTAAATGTAAATGGACAGAAAAGTGAGTTCTGCCTATTATTTGTCCAATTTCGCGGAAAGTTTTGCCCTCACTCCTAAGTTTCAGCATAATTTTCCTCTCATCAGCCTTGATTTCGTTAATTTTGGAGGCCATCATGTATTCTATTGCATAAAAAATTTAAAATCAATGCACTCACTTTTAAATCTGTCACAAATCAAAGTAGAACTATTATCGGATCTAAATACGTACATATGCATCTACATATGTCAGTGTATAACACGGGGAACCCCCCGTTTTGTTTTGTACGGATACTTTTTCTGGTCAATCGTGTTGCCATATATTGATTTTTTTTTAGTTTCAAGTGTTTTTAAATAGTAAGCATTATGAAACATATTGGTAATTAGGAAAGAATGTCCATTCAATGCTATTTTATAATAGCATAGAATGGACATTCTTTCCTAATTACCAATATGTTTCATAATGCTTACTATTTAAAAACACTTGAAACTAAAAAAAAAGAAAACAGTCAAATTGAGTGGACATCTCCTTTTTCATTCAACGAAACCTTTGTTGTCTTGCATGTACGGATACTTTTTCTGGCAAGTGTATGTTAGACGACTGCGAACATATCCTAACACTACAGCGGGAAACATATTAAAATCGCTTACATTCCATCGACTAAAGAGAATTGATCCTTTATAATTAATGTCTCTTTCATGGTCAAATAGTTTTGGTTAATAGCATCCGAAGCAACAAACTGTTGTTAGTTATTTTTTACATTATTATTGAAGTAATTGCACATAGGTATGTATGTATTACGAATACTTTCTTGGGAAAGCAAATATTAGAAGATTTAAAATATATTTAGTTGTACGAGGTTAAATAGTGTGACCTAGAGATCGGAAACCGATCTAGTCCTTACGTTTCAAATAATGAAGTGATATTAAAAAAAGTACAAAGAATAGCACTGTTCAATGAGTAAATATGGGTGTTAGTGTCTGATCAGGTTTTGAGTTTTTATTGACAAACCCATGTATGTTCCTTAAGCAGCGGTATATTTTCAAGTTTTCGCATTGTCACTTAGGTACATGATTTTTAACTTCCCAGTATATGGGAAGTTCTTGTAATCGCCTCGAAAATCGAAATTGAAATTTTCAACATTTCTTTACGTTTTGTGGTCTATAGAGTATATATAAAGTGTTTTTAGAAAGGGAGATGTATGTGTGTGTGTGTGTGTGTATGTACGTACGTACGTTCGTGGACACTTTTTTCTACGAGCATAACTCACGTAAACAAAGTCGTATCGACTTCGTTAAGATGTCAATCGAAGCGTCTTTGCAATCTTAAGAGCTGATTAGTTTTTGAGAAACTTCGGTCGGGGGGGTTTGTTGTTTTGACCCTTTGAAGGTCATTTCTGTCATGCGTTATACATATCTCGCGAACCATACATACGATTTGCATGTTTTAGGTGTCAATCGAGGCATATTAACATTTTTGTGAATCTTTCAAATTCTGGAAAAAATCGTTGGAGTCGTTTTTTAATTTAAGAAAAAAAGTGCAAAAAATTAGGGTTTTTTTTATAAACAATAAATTTTTAACCTGATTTACGAAAGACAGTATTCAATTATTATAAAGTTTATATACTTCAAGCAACGCTTGCAAAAGCATCATCAAAACTTTTTCTCATGATTACGTAAAAAATTAAATAAAAAATAAAAAATCATTAAAAGTCATCATGATCTTCAAGGTCATTTTAATCATTCACTATATCTCACGAACCAGATATAATATTTGCATCATTAAAGTGTCAATCGACGTGTTTTAAATTTTTTTTGATTATTTTAACATTATAAAAATCCGTTTCAGCGGTTGTTTTAATTTAATATAAAAAAAATGAGAAAACTTAGGGTTTTTTCATAAAAAATATTTTTTTAACCTGATTTGCACAACACAGTAATAAATGTTTTTAAAATTTATACATTCCTATCAGTTTTTGAAGAGAAACCAGCAAAACTTTTTTCATGGTTCTGAAAAAAATTCAATTAAAAATAAAAAAAATCATTCAAAGTTACCATATGAAAGGGGTTCTTCCGATTGATATTACCTTATATCTTTTATTCTAAAGACTTTGTTGTAAAGTCAATCAAAGTTTTAAAATGTTTGGATAATTTGAGCAGATTTTTAATAGGTTTTGAAGTCTTTTATTCAAAAAAGCGGCTTAAATTTTGAAAACCATCAAAATTTCAATCAAATTTGCATTTGTGGTAATCAATCATCATCACTCATCCACCAAAAGCCTTACGTAATGAGTGGATGCTCCCGTAGATGATATGATTAATATTAACTCATTCCTGTTACTGCTATGAATACCTTTCATTATTATTATTTAAAGTAGTAGTATTTGCAAAATTATTATTGTGTTTATTATTTTTAATGTTTATCTAGCTATTACTGGGAAGTTGCCCGTGTGGACTTCAAGGGTCGCACTTCGCGGCTTGTTTTTTTAGGCACAAACACTATTTGGAAACAATAAACGTTAAAACGTCTGTAAACAACATTGAAAAATCTACTTTGATAATATTTCTAACACGAAAAAGTATATTTTCATCAGTCAATCTATTGATTTCAAAATCTATTATTAAGGTGCATTTTTGGTGTCATTTGGGTCCATGTGTATTAGACGCATTATGTTCGCTACATCGACTAGTTTTCGGCGTATTTTTGGATTTTATACCGATTAACATTTAAGCTGAAAATACACCGAATTTCTTTGATCTTTCGGCCTCCCATTTTCATCTGAATATATGCAGTACTTAATGGGATACAGTAGTTTTATAAATACTTAAATTTATTGTTGCAATTCTAAACAGAGAATGTTAGGTTAAATAAATTTTTGTCAAATTGGTCAACCAATTACAGATACTAGAAGAGCTGCTATTTAAGCTGGATATTGAACATGTGACCTGGACAACTGATAAAAAAGGTTACTACCATCATGTGATCTTCCCACTTCAGTCGGGTGAACCATGCGAAACGACACTTCATTGTTTGACTGAATTAGGAATTGGAAAACAACTGAATTCTTGTGTAAGGTAGGCGAAAATTTTGTTTTATTACATTTATATTCAATTGAATAAAACTAAAACAGTATTTGCCATTGGAAGTCTAAAATATACGTTGCCTATCTTTGCAGTGTCTTACCATGTTCTGTGAGCTATGACGCTTTGACGTGCGATGAAATCCTGGAGGAGAGGTTTGTATCTTCACCAGAAATAAAAGCGAGAACATTTTAGTTCTCCGTTTGTTCCAAAAACTAATTCGAATTCATTTTAAATATATTTCGCGAAAAGATTCCCATAAATTGAATTGGTTATGAAATCTCAACTTAATGAAGTTTCTTCATGAATAGAAATGACCGAGTGCCAACATGTGACGTTATTAAGTGGTTTGTGGGAATGAGGTCGTAGTGCTTAGGTGTTTTTTTTTTTTGGAATATTATTAATGAAACTTGCTTTTCTCATTGTTTAAATTTTCGATTACCAAAGCCAAGCGCATAAACGTTTCGAATATAAATAGTTCTTCATTGAGTTGCGCAACGACTTTTGAAACTGTTCTCGCATTCGGATTAAATGTTTTTGCATACGGCCGTTTCATTCTTATATAGTATTTTTGTGTGCATCAGACATAAAGACTCCAACTGTGCTTGAAATACAAACCTTGTTTACACATATTTGCACAATTGACGTTACTTTTCCAAAATATGGTATGGTCGCATTATAGTAAAGGAAGAAATGTTCAGTTTCGGTGTAAGAGCTGGCATACTCTGTAGCTATTGCCCCGCAGAGCAAGCAGTATGTGCGTTTGATCTGTAGATGAAATGGAATAAAACCATTGAACAATAGTGAATTGGTCACGTGTTTTTGTAAACGGAACTAAAATTTTCAGTACTTATATCTCGCAGAAGTAATAGTGTTTCCAGCTAAGGACTGTGAAGACTTCATTCTATCTACAGATCGACATACTGCTCTGTGCAAGCAGCATCTTAAGAGAATGTCAGTTTTCACATAAAAAAAACGCCATGAAATGTATAACCAAAAATACTTCAAATTATGATTGATGTGACTAAAAAGCATAAGAAAATTAGCTCTTATATTTCTTAGGAACAAAATAGAAATACACAATTAAATAAATGCAAAGCGATCAATTGTCAGTATTTATAGAATATACTGAAAAGACTTGGCCAATCATTTTATGAATATATTCTAACATCAAAAACCTTGCGAAAAGTGAGTTATCTATTGCGAAATTTGCACATAACATACATTAGGTTATTAAACATATTTGTACGCTTAGTATTTAGTAGTTCGAAATTGTGCGCCATTTACTCCAATTCTGTTGCACACTGCAGCTGCAGCTGAATCGGCTTCGAAAGATTTTCGTAACAAGACTTATGCTCACTAACTAAAAAGTTGTGCAGATGAAGAGAGGCTTGCCTAGAATTTCTTCAGTGCCTCGGTACAGTTCGCTGTTTGATCATCTTAAGGATTGAAATTGGTCGGGAGAAACTTCCGATGGGTTTCCAGACATGATTGTTGGTTATTTTTCGAAATAACTTGACGATATTTTCTAATGTCGTCATCCATAATAACTAGTTGTCAACCTTTTCCTAATAAAGCAGCTTATATGCATGTGTCTATCACGTTTTTCGACATTAAAAAAGTATAGTTAATATTATTCCTGAATTTTCAGTGCCAACGATCCTGAAAAGGCGTCAAAATGGAACAATTTTGTAGAGTCGATCAAATCCAAACTAACTGTGAAGCAAGTAGTAGATGGTGTACGTGCCGGTGGTTCTACATCATTTGACTACATTCTACTCATCGTCACCGCAGAGTGAGTTGATCTAATTTTAGGCGAAATAGCAAGCGAAATAGTAAGCGAAAATTCTTAATTCCAGCTCCTTGGCGGCTCTTGGGTTGATTGAGAACAATGCACCGAACATTGTAGCAGCTATGCTTGTATCACCACTGATGGGGCCAGTCATGTCAATTACCTTTGGAACTATAATTTCTGATTATCAGCTTATTGTAAGCCCATCCTTCTTCTTATTCAAATTTGAAACTAGTCTCTGCCAACGACTCGTACGCATATTTTTTTACAACAATGTCCTATATTTTAGAAAGTTGGCTTCATGACTTTAGTTTTGGGAATGTTTATTTCACTGCTTTTTGGATTTATTTTTGGTTTAATTGTGGGAACTACAGATATGCCGTGGGGTTTTACAGACTGGCCTACTGAGGAAATGAAAGGAAGGTATGGAATAATTTATATTACTTTTAAATAAATAGTCATTCTGACTTCATTATTTATTTTGATGAGAAACTGAATTTTAGGTTTTTGTGTTTTTTAAATAGTATTTTTTTATTCTGTCTAAAAGTTAAGATATCTGATGAAAACTTTACATACCTAGATTATAAAAACAAATCAACAACACAGCAAAAAAATCGAGAAGTAATACCCATTTGCATAAAACAAAGAATTTTCAAATGAAATATTTCGTAGAAAAAATCGTCCATCTGTTGAATCCAGATGAGTTGATTGTTTGAATGGAATTTGTTCGGATTTTAAAATTTCTTTATAATATTTTTTATTCAACAAAAAACAGTGGGTTGAAATCGTTTGCTCTGCTGGAACTTTTTAAACCTCAAAACAGCCGATTTAATCTTAAATTTAAATATTGTGTGATGATTTGCAGTCGAAATTTCCCTTCAAACCTGGGAGATTGCTTTGTATTACATCCATGAGATTGGAACATTATGCGATTCGAGAAATTAGAGGAGGCGAATAACAATTTGCATATTGTTAATTTTTTTTGTGAACGTTGTGAATTTATGCCTGGTGTCGTGAGGGACACGCCGTGTTGAGCGTAGTGAGTGGCTACTGTTGTTGGACCAGGAAAGCGATTTGAGAAATGCGTCATGTATTTTTAATAATTTTAGTAACGTTTATTGCATGGGTTCTGGTATAGTAACCTTCTCACGGCAAAACAGATGTATTGCAATAACAATAATAATAAACAATAAAGGCCTTTCACATTAAAGCGATTACGTTGCTATAAGCCCACTGCCTTTCAAGAGTATTGAGCAGATTTATTTCACGTCGAGTATGACCACGGAGTATCTGCAGTGACAATGGCACGACCTTTGGGTGAGCTAACCGTGAGCTCAAGCAGCAATATTGAAAGGTTTTTAAGCTTAAATAATTAATATGGCAATGTCGCAAGCATTCAGACGGAGTATTAAAGAAGGTACCCGACCCAACGATTATCGGATTCCAGAACCTTCATAAAGTTACACTGGAACCTGCGAGTGAATGGAAGTTTTCAACCGCTTCATTTGGGCAATAGACCAAGCACTTATAGGGATGCTGATCAAGTGGAGCGTATATTACCCATAGTACCTAACGAGTTACCCGAACACGGTTGCCAGTGCTGGCTTAGCGCCTTATATATTTGGCGGACGTTGCAAACAGGTACTGGGCCAAGACCCAAAAACAGCACTGACCCAGTACTGGCACACAACGAATTTGTTATTCCGCCAGTAGTCAAATGCCAAAATGAAATTGGCGACGACAAGAGCCATGGAAATTTGAATGAAGTTGTCATTCTCACATGTAGAGAAGACGAGCCGGAATCCAATTGATTTGTGAGTGATGTATGGTCTTTGCCACTGAGGATTGAACCCGCGACGTCTATCATAGAAAGCAAGCGCTGTAGCTTCGAAGCCATAGAAGTTTTCTTTCTGTCCTTTTTTTGAATGATATGACTATGTTTTTGCAAAAAAGGTGATTCATTTACTCTCCCGATGGGCTTTGATCGCGATTGTTCAAATCAGCCAGTGAGAGAAACTTGTGTTGGACGTAATTCAATAGCAAAAGCCTAAGTTTTTAGATTTCATACCTACTTTGGTTGCTTTATTTCAGGATTGATAGCTTACGATCTACAATGCACCAAGCTTTTTCAAATGCTGCCGCATGCAGCATACGTGGCCTTGGAAGGGCAGATTTGATTCGTGTACACAACGCTTGACAATCGTTTCCTACTCCTAAATATCTAGTTCAGTCCAATTGAAAATTTTTTTTTTGCCAAACACTCTGCACTTCTATCTTACTTCAGTAGTTACTGTAAAAGTGCGCGCTGAGTCTAAAATCGAAAAGTGGACCTTGATGATTAAACTTTTGCTGTTATCACGAAAACCAGCGACCTTTTTAAAAAAAATGTTATTCAATTTTTGATCAGACTTTCATCTATATTTATAAAGACTAATCCTTGCCCTATATATTCTCACCAAATGGAACAAAGAGTGTGATCTTAAGATAAATCCGCAGAAAACGGAACTTTGCTCTTCACGAGAAGATACAAAATTCCACGATTTGTCCCACCTAAACTTGATGGGACAAGTCTCAATCCATCTCATCAGGTAAAAGATTTAAGTCCGATTCTGGACTACAAACTCGCGTGAAAAGCGAACAAAGCAGAAAGAGTGCGTAAAGCGGCATGCGCAATCTACTGTTGCAAAAAAGCTATTGGGAAAAGGTGGGGACTGAAACCCAAAACTGTATCATGGCTCTATACAGCGACAGTGGAACCAATCCTTCTGTATGGCGTGGTTATTTGGTGGCCAGCGATGGCAAAAGCATCAAACGCGAACCTGGTTAACAGGGTCAGGAAGACTGCAGCTATTGCAATCACCGGGGCTATACGCACTACCCCGACAAAGGCATTGTTTATGCTATTAAATTTACTCCCGACGAAGCTCCTAACGAAACACAAGGCCAAGTGCTCTGCTATTCGATTGAAAGCTCTAAATCTCTTGCATGATGGGAGTATCGGCCACTCTACCATATTACGGAGGGATGGACAAACGCCTAAGAAAATAGACCTCACTCTTCCGATTTCCCGCTTCCACCACAGTTTCAAGTCCGTCACCCCTAGCAGAGATGGCTGGATCATGGACGGAAATAGGATACAAGAATCGGTCGACATCTACACTGATGGATCAAAAATGCATGGAAAATTTGGCTGTGGCGTTTACTCCAAACAGCTAGGTCTGAGACTATCCTTCCGGCTACCAGATCACTGCAGTGTTTTTCAGGCAGAGGTCATCGCAATACATAAGGCAGTGGACTGGCTGAGAAATCAGAAAATTTCTATAAGAAATCTCAACATTTTCTCTGACAGTCAAGCTGCTATCCAGTAATTATCCAACGTGTATTCCTCATCCAAAATTGTAATGGAATGTCGCACACTACTGAACGCGATGTCGCTTCACTGTGAAGTGATTATTTGCTGGGTGCCGGGTCACAGTGATATACCTGGGAACTGCGAAGCTGATGCCCTAGCTAGAGCTGGCACTGAGCTCCAGGATTATACACTAACACCGCAAGTCGGCCATCCGTTGGCCTCCGTCAAGCTAAGTTTCAAGCAGTATTATACAAAGGCTGCAAATAGGGCCTGGCTTCTGGAAGAAACCTGCAGGACAACCAGGCAAACTTGGCACACACTAAGCTCAAAGTGCACCAAGCAGCTCCTCAACACGAGCCGTGAAACATTAGGTTTCATCGTATCCGTACTGATGGGGAATTGTCTCATTGGTAGACACGCAGAAAGACTGGGTGCCCCTTACCACGATTTCTGCCACAGCTGCAGATTGGAGGAAGAGAAGGAAACGATCCAACCCTTTTTGTGTGAATGCCCAGCACTAACCAGGAAACGCATGCAAACTTTAGGCTCACCTTTCCTGGACAGCCTCACGGAAGTAGCCATTTTCATACGAGAATCTAAATGGTTCTCGTCACCCCACAAAAGTCAATTATTCATGTATTAATCCTTGTTGTCAGCTTGTTTCCCTGACAACCAATATCAGCTATTTAAAATTTAGTTATGTGAAACCAACGCAATTTTTCATCCAGAAATCGAATAATTAATTTTGGTACCTTTTTCAGAAGTTACTTGATAAGTCTATTATTTGAAACGATATATCAGAAAATGTCAAACTACTTGAGTTTCTGCTTCGATAATTGATATTTGCTCATTTCACTTTCATTCAAGTTTGCTCCCCTTTTGGTAGCTTTGATGATTTAATTACTTTTGGGCGTTTTCTTGCGTTGAAATGGATTGGTTCTTTTTATTAACAAATCAATACTTTAATAGACTAGTACAAAATGTTCGGAAGAACTAGTGAACAAACCATTTCAAATTAATTCGCTAAAGGTGAGAGCATCAAAAGCTGGAAAATTGAAAAAAATAAGATAATCGAACTTGAAGATACCCTAATATATTTTTCAATTATTTAAGAGGCAATGCCAGATCACTTTGGATGGGAGTGTGTTGGGCCTTAACATCAGGAACTGGAGTCGCCGTGGCGTTGTTGCAGGGTGCTACAGGAGCGCTGATAGGTGTGGCAATTTCTGCTTCTCTTCTTCCGCCAGTTGTGAATTGTGTAAGTATATCAATTTCAATTACTGTAGGAAAATCTATAATTCATATTATTTCTACTTTAAAATGACTTTTTTTCGATTCACAAAACTTACATCCGAGACAATATTAAAAAAAGCAATTTTTTAAAACTTTCAAGCATACTTTTTGTGGGATTAATGAAATTTTTTTTAACATGTTTTTGAAATCAAGTCAAACGCAGTACAAAGTATTTAAAGAAATATAGTATATATTTTTTCCAGTATCATTCCTTGGAATTTGGATTGTCGTTTTCTTGCTCACTTTAAGAACGTATTAGAAGCATACGTTATTGTAATGTATTTTTATATTTATGTACATATGTATGTAGCTTGTGGATCCACTACTTTCACACGGTGTCAACAATTTAAAAATTACAAGTCAAAAATGACACCCGAAAGGAGAGGATCATATTACGAGCGCCACAATTTCTTTATTTTCTCTTTAACACCGAAAATATTCAGAGTTAACTTTAAGAAACCTTTGTTTTGTTAGCTATTTTCTACCACATCATATCAGGTAAAGTTTATTGGTGCGATTTTCACATGTGGTTTCTCAAATAGGCCCAATCCGCAGGCTATCGTCATTGAAGCTGTTGTTGTCATTTTCTTAAGCATTTATGCACTTATAGCTTTTAGTGTTCGATAATCGCTATTCAAGTTTACTTCGTCTAAGAAGTGGATCGTAACGTCTTTATTGAAACAAGTTCAACGACAGTAATGGAAACAAACTGCGGAGCAGCTAAGTCCTGCTTTTCCACGTTCCCAGGCTGAGCCACATTTTGTTTTGCATATGCAAAATGTTAATTTTTTTAAATATTTATTTCCTCAAAAGAAGGATGACTTCCTCCACGAGCCACAAAATGCGTTTCTCACGCGACTTTTCCCTCTTTAAAATGCAATGTGTCTCACCGGTGTACAGTGATTTAAACAAAAAAAAACGCAAACGGCTTGCGATAAAATCGTCTTAAAAATATTTCCGAGCGTAGTTCGCGGTAAAAGGGAAAATAAAAAAGTTGTGGCGCTCGAAAGATGATCCTACTTTTTTGCGTGTAGTTTAAGGCTTCTAAATTTTTAACTATCGATCTATCTACCGAGATCTAGGGTGGGTTTGGTTTCCACGATGGTGCCAAAATGATTGGGAGTGCAACCCTAGGCACTTGAACCTAATCACAAAGTATGGCACACTATAGTCTCTAACAAAAATTTATTTGCCTTCTTAAAGCTCCGTGCATTTCGGAATGGTGTGTTTGCCATCGGAAGCCGATTACACTACTCAACAAATAACAAACTTTTATGTATTCCTACTATGTGATTATAATTCCTTGTTATTGACCTAATAAAAATATGTAAATAAGAATTTACACATTTTCAAGATAAATAAAATTAGTCAAAAATATGATTTTCTTGCAAAATCAAGCTCACCCGCTAGGTTTCATTGATGCTTTAATTGAAAAGGCGAAATTTTCTTGGTGCAGCTGGCTTTCCTCTTGTATAGAGATCCTGAAGTTTCTCTAACAAGGCTCCAACAGTAATCTGCGAGCATAGCAGGCTCCCATCTTCCTTGGAAACGTTTTTCGATTGCAGCCACATCCTAATGAAAGCGTTCCCCATGTTCATCGCTAACTGATCCCATATTTTCGGGGAAAAAGTCCAAGTGCGAATGAAAGAAATGCAGTTTTAATGACATATTACATCCCATTTTATGGAAACAGTCCAACATCAGTTTAATTTTTTGGCGAAAGTCAACGGATTTGTTGTTACCAAGAAAATTCTTTGTCACGTCAATAAAAGCATCCCATGCTTGTTTTTCAGTATGGTTAAGAGTAGATGTAAAAGACGAATTTTCAATCAGCTTTTTTATGTCCGGACCTACGAAGACGCCCTCTTCGATTTTTGCTTCACTAAGCTTTGGAAACATTTGCTTGAGAAATTGTAATGCAGGACCATCTTTGTTTAAGCGTTTTACGAAATTTTCAATGAGGCCCAATTTAATGTGTAACGGCGGCAAAATAATTTTAGCCGGCTCAACAAAAGGATCAAAATTAACATTTTTCTGTCCCGGTACGAGACAGTCACGTGATGGCCAGTTTTCTTTTATAAAATGTTCTGATCGCGCTCGGCTGTCCCACTCGCAAAGAAAGCAGCAGTATTTGGTATAGCCTGACTGCAAGCCAGTTAACAAAGCAACTACTTTAAGATCTATTTATGTTTATTGTAATTTATTTTTTCTAATACAACTTTCATAACATCATATGTTTCTTTCAAATTAGCGCTATAGGCGAGCGGCAAGGATGGTAACTTATTTCCATTATGCAATAAAACTGCTTTTAAGCTAGTTTTTGAAGAATCTATGAACAATCTCCATTCTGTGGGTAGATGTTCATGACCAAGTTGAGACAGCAATCCATCCACATCAATGCAGAAAACTAAACCATCTTCTTTAGAAAAGTACGGAACTAGTGAACTATGTCTTTTTCGATAAAAAGTTACTTCTACGTCAGGTTCACACAAATTCCATTGTTGTAATCTTGAAGTCAATAATTCTGCTTTGTTAATGGGTAAATTCAAATCTCTTACCAGGTCACTAAGCCTTTTTTGGTTCATCAAAAGTGGCGTCGATACGTCTTCATACTTGGGTATAAAATCCTGTTTGCCACTTTTTCTGCTGTCTGTCGAAATATAGCCTTCGAAAGTTTCTGTTTTCATTAAAAAAAGCGGGACCTTGGGTACAAGTAACTCGTCAGAATGTGGCTGATGTTTCTTTACCGATGACACATCGGCATACTTAATACTTCGTTTAGATTTTTCAGAAAACCCCTTTAATTGTGTTAAACAGAAGTAACAATCCACGGCATGATTTGTTGGTTCAGTCCATACCATCGGCGTAGCAAATGGCATTTTTTTAACTCTTCTATTGTACCAACCGTTCAAATTCGTATAACACCTTAGACAGCACACTTTAGGAACCCACGTCTTATCTTGGTTTTTCACATCACGGTCAAAATAGACTAAGTAACACTGTTTAATTAGGTCAGAAAGAATTTTTTTTCCATTTTGGCGTAAATTCGCCACAAATGTAACAAAATAAGTTAGGACTGCTAACACACACGCGTGACATTTTCAAGTTTACCAGTCAAACTGACGTATACAGTAAGTTTTGTTTGTAGAATAATCTTATTTTCGAAATACCCGCAATATAAAAATCAAACTGACGTCAAACAGTTTTGATCCATATTTCTCAGCTTCTAGACGTGATATCAAAACAAAATGCCTACATTTATTTATTATTAGTCTACCTCGATATGAAACAATATGAGCCAAATCAGATATTTTTTTGGTGTTGAGTAGTGTTATTTGGCCAAAAATGCGTTTTTCACGTGAATTTACCTTTTGGGGATGCAATAAATGCTACTCAAGATCAAAATAAACAAAACAACACACGATTTGTGACAAAATTCTCCGTTCCACTTTAATCTTTTTCAAAATGGAGCCCAAATCTTTGAAGCTGCGACCCCAGAAACTTAAGCTACATGTTGAATTGGTCACACATTGCAATGAAAATCTGCCTGTCAGCCCAAAATGCACGATCAAACTACAATTTGCCTGGAATATCTGCGAAGATAACTTTTTGATTCTTCTTTTTTTGTTGCACATCTACGGGCAAATGCCAAACGACTTACTTCACGAGCATCTACTAATCCAGGGTTTTGTTTTACCTTCAGGCGTTCTTCACAATTATGTTCACGTCCAATTTCAACGAAATTTGACGAGCTTTTAACGAATAATTGGATGCTTCTCGAAAAAGAGTACGTTTTTTCAGTGGTAATAAAACTGTCTGCCGTCCTGAAGACTTTTTTTTTCTTTCGTTGATCATGCAAATTTTTGCAAAACTGCAACCTTCACTCTTCAATTTAAAACTGACTTGAATTTGTCTCACAGTGTAATATATATGTAGGTAAGGTACCTGAAAAATTCCCTTCAAGAGGTAAATTTTTGGAGAAGACGTTCCGCTTCTTGAACTCTTAATGTAGAATTCTATTGTCTATTATTTTGTCATTCATTTCAATTAAATTTTATTTTCGTTTTGTCCATTAATTTTCGAAAATGCGCTTATCCGCAGCGAAAAATGTTTCTTGTGTTTGCCTAAGATGATTTATAATCTTTTCACTTAGTAATGTATTCTTTGGAAACATGTTAGGATTTTGTATGCTTTTTTAAGGCACACCTACAATTTATCATACACGAAACAAGTATTACAATCCTTCTAAACTTAGCAAGCCATTTTATTTGCTGATAAAGAACATCAATACCAACGTAACAGATATAATGAAACTCTTTAATTATGCGTTGTTTTCAGTACTTTTCACAACCTCCCCAGCATTCTGCGGTTATGTGACTCGAATTACATCTAATTATGCTGGTGAATTAGGAAGTAATGAATGAAAACTTATTCCTTTGTGCATTTTACAGTTTATGTTTCAGTGGGTATCGTAGCTCACATTGAAATGGAATGTAGCTTTTATTTTGCACTTTGGATTCTTATTTCTTCCCTTTACCATGTACTTAAAACTCATTTTCGTCAGGATCGTACGCTTCTTCAGTTTTGATGAGTAAAGCACGGTTTATGGGGTTTTCTCATTTTTGTCATAATGTAAACTACGAGATTCGCAGAAGATGGTTGCCGCAACAATTAAGTTGCTATGGTATAGCATTAGCTCACTCTTTGCAGGAGTTCGTTTTGATTTCAACTGTAATCCAATTGAATTATGGTGTCCGTCCTTAAATTTAGTTCAAAAACATTGCTTACTTAATTAATTTGGAAGTACTTGACCGTTAAATGCCCGAGAGCATAAAAAAATGTGGTCTAAGTGCGACCCTTGAGACCCACACGACTAAATTCCAAATGGGGTGAATGAAAAAGCTATAAATTGTTAACTTCCTAGTTCCCTGTGGGAAGTTTTTGTAATGGGGTCGATTTTGCGAAACCCAAATTTAGACGTATCTTCACGTTTTAAGGTCTCTAGAATCCAAAGCCAGCGTTTTTAGAGAGATGTCTGTGTGTGTATGCACATAGGTGCGTTCAAAATTATTTTTCGTCTCGATTATCTCGAGAACCAAAGATCATATTAACGTTTGACTGGTTTCATTCGACGCCTAATCACGTAACTTCAGCAAAATCGGTAAACCGTTGTTTATTTAGGATGAAAAAACTGAAAACAGACAAAAAATTCCTTAATTTTGAAACACACTAACAATTCGTGCATATCCCAAATACCTTCAAAGTAATATTATTAGTGTGTGTTTTAGCAAAATTTTGATCAGTGTTGTAAAAAATGTTATTTAAAAATAAATCAAGATTACTTTATAGAAATCCAAACTTATATTATGAGGATGTCTGACACTAATGAAATTAATGGTTGGATATTGTTATAAATAATTTAATATTGTTAATATCAATCAAATATTATTAGTTGTAATTTGATATTGTAAATATAAAGTCAAGTATAATTATTCAGTAAGGATCAAACATTCTTAATAACGAATGATTATTATTAATAATAATTAAATACCCTTAAAAATGATTGTTTATTCCGAGGCCGAGATGGAGGACGAGGAAGAGGGCAAGTTTTTATCATTACTTACTATTATTAATAATTATTATTCTAAATTAGTATAAGTCCTTTTATTATTCTTATTAATTTTTTATCTAACCATAAAAGCTTTGGTAGGGGAAGACGCCTCCACCACCCAGTCGTCCTCTACGAAAGCTTCGGCTTCCTCCTCCGCTATTGAGGGTATTTAATTATTATTAATAATAATCATTCGTTATTAATAATGTTTGATCGTTACTGAATAATTATAGTTGACTTTATATTTACAATAACAAATTACAACTAATAATTTTTGGTTGTTATTAACAATATTAAATTATTAACTGCATTAGCGTCACACATCCCAAACCTCATAATATAATAATATTATAATAATAGAAATATAACTATGAAAGTATTTGAGATCTGCACGAATGACTGGCGCGTTTCAACAGTTTCAAAAATAACAATTTTTTGTTTTTTTTTTAGTTATTTCATCCCAAATAAAAAACGGCTTAACTGATTATGCTGAAAACTCATTCAGTTTTAGGTTACGTAATGAGGCGTCGAATGAAACCAGTCACACGTCAAGATGATCTTTGGTTTTCGAGATAATCGATACGGAAAATAATTCCGAAGGCGCATACGTACATCCGCTAATAATTACATACATACACACACACACAGATATCTCTCTAAAACGATGGATTTAGATTTTAGAGACAAAATCGCAAAATCGACTCTTTTACAATAACTTCCCACTGAGAAGTGGTATATCTGTCATTGTAGGTGTCAAATGTAGTTGCCATTTTGCCATTATGTTTGATTTAGTTTTGCAAATAACCACACCAAGACCTAAAACCGAGTTTATAAAGCACTTCGTCCAATTTATTATGCTCAAAAAGTCTATTTGAGCAATTCATACTGACGATGGAAAAGTTTATGTCTATGTATATTCTATTGGCCAACGTTTATCCGACACTAGCTCGTACAGTGCGTACTGAGGTAACTATAATTGCTGTCGAAGGTACTGGTAATGTTGTCGCTAATGGCGATCAATACCGACAAATGATTCGTAAGTTTTTGATTTCCAACATCAATTCAAATCGTCTGAGCGACAAATGGTTCCAGCAAGATGGAGCAACATGCCATTCAGCGCGTGAAACCATTACTTTATTGGGTCGAACCATTGGTGAACAAATCATCTCAAGAAATGGATCTGTGAATGGCCACCTAGATGATGTAATTCCATTGAACTATTTTTTGTGAGGGCATACCAAACTATTTGTCTATGCTGATAAAATAGCAACTTTTGATGATTTGAAAGTTAACATTCGACGCGTTATGGACGAAACACGGCCAGCTTTGCTGGGAAAAGTGGACGGACAGGATGGGCTTTCTAAGATGCAGTCGCGGTGGTCATATGCCACAAATTTTTTTAAAACACTAAAAGCGCAAAAAGTTGGCATATTAAAAATATTGCCCTTTCAATAATTCATCTGTGTTTTATTTGTTAAGAAAGTTCTATACCTTTATAAAACCATCCAGTAATGAAAATATTGATACTCTTAATAATAATAATGATGAAGACTCATTGCAGTAAGTAAAATGAGCTAATATCAATCGTATCATCTAAAGCAGCGTCCAATGATACTCTAAGGCATTTGAACGGGTTGGTGAAGAAGCAAGTAGCTATTGTTATATTGAAACTTGAAAGACAAAATGGATTGAGTGAACATTTTGGTGAGATTTAAGATTATGAGTCATTGAATGCAGTTCTTGTTACTACGCAGACTGAAATAAATTTATTGGGGTGATGGGTCCAAAGTTTCCGATAAGTATTGCATAGACACTGTATTTGTATTATTTTGCATTAAGCCATTTTATCTTAGAAAGAGTAGTAATGATTTGCATTTTAAAACAACATCTACTATTCAGTAAAAGTTTAGTGTTGTATTTATATTAATATGTTTTGGAAGTACCAAATGCATTGATTTTTAATTAAACCACAGCTCATCAAGGCATTCTATTTATTGAAGCATCAATTTTCAGATTCAGAAACTAAAAAGAATCTGTTTTTAAACAATTAAATATTTTTTAACTTCCCAGTATATGGGAAGTTCTTGTAATCGCCTCGAAAATCGAAATTGAAATTTTCAACATTTTCTTACGTTTTGAGGTCTATAGAGTATATATAAAGTGTTTTTAGAAAGGGAGATGTGTGTGTATGTACGAACGTACGTATGTACGTTCGTGGACACTTTTTTCTACGAGCATAACTCACGTAAAGAAAGTCGTATTGACTTTGCTAAGAAGTCAATCGAAGCGTCTTTGCAATTTTAAGAGTTGATTAATTTTTGGGAACCTTGGGTATTGGGGGTTTGCTGTTTTGCCCGTTTGAAGGTCATTTCTGTCATGCGTTATATCTCGCGAACCAAACATACGATTTGCATGACCAAGATGTCTATCGACGCATATTGACATTTATGTGATTCTTTCTAGTTTTTAAAAAATTCCTTGGAGCCATTTTTTAATTTTTTTAAAAAAAGTGCAACAAATTAGAGTTTTTTTTCAAAAACAATAGCTTTTTAACCTTATTTTCAAGTCAAAGTAATCAATATTTATATAATTTATATACTCCAAACAGTTTTTGTAAAAACATCATCAAAAATTTTTCTCATGCAAACCTGACCGAAGAGTATCAGCGTATTTTAAAAATTTAATTGCTGTTTTTTAATTGTATATAAACCACTGCACTAAAATTTTTGAAAACTACGTCAAATAATATAATATAACACAGCAACACCGCAAGTATCAATTCAATTATTCATTCGCGAGATATCGAAAAACTTTTGAGCTGAATCATTCCAAAACGATCTCTTTACATTGCAACTTAATCATGAAATTAAAAATAATAGTTTTTAATTTAATTATGAAAAAAGGTAGATTGTTAACTCTATTAATAAAGTCGTAATTTATAAGGAAAGTTGGAAGACATATTAGAAAATTAATATTTTCCACGTTCATGGTAGTTGCTAAGCCAGCTTTACAGAAGAAGCGGAAAATTACTGAGGTAAATACATTTTAATTTAGAAAAATTATTCGATATTGGCTGTGGTACGACAAACTTCAAGAAGATAAAATGCTGGATAATTGTCTATTGTTCTTTCTTTTATAGTAGTTATTGGGAAATGTGTTAGCAAGATGACATAAGCAATTATTATCCACTGGTTACAAAGTGTAACTATTTTCGCAATTTTAATTTGGGGAACGGCATTTGCGGTGTACTTTAACGCATTCTTTTCGCTACAGCTTTTGTTATTTTTTAACCACCATAATACCTTGAAGATATATAAATAAAGCATAAAATCGCACAAATCTGTAAATAATATGTAATTTCATTTTTGATTAGTTGTGTTGATCTTGAAACAATACTAGATTGTTATCGTGCATTGTTCAAATACAACCTTACCGTACTCAATTTAGAACTGTTCTGGATCTGACTAGTATCTGATATTTTTCTTTTAGGCTGGGCGTTATTTGATTTGCTCAACCTTATTGTTTTTGTCATCTTCATGCAGTGCATTTAGGCACGTTCTTTATTAAGAAAGTTTCTCACATCTTGTGTTTATATTCGCACTGAACAGCTTTTTCAGTATTTTTGTTTATAGCTCAGGTTTATGATATACATGCAGTATGTGCTCGCTTTCTCGTTGTTATGAAATGACTTGCGCCTTGCAGGTAACAAAATGGAACTATACACTTTTGTGCCCTTTGCATTGTACAAAATGTTATAATGCTATCTTCGGAATCTTTGCGACTCAAATAAGGTTACATTGGATGAAACTATCACGTAGTTTTCTGGGTGTCGTATGAAATCGTTTTTTATAGATAATATTCCCTTCTATTTTCTTGAAAGTGAGCTGTTCGCATATCAGGCGTATTTTGCTACTGTTTGTGATGTTATGTTGCTCCCGTCATCACAATTTTAGAATTCATCTCTGTTCAGATTCATCTTTCTTTAGGCATCTTTTATAGTGGCCTGAAAAACATCCGGACAATATCTCCTTATTAACTTCCTATTATATGGGAAGTTCTTGTAATCACCACGAAAATCGAAACTGAAATTTTCAACATATACTTTGCTTAGAGGTCTTTAGAGTAAATTTAAAGTATCGACAGTTTTTTATACGAGCATAGCTCTGATAAACAAATATGTATCGACTAAAGTGTCAATCGAAACGCCTTTTTAATCTCAAGAGCTGATTAGTTTTTGAAAAAGTTCGGTCGGGGGTTTGTTGTTCTGGCTCCTATAGGGTCATTTCTATAAAGCACTTTATCTCGCGAACCAAATATGAATTGTATCGTTAAGGTGTCAATCGTCAATCTATCATATTGCAAGAAAAATTTTGGAGGCGTTTTTAGTTTAATAAAAAAAAAGTGAAAAATGGGGTTTTTTCGTAAAAAAAAACAATTTTCAACCCGATTTTCACGATACCGTAACCAATTATTATAAAATTTATAAATTCTAATCAATTTTTGTAACAAAAATCAGCCAATTGATTTTCATGATTACAAAGTAAATTAAATTAAAAATGAAAAATCTTTCAAAGTCACTATGTTAAAAGGGTTCATACGAATGATATTACCTGGTATTTCTTATTCTGAAGACATTTTTGCGAAGTCAAACTCAAAGTCAAATTTGATTAATATTTGCATAATTTGAGCAGATTTTCAATAATTTTAACAGCACCTGGTTTTTATTTGACTAAAAAACTTTTTAAATTTAAAAAAAATCAAATCTGCATTTGTGGTAATCAAGACTTTGAATGGTAAAATGTTTTGTAGTCAATACTTTGCAATTTCATATGTGTTTTGAACCTTTCATTAAATAAAAAATTGTAGTTTTGAGTAGTTTTGCACTTTAATGTTCATAGGATCTTAATTACTACCTCCCTCATCATTTGTAATACTTTTTATCTTTTACATGCAATTACACCGATTATTGACTGCATATTAAATGTTTTTCAAGGCCAGCTGCAAAACAAGAAATAGTTTTTAGTTTCATTGATGTAAAATCGTAAAAAAAAATAAGAAATGCGGGGATTTTGCCACAGCCACGAAAATTTTGAGCGCAACTATTCAAAATAGCCATCACGCGACAAAATCTCTTCAGTCGACGTCATAACAAAAACTGCATTCATTATCGTTCGCGCCCGTTTGTCTTTCAAGCATTGATATGAAAATAAGAAATAAAAAATTAAAATATATTTGCTCCATTCTCGATCGAACTCCGACTGTTCCTGAAATTCTAGCCATTTCTCAATTTGTTGCGAGAAGCATACACAAATAGTTAGAGAATACCCAATCTTTTCAGTTTGTGGTTGTCTAGTTTTGAAGAACATTGAACACATAATTAGACTATCACACTTATCTCAAGTAAGTTGTTATCATAGTATTAAAAGTGCTGGGCTGACTCTCCCCTGCAATTGAAAAGCTGCCCGGTCGTAGTCAGCTATCAATTTAGCATTTAATCTGTTAACCTTATATTTGATTCCGAACACGTATCGCATGAGAAGAGTCAATGGTAAATGTTTCTAAGACAGGAATCACCGTATGATTAATGGCAATTTTATGAAATCGCATACTTGTAAATCAAAAAAAAAAACGAGATTCCGACCGCAAGGACGTGGTTGCTAGTGCTTTCCACATCCTAAATGTTTTGCGTCGTCAAATCTATTTATCAAAAGTTTCTGACATTCGTTGCAGATGAAATGTTTTATGGTAAAATATTGCCGAGTGCCGATTTTCAAAGAGAAGCTACAGGAGATTTGATTTATGATTTCCTGTCCCAGCACCTAATTCTGTTGCTGCGGCAGCTGGACTTGTCGAGGGCGTTTCGATGGCTGTTAAGATGTTACATGATATAATAGTGACTTTTGTTGCCAAATTTATTTCCATATATAATTGCGGTATACAATCAGTCTTAAGGTATACAGCTTAGTAAATTGTGGAAGTTTTATGCATAGTTGTTGGCATATTCTGCTTTGCTTAACTCTGACTCAAAAAATTCATGTAAAGAAGTAAAAATTAAATAAAGATAGTCGTAGAATATTCGTTGATGGCGATTGCTTTTCAGCAACGGCAACGGTTATTTATTAAAGCTGTAATATATTTCACGAAGTTCATTTCGACGCATCAGAAATAATATGTGGAAAATGATGTACGGTTAAAAATATTGCACATCAATTTTGCATGTAATGGTATCGTTAACTTTCAAAAGTTTTGTGTGATTGATATCATTGTGCACAGCAAAAATAAGTTATTAAAAATAGTTGATGATTCAATTAAGGGAATAAATAATATTTTACTAAAAAAATTGATAACATGAAGCAGTGACGAAGCACTGTGGTATAAAATCAACAAACGTTTTAGTATCATATTCCAACCTAAGTACCTGATTCTGGGCAATTGAAGATGATTCTGATGAAATCCAAAAGTTTCTGAAAAAAATCTTCGCTGATGAAATACGTCGAAGTAAACTGTTCTTTCTCCGTATGAATATGATCAAAACCGATGGAAAACACAAGTAATTATATTTTGAATCACCTATTTCCTGGTAAAAAAAACGATACAGCGTCTTTGGGGTTGAAAAAAGGCAATGTGGCAATGTGAAACCATAAATCTAATATAAATAATTTGAAATATATTTTCTTCCTTCTATAATGCAAATAAACAATGCAACAAAGTTTGCTTTAGCAGGCCGGTGTTAACACAAGCAAAGAAAGAATTACTGGCTAAAAATTACACTTAGTTACTATTGTAAATGGAGCTTAAGCCAGAAGAAGACGCTACTATGGCACTACAATTCACAGCTTCACTTCACCGGTGATTTTTAAAAACATTCAGAGCTTCATGATGTTTGCTGTGCACGTCACGATCCAATAAACTTCACGTTCATATTTGTTTGTTTTCAATAGTATTCAACCCATAATTCAAGGCGTAAATAACCAGTATAATTTTCTAAATTTAGCAAGTAAATTTGTTTGTTAAATCGTTTGCGGTATTGATTGTTGAAATCACTGCCAAAAGGGAGAAACTCATGTGAAAACCCGTTTTTAGGCCAAATAATCGGCTTTTGATGGCAAACCCCCGTTTTGAAACTCGCGGAGCATTTTGGTAGGCAAGCTGATTTTTAGTGCAATGTGTGGTTTGCGATTTGTGGTGACTTGTAAGCAAAGTGATGGATAGAGCTGCTTATATTTTCTGTAACTCTCATCTCTAGCATATGCTAGAATGTTTGTCTCCTCACAGTTCTAGTGGAAAGAGTAATTATCCAGTTTAGGCTTGAAATCATAATTTGAATAAGAAACACGGTTTTTAGCTTCTTAGTATATGTCAAGTTTTTCTAATCGACCCGAAAATGCAAAATGAAATTTTCAACCTATCTACGTTTCGAGGTATTTAGAGAATATTTAAAGTGGCTTCGGAAAGCCGTCTGTATGTTTATGGAGTGTTTTTCCTACGAACATAGCGCACGTACAAAAATTGTATCGACTTCGTTGAGGTGCGCATTCGAAAATTTGCTATTCCGGTTTTAGGAAACTTCGGTCGGGTGGGTTTTTTTTGTTTTGCCCCTAAAATGTCATATCTGTCATACACCATTTCTCGGGGTTCAAAAAATAGATTTGCGTTGTATTGGTTTAAACCGAAGCGTCTTAAGATTTGTATGATTTTTTAAATTTCCAAATTTTTTTAGTACAGCTGCCTTTTGATTTAATAAAAACAAATGGTAAAAATTAGGCGTTGTTTTCTTAAAAACAAGTTTTCTATCTTTAATGCACTTTCAGAAATCAACGTTTGTAAATTTCAGACATTCTTAACAGTTTTTGTTAAAAAATCAGCAAAAGTTTTTGCATGAATGCATGAGTATGAGTAAAATTTCAAATAACAAAAAAACTTTAAAAGTCACTATGAACAACGGGCTGATACAAACAATATACAAGTGTAGAAATTTTCAAAAGCAGAAGGGAAGACTTGCTGAACACCGATTCAGGTAACGGCTCTACTTGGTTGTTTAAATTTTTGAAACACGAGCATAGTAATTAAGTTAATCCGTAACCAGTCCTCAATCCTTAAACTCATTGGGAGATGTAATTTCATCCGTAGATTTTTGAAAATGTTGGTACAAATATCTCGGGCTAGAATTAGGAAATGAGCTCATTCATCACTGACGAAGTCCTCAAGTAGTGGACGAAACAATTTGTTTGGAATTAATTTAAAAGTAAAGTAGAATAAAAGATTTTTTTGGGTATCTCAATTTTATAATTGATAAGTATTTATTAAATAATTATTTATTTTCATTATATACAAAACTTAAAAACTCAAAAATTCATTTCCAATTGCGACAACTCAATTCTTTTAATCAGCGACTTCATTAATAGTTATATTCGATGTTGCCTCTGACGGTATTACTGTGCCATTTGGTCGATGATAACTCAAGTTTGTTACAAAAGTATTGGACATAACATTATCAAGATATCTTATCAATACAGCATCTTTTGTTGTCCCATATCTAGTAGTAGGTTCTCTTGGATTGTTGTTAATTTGCAATTGAATTTTTTTGGAGGAACATTCTTAATGGAATTGATTCATTTTTGCAAAATTTTCATTGAAATCGCTAGCCAAAATCAATGATAGTTTATCTTTATTAACTTCCCAATATATGGGAAGTTCTTGTAATCGTCTTGATACTCGAAATTGAAATTTTCAACATTTCTTTACGTTTTGAGGTCTATAGAGTATATTTAAATAGTTTTTAGAAAGATTGTTGTATGTGTGTGTGTACGTTCGTACGTGCGTTCGCGGACAGTATTCTACGAGCATAACTCACGTGAACAAAATTGTATCGACTTCGTTAAGCTGTCAATCGAAGCGCCTTTGCAATCTTAAAAACTGATTAGTTTTTGGGATACTTTGGTCGGAGGGGTTTGTTGTTTTGAAGGTCATTTCTGTCATGCACTATATCTTGTGAATCAAACATATTATTTGCATCGTTAAGGTGTCAATCAACACGTATTAACAATTTTGTGATTTTATTCAAAAAAATTAAAAATTGTTGGTCCCGTTTTTTAATTTCTTAAAAAAAGTTGCAAAAAGTTAGGTTTATTTTCAGAAACAATAAATTATTAACTTGATTTGCGAGACACAGTTATCAATATTTATAAAATATATATATTCTGAACAGTTTTTGTGAAAAAAATGGCTCAACTTGATCTCATGATAACAAAAAAAATTAAATTAAAAATAAAAAATCATTGAAAGTCATGATGACTATCTCGCGAACCAAATATAATATTTGCATCATTAAGGTGTCAATCGACGCGTAATAACATTTTTGCCATGTTTTTATTCAATTCTCATAGTCGTTTTTTAATTTGAAAAAAAAATTGCGAAAAATAAGGATTTTTTTCAAAAAATAATAGTTTTTAACCTGATTTGCACAACGCGGTATTAAATGATTATAAAATTAATAAATTCTTATCAGTTTTTAAAGAGACACCGGTCAAACTTTTTTCCATGATTACAAAGAATTAAAATACAATTAAAAATCATTCAGAGTCACCATGTAAAAGGGTTCATACGAACGATATTACTTTAAATCTCTTATTCTAAAGACATTGTTGTAAAGTCAATTTCAGCAGATATTGAATAGTTTTCACAGTACCGTGCTTGAATTTTAATAAAAAAACGTATTAAATTTTGAAACCAAAAAAAATCAAATTAAATTGGCATTTGTCGTAATCAACGCTTTGAATGGTAAAATGTTTTGTAGTCAATACTTGAAAAAGCTTTCATCAAATAAAAAATTGTAGTTTTTACTAGTTTTGTTCTTTAGTGTTCGTAAGATTTCAATTACTTTCTATATCGTCATTTGTAATACATGTTACTTTTTACATGCAATTAAACCAACTTTTGACTGCATATTCGATGTTTTTCAAGACCAACTGAAAATAACAAGTAATTATGAGTCTCATTGATTTAAAATTGTGAAAAAATACAATTTCAGTGAAGTCATACCAATTTTGAACATAATGGTCACCCTGCGACAAAATCTCTTCAGCAGGCGTAATAACAAAAACTCTTTTGTCCGTCAAGCATCAATATGAAAATAATAAATATCGTAGAAAATGCTTTGTATCCTGTTCCTCCTCCAATTGATCCGCGTAAATATTCAATCATCCACCAAAATCGTTATGTAGTTGATGGACGCTCCAGTAGATGATACGATTAATATTAAATCATTCCAATTACTGTTATGAGAACCTCTCATTATTATTATTTAAAGAAGTTTTATTTTCATAATTATTATTGTGCTAGTTATTAACTTCCCAGTATATGGGAAGTTCTTGTAATCGCCTCGAAAATCGAAATTGAAATTTTCAACTTTTCTTTACGTTTTGAGGTCTATAGAGTATATATTAAGTGTTTTTAGAAAGGGAGATGTATGTGTGTGTGTGTATGTACGTACGTACGTTCGTGGACACTTTTTGCTACGAGCATAACTCACGTAAACAAAGTCGTATCATCTTTGTTGAGGTGTCAATCGACGCGTCTTTGCAATCTTAAGAGCTGATTAGTTTTTGGGAAACTTCGGTCGGGGGGGTTTGCTGTTTTGCCCGTTTGAAGGTCATTTCTGTCATGCGTTATATCTCGCGAACCAAACGTATGATTTTTTTTAAAAAGGTGTCAATCGACGCGTATTAATATTTATGTGATTCTTGGAGCCGTTTTTTGATTTTTTAAAAAGAAAGTGCAAAAAATCAGGTTTTTTTTTCAAAACACAAAATTTTTAACCTGTATTTCAAACCTAAGTAATCAATGTTTATATAATTTACATACTCCAAATAATTCTTGTGAAAAAACCAGCAAAAGTTTTTTTCATGTTTAAAATAATTTAATAAAAAATAAAAAATCATTAAACGTTCAAGGTCATTTACGTCATTCATTATATCTCGAGAACTAAAAATAATATTTTTATCATCAAGGTGTCAATCGACGCGTATTATCATTTTTATGATGTTTTTTATTTTAAAAAAATCGTTAAAGCGGTTTTTTTAATTTATTTAAAAAATTTGGAAAAGTATTGTTTTTTTTCATAAAAAAATTCATTTTTAACCTGATTTGCACATCGTAATAATAAATGTTTGCAGAATTTATAAAATTTTATCAATTTTTGTAGAGAAACCAGCAAAAACTTTTCTCATGATTGCAAAAAAAAAATAAAAAATCATTCAAAGTCACCATGTAAAAAGGGTTCATTCGAATCATAATACTTTAAATCTCTTATTCTAAAGACATTGTTGTAAAGTCAATCAAAATTTATTAATATTTGCAAAATTTGAGCAGATTTTCAATAGTCTTCACAGCACCATGTTTTAACTTTAATGAAAAAACTGCTTTGTAACCTGTCCCCCTCCGATTGATCCGCGTGAATAATCAATCAAACAAATGCACCAAAATCCTTACGCAATCAATTGACGCTCGCGTAGATGTTACGAATATTATTAAGTCATTCCAATAACTTTTACGAGAAGTACATTTTTATTATTTGAAGTAGTATTATTTCCATAATTATTATTGTGTTTAATATTTTTAATATCTATGTAGATATTACTGGGAAGTTGACCGTGTGGACCTCATGGGTCGCACCTCACGGCTTGTTTTTAATATTAATGTAGATATTACTGCGAAGTTGACTGTGTGGACCCCTAGGGTCGCATTTCACGGCTTGTTGGTTTTAAAAATTATTGAACCTCTGTGACTGTACGGGAATAATCTCTCATGTAAAAATGAGATGATATCGTTATTTTTTTTATTAGGTGAAATTTATACTACAATCATAATTCATTAACTTCTAGTTTAACATGTGAAGCACACATATCACCAATGGATGTTTGGGAGACAAGAATTTCTGTAGCATTTTGAACTGTTAGATCCATGTTGAATGTAATAACATGTCAAGTATTGTTTTTTTTTGTAAATGGCAAATCCAGCGGCTCAAACATTTTATCGTTTAAATTTAGCTATACAATGAAAACAAGGTTTGTCAACTGATTCATCTGTAGGACATCGTGCTTCAGTTAGTAATAAAAAGTTACTATTTTGACAAGTAGAATCTTGTAAATCAGTAGTACATTTTCTGAGACTTTGGCAGTTTATAGTATACTATATATGGTTATCAGTCCTTGCAATGTAGTGTGTTTGTGTAAAGATAATCTTCTAAATTCTTCCTGTAAACTTGAAACTGATGGATCAACTCTTCTTCCATGATAAAATCTTAAATCATTCTGCCTGTTACGTATAAATAACCCTTCAACACTCGTTACTCGAATTAAAGCTACGTAAAATTATGGAATACAATGAATTTTACGATACCCATAGACCACCTCGTCATATGTACCTCCTTGAGACTTATGAATAGTTGTAGGACATCCTGATATCAATCGAAAATGATTTCTTTTTCCCACAATGGTTTTATTATTATTGAATGATATATTTGAAGCTCGACGTACAATGTACAGTGCGCGTAAAAGAGATAGAGAGAAAAATTCCTTATTATTTCTTGAACAACGGGATTCAGTTCAATTAGATGCTCTACAAATTAGACGCGTAGACTGAAATACACATTTCTACCTGAAAATAATTAAGGGTTTCTCAAAATTTGAGATTTTATGACGAATTTAATGACCACGGCATACGTCGCCACGCCAACAATCGGGCTTATCCGTGGCTGTAGATGTTTCACATCAAAAGTGCCGAAGAACTTTGCTTAGCAACGCTAAAAAATCTGTAATCGGTACAAAAATTGAAATCAAAATATTGGTTGGAAATTTCAAGACCCTTAGAGTATGTTAAAAGTATGTTTGTGTGCTTGTGTACGTACGTGTGTGGCCATATTTTTCTTAGATGATTTCCACAAAAAACAAGCCGTGAGGTGCGACCCATGAGGTCCACACGGTCAACTTCCCAGTAATATCTACATAGATATTAAAAATATTAAACACAATAAAAGTTATGGAAATAATACTACTTCAAATAATAAAAATGTACCTCTCATAAAAATTATTGGAATGGTTTAATATTAATCGTAACATTTACGGGAGCGTCAATTGATTACGTAAGGATTTTGGTGCATTGGTTTGATTGATTATTCACGCGGATCAATCGGAGGGGGGACAGGTTACAAATCAGTTTTTTCATTAAAGTTAAAACATGGTGCTGTGAAGACTATTGGAAATCTGCTCAAATTTTGCAAATATTAATAAGCTTTGATTGACTTTACAACAATGTCTTTAGACTAAGAGATTTAAGGTGTTATGATTCGAATGAACGCTTTTTACTTGGTGACTTTGACTGATTTTTATTTATTTTTAATTCAATTTTTTTTTGTAATTATGAGAAAATTTTTTGGTTGGTTTCTCTACAAAAATTGATAAAATTTTATATATTTTACAAACATTTATTATTATGATGTGCAAATCAGGTTAAAAATGGAATTTTTTATGAAAAAAACACTACTTTTCTAAAAAAAAATTAATAAATCGTAAAAAACGCTTTAACAATTTTTTAATATATAAAAACATCATAAAAGTGTTGATACGCGTCGATTGACACCTTTATGATGGAAAGATTATATTTGGTTTTCGAGATATAGTGAATGACGTAAATGACCTTGAACGTTTAATGATTTTTTATTTTTGTATTTAATTTTTTTTGTAAACATGAAACAAAATTTTGCTGATATTTTCACAAGAACTATTTGGAGTATATAAATAATATAAACATTGATTACTTAGGTTTTAAAACCAGGTTAAAAATTTTGTGTTTTTGAAAAAAAAACCTAATTTTTTGCACTTTTTTTAAAAAAATTAAAAAACGGATCCAACGATTGTTTTTTTTCAAAATTCGATAGAATCATATAATTGGGAAAACGCGTCGATTGACACCTTAACGATGAAAATCGCATGTTTGGTTCGTGAGATATAGTGCATAACACGGTTGACCTTCAAGGGGTGAAAACAGCAAAGCCCCCGTACCGAAGTGTCCCAAAAACTAATCAGCTCTTAAGATTGCAAAGACGCTTCTATTGACACCTCAACGAAGTCGATACGACTTTGTTTACGTGAGTTATGCTCGTAGAAAAACTGCCCGCGAACGCACGTTAATACGTACGTACGTACATACACACACACACACACACATACTTCTTTCTAAAAACACTTTATATATACTCTATACACCTCAAAACGTAAAGAAAAGTTGAAAATTTCAATTTCGATTTTCGAGGCGATTACAAGAACTTCCCATATACTGGGAAGTTAAAAAGTTGCATCAGCTGCGTTGAGTTGTCAATCGAAGCTTATTAGCAATGAGAAGAGCTGTTTAGATTTTAAATAACTTCGGATTGTTCTGCCACATTGCAAATAATTTCTGTCACACCCGATATATCGCAAATTGACGGGAATATTTATGTTTATGAAAAATGAGTGTGAGTTTTCCATTGGAGCGATGAAACAAAAACAAATCGCTTCGGCTTTAATGACAGGTGATATGTAGAACGACCAAGAAGTAAGAAATTCGACCCTCGCTGAAATTCCACGTTTGCTATGCATGGAAGTGGCTCCATTATTGTTTTGGGGATATTTCTCTTGGTTTGGTGTTAGATCAATGCGCGGTACAGAAAAAATATTAACCAAGCAAAAGTATATTAATATCTAAGAAAACAGCATGTTGCCATAGGCTGAGGAAAATTTTCCATCTTATGGACGTTTCAGCACGATAACGACCCCAAACATACGGCACGACATACAAGGAAGTATTGTAGTTATACACTGAAGAAGTCTGGGTGTGCCAGACGAAATGTACATCTGGTTTAATAATTTAAATACACGTTTTTAAGGAAATTTTGGAAAAAGGTTTTGAATTTAACCTAAAAATACAAGGAAGTTTCTGGAGGACAATAGCGGCAGTTTTTGTCATATACTATCATTTTATCTATTTTTAATATTTTTTACTGCATATAACTTCTGTTTATAACAGGTTATTTTTGGAATTTTCGATTAAATAATGTCTAAGTATTATTAAGGTGTGATTGAAAAGCTTTGAATCTCATATTGCATTAAAAGCAGGACCGGCTCAAGCTTTTTTGGCGCCCTGTGCAAAAGTGCAACTTTGCGCCCCCAAGCCAAATAATAGTCGCTTCCACGTAGCCCATGAGCTAGACTTTTTTACGCACTTTTTTAATGAGGTATTCCCGGTAGGCCTATTCCTCAGATTAAATTTGCAAAATCACAGATAGTTCATTTAAAAATCCTTAAATCAAAAATAGCTCAAAAAGAAACTAAGAACTAAACAAATTGTACTTTTCTGGCCTTTTGCTTCGCCAACTCTGCAATCAAACGGTCATATTCTAATGTTTCTACCAACTCTTTTTCTATTGACAAAATAGCTAAACCTACCAGTCGATCTTGAGTCATTGTAGTCCTCAAATAATTTTTAATTAATTTTAGTTTCGAAAAGCTACGTTCGCCTGACGCAACTGTAATTGGTAACGTATTAAGCCTTTCAAGGCAATGACTGAATTTGAAAATGCTTGATCTAAATGTGCTTGATAAATGTAATTCAATACATCCTAGGGTGAACTACCAGGTTTAACGAACGTAGACAGCATCATTAATTCTTGGTATAATTCTTCTCCATTTGAATCTTTTGAGTCAATAAATGTTAAGGCATTTTCTAGGTTCTTACATAGGATATTCAAGTTATCTAATAAAGCCGCTTCATGGATATCATACAAGAAACAAAAAATACTATTATGATTTCGGAGCTGCTCAAATCCTCACTAGTAGAGCTTATAGCTTGGTCTAATATTTTAAAGTAAAAGTTAACTTTTTTGCATTTCAGAGAGCAGAGAAGAAGACTGGGGAAAATTTGGTGATATATCTAATTCCAAAGCAATCAATTTAGCTTGAAGAAGGTACTGACTAAATACCTGATATGTTCGCATTTCCACTAAGGACTTGCACGTCTGATCTAATATTGAAACGCTGGCTGACAAATTTACGCGTTGACCTTGCAAATATTTGCTAGCTATATTAATTTTTTCTAAAATATCGTACCTGCATACATATGAGCACGTTACAAATGAACTTATAATCTAAAATCTTATTCCCTAATTACTCAGCATGAACTTTTACCTCAGGATTTCCAGCTTCTGAAATTCTGATAAATGCTTCATATATTTCCTCTATATTATTTTTCAATGGCTTAAAGGCATCCATTCTGCTTTCCCATCTAGATTCAGAAAGTGGTTTCAGGGTCAAATTTGGTTCATTTTGCTTATAAATATCCCATCGGTTTGTAGAACTCGACACAAACACATACAAATTATGTACTATATCAAAGATTTCACAGCGTCCAACAAACATCGGGCTGAATCATTCACTACTAAATTTAACGTATGAGAACAACATGGTACAAAAAATGCCCTAGGTTCAAGAGTTTTTATCCTTTTCTGCATTATAGATTGCCTTCCTTTCATATTGGATTCGTTGTCGTAGCCTTGACCTCGACAGGTACTGATAGGAATATTCAAATTTATCAATTCCTGTCAAATTAATGTGGTTAAGCCTCCACCAGTCTTATCTGTACATTCAAAAAACCCTAAGAAATGCTTACGAATTGTAAAAATGCTATTTTCATTATTAACGAACCTAATAATTAAGATGACCTGCTCCATATGGCTTTTATCAGGGGTTGTATCTACGATTATAGAATAGTATTTTGCATTATTAATCATATTAACTATTATATTTTTAACTGAAAAAGCCATTCAATTAATTAATTCATTTTGTATATTTTTACTAAGGTATTTGCTTTGAGTCTCTTTGCTATTTATTCTTCTTAAATGTCAATAAATGTCAATGATGAAATGGTGTATCTAAATTTATTCTTACAAATAATTCAATTATTTTCACATACGTACTTTACAACTCATATCCCATAATTCATATTTCTGCCCTACACGGTGCAAGTTTTCATTTCTGCACGGTTTGCGCCCATCCGCACCCATAGAAACGAAAATCAATCGTTCTTTCTTCCATACAAACTATATAGGCAGCCCGTGCAAGATATGAATTCTGCACACCAGCCAGTGCTAGCGGCGCGGCGGCCGCCCGCCACCGCTGGATGGAGTGCCTGATCAATGCGTTGAATACGTGTGTATCTACATTAGTCTATACATACATATGTGTATAGCTGGAGACATTGATCTCCGGGTGTATGAACTGTGTGCGAGATTTGGGATTGCTCGATCGTGGCAGAATGAATTTAACACCTTATGGTGAGTGATAGAATTTGGCGCAACACTCTGAATAAAACACCATAGTTGCGCAACCGCAACAAATGTGTTAATTGCACTAAATAATATTTTAATAGGATTTTTGTAAGCTACTTTCATCTTATTGATGCAATATGCAACTATAATTATCAGTAAGTGTAGATAATAGGTATTCCATTTTATCAGTTTAGGGTTTTAGCGCCCTTCTTAAATGGCGCCCTGTGCAATTGCACATCTTGCACATATGATAGGACCGGCCCTGATTAAAAGTATGTAGTCAAAAATGAATACATTGAATCTTAGAACTAGTCAAACATGATTATAATTTGTCTTACACGTTTGCAAGAAAATTGAGATATTTAATGAATATTTTTCGTTACAGGGCCTATTTTGGGGACTGGCTTGCATATGGCTAATTTACCCGGGAATTAAAATGCCTCATCTTCAAGGCGAACCATACTTTGGAAATTCTTCCTACAAATTCATATATACTAACTACATACCAACCGAATTTTTCATAAATGGAATCGTTTCAGGACTGCTAACAGTAGTGAATGTAATTTGTATTTTTATTACAGCCATTATAGTCCTTAAAATCAAAGAGGTAGCAGCTCCCTACACTTCCAGTCCAGACCTGCGAAGGTAAGATGATGTGTTCTATTGTTTTCATATCCTTTCATTATCTTCTTTATGGAAAGTACCTTATCGTTTTCATGAGCTGCAGGTGTTGTTAATTAGGTGAGAGAAAAGAGATAGTAGCAAATGTGTGTTTGTATAGTTCAAACTGTTTATGGATACTGATGGTTTCATAAACATATTTTCTTCCCAGAATTTGTATGTTTGCTTTAGCTTAAGGTTTTTGATGGAAGTCTAACGTAACGTGAGATCACGTAAAATGCATCATAAAACATAACAGAGTTGAGTTTCTACATAAACCTGTAAGGTAAAACTCGTATATAACTTTTATGTTACCTCTCATTACCATCATAATGAATCATAGCGTCTTGGGCTGTGAAATTTATGAAAATCTTCGTAATTTTAGTGTAAAATTTTATTTATCACAAGGAATTGTTTTCATTTGAGAATCTAAAAATACTGAATGTGTATCCAGTCTGCAAAGTTGTCGTTGTTGAAAAGCGTCACCTGAAGAAAAAACTTCATTTTGCTGGATCAATATTAGCTGACATTGATATGCAAAGAATTAAAACTACTTAAAAAACAAACTTAATTCTTCGAATTTTTTCAAAGGTGGGAAATTTCGGGGTTAAAAGTTTCAGGAGAAGGAAAAAACATTCATTACAATATGAGCTGCAAATCATGTACTTTTTGTTTGGCACTGAACCATAATCATTACTTTTGGACTTTTTATAATAAAATTTACATAGCCTGCACGAATTCATTGAATGATACCAAAGAAGTTCACTACTTAATACCACTTCACTACTTAATTAATTTGGCATTTTTATGCAAAGTTGTTTCAGAATATTTAGCGATGTTTTGATTACATACACAGAGCTAATATATGTACGTAAGATGCCTTTTTTTGCTGGGTTGACTTCGTTGAATCTATAGATGGAATATGTATTTCACGATGAGCTGCATTTTTAACAGCTGGCAATCATTCCTGTTGTGGTTCACAAAACAAGGCTTTGCTTAAATTTTTTTTGACCGTCAACTTTACGAAGAGGGAATGATAAGCAACAGGAAAATCCAGACCAGGTGCAATGAAACTTCAGAGAAAAAATGCCTGCTGAAAAACTTTTAAATCGATACCGTCACGAAGTAGATGAATATTGCTAGAAGAGACGCATTTTGTGTCCATCACAACGAACCAGAAAACAAAGGACAATCTTTGGAACATTGGCATCCAAGCTCCACCGGTCTGAAAATGTTGACAAGTTTGTGGGATGCACGTGCTACGAGTGTATACACTAGAAGAAAAGTTGCAATAAAAAGCAAGTACTTAATCTCTTTACTGAGGCAATAGGTAACATCCGTAAAAAACAATGTAAACGGCAATTTAAAAAAGGTATTTATTCTCAAAACAAATGGATTTGTGGATGCAACAATAAAATGCATTATTTTTCTTTCCGTGTTTACTATTTGGTGGTTACAAGTTGTGGACACAGGGTTGAGTCACTGATTTGATACACTTTTCGGAGAAAATTAAAAGACATAAAAACTCTGAAGCCCACCTCGATAATCCGATGGAATTAAATGTATTGGGAACGATGAATATACTCAACTTGATTCAGTTTATTGACGGAACATCCAAAAACAAAATGAAGATGTTTTCCGAGACCGATATGTTTTATCTAAAATAAAAAAACTTTGTGGAGCATTCGAAATAACTCTGCAGGGCCACGATGAATCGAAAATCCTAATGTATTCCACGGTCTTATCGATTTTTCAGCAGAGCTCGATAGTGCGCTGCAATATCATTTGAACAACACTATGATTTGTAAAGGTACTTCTAAAATCATTCAGAACGACTTATTAAATTGTGTGCTAGAAGTATGCCTCGAGCAAATATCTGCCGTACCTTGGCACTATGTCAGATGAGACAACTAATGTGTCCTCATAGTCACTACTTGGGACAATATTTCAATATATTAAAAATGGCGGTGCAGTGGAGCGTTTTTCGTGATATTTAAATCCTGCGGAATAAGACGCTTCGACTCTTAGGAACATCTAAATTATATCCAATATTGGATTATTCAGTGAAAAAAAACTAACAGCTCAAACTTATGATGCAGGAACTGTAATGAGGGAACAACGAGCTGGAGTTCAAGGATTCATCAAAAGGATGTTTTTGCATTTTGTATACAGATATGCACACCAATTAAATTTAATCTAACGTGTGAGACTCACGAATGCTTAAGTTTTTCGGGAAACTTGCATGAAATCTCTCGATTTTTCAATAGTTCTCCTCAAAAAATTGCAGTGCTTGATCGAATAGTAAAAAGAAAAATTTGCCACGGTGCGTCAACGAAATGAAACATTTTTTCATTAAGGGCTGCTACATGCTGACATTTTGTTTCGGCAGATGCAGAAAAAAATTGTTTCATTCGAGAAAAATATCCAGAAAATTCGGAAAAATGTTGACAACATTCTTGACGAATTATTCCCAAAACAATCCAGTTGGTCATCGCCTCGCTGCTTTCGAAGTTTGCGTTGTATGTAGTATGGAATGCTGCCAAAAAGGCTGAACTATTAATCATTCACTCAAGCAACGCCTGTAGAGGCATAAAAAGTGTCCAAGTTTTATTGAAATCGCGAAAACCGCGGGACGCACTTGACAGTGTGCCTTTATATGAACGATTACCTATTGGTTCTTACCTATACTGTGGTGTGGACCTCAATGGTCGCACCCACAGTATAGGTAGACCCAGTATGTAATGTTTCATAAAAAGGCACACTATCAAGTACGACCTGCGGTTCTACGGGACAAAGTCATATGTTTTCCTTCATTCATCATATGTTTGTTTTCATTTTTAACTACCCAGTATATGGGAAAGTCTTGTAATCGCCTCGAAAATCGAAATTAAAATTTTCGACATATCTTTACGTTTTGAGGTCTTACGAGTATATTTTAAGTGTTTTTAGAAAGAAGTATGTATGTATATGTGTGTGTGTATGTACGTACGTACGTACGTGCGTTCGCGGACAGTTTTTCTACGAGCATAACTCACGTAAACAAAGTCGTATCAACTTCGCTCGGTGTCAATCGAAGCGTCTTTGCAATCTTAAGAGCTGATTAGTTTTTGGGACACTTCGGTCGGGGGGGGGGGGGTTTGCTGTTTTCACCCCTTGAAGGTCAAACCTGTTATGCACTATTTCTCGCGAACCAAACGTACGATTTGCTTCATCAAGGGGTCAATCGACGCGTATTAACATTTTCGTGATTCTGTCAAATTTTTAAAAAAATTGTTCCAGCGGTTTTTTAATTTTTTGAAAAAGAAGGGCAAAAAATTGGAGTTTTTTTTCAAAAACATCAAATTTTTAACTTTATTTTCAAGTCGCAGTAATCAATAATTATAAAATTTATATACTTCATTTATGTCAATCATTATATCTCGAGAACCAAATATAATCTTTGCATCATTAAGAAGTCAATCAACGCGTATTAACATTTTAATGATGTTTTTAAATTTAAAAAAAAATCTTTATAACCATTTATTTAATTTAGTAATTTTTTTTTTGAAAATTAGTGTTTTTTCATAAAAAAATTATTTAATAATTTATAAAATTAACATCGTGATAATAAATGTTTATAAAATTTATAAACTTTTATCAATTTCTGTAGAGACTAGCAAAATATTTTCTCATGATTTCAAAACAAATTGAATAAAAAATAAAAAAAAATCATTCAAAGTCAGCATGTAAAAAGGGTTCATACGAATTTGTATACCTTAAATCTCTTATTCTAAAGACATTGTTGTTAAGTCAATCAAAGTTTATTATTATTTGCATAATGTGCGGAGATTTTTAATAGTCTTTACAGAACCGTGTTTTAACTTTAATAAAAAAACTGCTTAAATTTTGAAAACCAATACAAATCAAATCAAATTTGCAATTGTGGTAATCAACGTTTTCAATGGTATAATGTTTTGTAGTCAACACTTTTCAAGATCATATGCTTTGAAAAGCTTTCATCAAATAAAAAATTGTAGTTTTTAGGAGTTTTGTTCTTCAGTATTCGTAAGATTTCAATTACTTCCTTCATCATTTGTGATACATATTTTTTACTTTTTACAGCCAATTGAACCTATTTTTGGCTGCATAATCAATGTTTCTCAAAATCAACAGAAAAAAAAGAAATAATTATGAGTTTCATTGATGTAAAATCGTGGAAAAATAAAAATTCAGTGATTATGCCGAAGTCATGGCAATTTTGGATACAACTATTCAAAATGGCCACCACGCGACAAAATCTCTTCAGTTGTCGTAATAACAAAAACTGCATTCATTTTTGCTAGCGCTGTTTTGTCCTTCAAGCATCGATATGAAAATACAAATAACGTACAAAAGGCTTTGTAACCTGTCCCCGCTCCGATTGATCCACGTGAATATTAAATCAAACCAATCAACCAAAATCTTTACGTAATCAATTGACGCTCGCGTAGATGTTACGATTAATATTAAGTCATTCCAATAACTTTTATGAGAGGTACACTTTTATTATTAAAAGTATTATTATTTCCATAACTATTATTGTGTTTAATATTTTTAATATTTATGTAAATATTACTGGGAAGTTGTACGTGTGGACCTCAAGGATCGCACCCCACGGCTTGTCATTTATCATATGTTTGCTGCCATTTATGACAGAAATGGCAGCTATCTACTGGTCGAAGCACTGCCAGAGCTCGTATATGCACGTTTCATGCTAGGCGTGAAAAACGCCGTTAGAAAACTCGGTTCAATGATATACAATGGTGAAACGTCTTCGCTGACACAAATTTCATTTGCTTTTGACAAATTGATTTAGAGAAAAAGTCAAAATTACCGAAAAAATGTCTTATGTGTTGAAGTGAAAGATGAAATCCGCAAAAGTGCTTTATCCTCTGCAAATCCGGCAGCGCTTGGCAAACGTCAATTTTTGCAAGCACATGGCGTCATTTCTTGGAAGAAAATTTCGTGTTTGAAGGCTTCGATTGCAACTGGCTCTTACCTATACTGTGGTCGCACCTCACAGCTTGTTTATCACTGCAGTCGACAAACAGAAGCCAGTTGTGACTCGCTGAAGTTTTATGTTCTTCCTCACCCCCCATACAGCCCGGACTTTGCCAATCGGACTTTTGACTTTTTCATAAGATGGAAGAACATCCGAAAGATCAACATTTTCCGATGAGTTCAAATCAGCCGTGCGATCATGATTTAAAAAAAAACAATTTTTCACCAAGGGGATGCAAAAAATAAATTTCTCGTTTGGAAAAGCGTGTTACCTTAAATGGTGATTATGTTGAAAAATGGTATTTTTACTTCAATGCTGAATATTTGCTCCACTTTTATGCTGGTAATCACTTTTTATTGCTTTCAAAATTATTTATAAAAATTTGGAGATTTACTTATCTATCCCCCCTCATATTTAGAAATTATCTCATGTCTCTCGCTATAATTTTCCAATTGAGGGTGAAAACCAACAAGACTTAACATGATGAACAAAGCATTTGCATAGTATTGGCCTGCATTACATACATTGAAATAACTACTGCAAGTGCAAACACGAGTTAACTCATGACCGTTCAACAAAGTTTGAACAGGAAACAGAAGTTGACTCGTGACCGGTCAAAGATGTATTAAAATTCAATAAGCAACGTCGTGACGTCTTAAAAGACAAGAAATTATTACAAAATATCATTTTGGAATATTATACCCGAGCAACTCTGCATATAGTTGTTATTTAATACATTAAAAATTTAATTTTTTTAAAATTAATTTTAATTTTCCTACTGCAGATTTTGGGAGACTGATATTCGAACGGTGCGAAGAACTAACCGATCTACAATTCGCGGGAAAGATACAGCGTAAGTCAATTAAACAAAATTTGAGCCAAAGTTGCCAATAATAAATTTTTGTGTATTTTCTTTAGTTACTCTAAATTGAATGAGCCAAAGAGTAGAGAAATGGAAGCAGCTTTTCAGAGAGCAATAGAGGAAGCCACTAACGATGAAACTTTTAGGAAAGTGAAGAGAATGAGTTACTCCAGTAATGCTGCCAGAGAGGTATGTAAAACTTTTTCTCTCGATATTTTTGATTAGACGATCTGGATTTGACCGTGAGAAGATAGCAGTGACGTGTATTCACAGTAACCATGAATTTAAGTACGCATTCATATTCATTGTATTCATTCCATGTACATATGTATTCACATTATCGGCATTGCTTCATGTGGATTCCATGAGAATTCAATTAACAGTCCGTGTAAGCCGCTTTTAAGTCATCTTTCTTAGAAAATGTTGCAAATAATTTTAAAATCTATTCGAAGGTACATTTTATTCTGTTAAATAATGAATGTTTTTTCTGCTTGTTAATTTTCTTTGATTTTTTTAAAGATTGATATATTATTTAATATCATTTAAAGTAGTAGGTGTTTCGTGTGATAATTTTAAAAAATAATGGGTTTCATTGGCTTGAAAATGACTTTTCTTATAAATTAGACTCATTTCATTTAGCATTGAATATATCAGCTACTGCGAAAAAAAAAGAAATGCCTAGACTGATTACAAAATTTTCCAAGGACAGTTCGCAGCATTAAGAATATTCTTTTCGGGGTAAAGGATAAGATTATAAATATACAAGTTAACCACCTACATCTGATGAAGACGAATCTTCCATAAATCATCCCCCAGGTTCCCTCACTCGTCAGGGTGGGCGAGGAAATGGGTCGTAACCATTTTTTTAGTGGGGGAGCCCTCATAACTTTTTATGGAGCCGTGATCGACGCGAACTTTTTATGCCATAGTAGTGAGGATAGTTCTCTCTTTCGATCCCTTTATCATAATCTTAACCGTTACCCTTTTGAGATATATTATTTGTGCCCGGTTTCAATCATTTAAACAATTTGTATTTTTTTAAAAAATTTGGACTTCGGAGAAAACTTTGGACTCACATCTAGAATATGGAAGTGCATTTCTCGATACGATAAAATCAAAAAAAATAGAGTTGTCTATTCGTCAGATAAGTTTCAAATTCGAATGGTAATCAAATTATTGACTATTTCCAAAGTCAATCTAACGGCATCAACGTTTTCAAACAAATACGTATTTTAGCAAAATTGCTCACGACAATTTCATTTATTACTATAAATTTGGTATTGATTGCACGAAATTTCACTAACATATTCAGGTATAGTGTCATAAATTGCCAGTTGTGTTTTGGTTTATTTGTTGAAATAGAAACTGAGCAAAATACTCAAAGTTAAAAAATTGAGACGTGTATTAAATAAATAAAACATAGAAAATTCTTCGTGTTTTTTGCTTCTTGCTTATTGGTTGTGGTGTTCTAGTGTGTAAACGAGTAACATGACAAAATTATAGAACCTTTAATCAACCGCCTTAGCGAGAACGACTTCAACTGAAGCTGTATAGAATGTCACCAGAACAGTGGTGGCGATGCGAAGGGAGCCTTGGAAGGTGCTGCGAGTTGGAACCTCGAAAAACACGTACCTAATCTACCCTTCACATATCAGGATAGGATTGAAAGCAGTCGAGAAGGTCATGAAGGTTCTCCGTCGTGATGAGATGGGTCTCCGGAATTTTTAGAGGAATGAAAAATCTACAGCGCTCTTAGTGACACAAGCCAAAGCGAAATACGGGTTGTCATAAGAAAGTCGGATAATGCATATGTTGGTACAGCCTGATGATTTTGATGAGGATCGTAATATCCTCTCATTTGGGGAGGAGTTTACAAGCTCTAGATCAGGAAGTGCTTCGAATCACACGGCGAATTTCCCGCCGGTAGAAGATTGAGGATCACATTCACCTTGCGATCGGGAACGAAGTTGACAAAACGTGAATGTTCAACAAACCGTTTTGGCAATTGAATAGCTGAACTGTAAATAAAACACCTCCTGCGTTGATCATCAGAAAAGCAATAAACAATGCCAAGGAGTCGGAAGGAGATGTTGAGGGAGCTAAGAGGAAGTGAGGATCTGCGGGCTAGGTCCGGGCAGGAAATGTCTTAGGAATAAACTTGAGAAGATGGTTAGTGAGCAGCAAAAACGACCTCACATTTGTAGTGAATTATAGTTAGGGAGTACCGACACGAAAGAACCCGGATCGAGGCGGAGTCAAGAATCCGACGTCGAAAGTAGTATACATTCAGACGAGAAAATTAAAACATTCGATAGTACCGATAAAATGATCTGACATGAGAGAATTACAAGTATGTGAAGCAGTGAAACTCCTTAAAGGTGCGTTTTCGTTGGCAGCTGTCGACGGCGGCCGCTCACAACAAGCTGTCGAAGCTCGCTGCTAAAAATGACTGCTCTTATGATATGTACATGTTGACGGTTTTGTTCGCAGCGTTTGGCAGCTCGGCGGCAGCTGTCAACAGCTAGCTGTTGCGTTTCAACTGCTTTTGAAGCAGTCAAGAAGCGCAGTCGTAGCTGCTAGAAGTGATTTTAGCGTGAACAAGTGAGCGTTTATGAATTTTATTAAAAAATGGCACCAAATTTTTCTTCTGGTGAGGATGAAAAGCTAATTGAATTTGTGCAGGCACATCCTGCAATTTTTAATCTTGAAGACAAGGACTGTAAAAATTTAATAATAAAAAATAATATATGGCTAAATATAGCGGAAAGTGTAGGTAAATCCGGTAAGTAAAAACAATAAGTTGTATCAATATGAATTTATTAAGTTTTTGTGCTTATAAAAAGTGTTATTTATGATTTTTTACTACTAAGTCGTGAAATATATTTGTCTTGCCATGATAGAGCACCTTGTTGGAGAAAGTATTCCATAAAGTCCTGCCTAATACCAAATCCGTTTGCATCAGCGTATCCGCCAGAATGTTTGAAAGGGGTTACAAAGCGTGAGGTTTCCGCATTGGGATCGTATTTGTAAAATGGATTTCCGTCCTTTTCCAAATAAGAATCTCTTAAAAGATTATGCAAGCAACAACTCACAGTTATAATATCGTCACATGTATCTGGCATGACTGCTATGAGTGTATAAAAAATCCTAAAAACTTGACACAAAAGACCAAACGGATTTTCTGAAACCCTTCGCGCTCTACTAAGTCTGCAATTGAATATTTTTTCTTCTTTTTCATTTGATGTTTTTGGAAATGGCTTCATTATATGTCTATACAAACGAAAAGCTTCATCGCCGACAATAACATATGGCAGAATTTTATTTGTGTTTGGCAACATATTATCTTCTGGAAAGAATTTTCCAGAGAGAATCAGTTTTCCGATTGAAGCTTTCGCAAAAAAAAACACTGTCTCCCTCTTTTCAACTGCTTGACCGCGCTGTTCAATTGCCGCTGCTGACAGCCGCCGTCGGCAGCTGCTGCCAACAGCTCCCAGCGAAACCGTACCTCAAAGCGTACTTTTGTAAGTGAGGGCAAATTTTTGAGGCCGTTTGAAGTAGTGGGATATGAGGACGAAACTGCAGAGATCAATTTCTTAGGGAATATGCGGCATTGCAAGGAGGGCCTGGATCACCAATCAGAGGCAGAAAAAAGCTCAATTCCAGCGATTGCCTGGCCAATGTAGAGCGGGCGTCCAATATGAAATCGGGACGAGTTAGTTGGCAATCTACACGAGGTAAAAAAAATAGATTACGTTGGAAATGAAATCAAAACTGGAAGAATTCCGTCAACTATTAACTTCGGTAAAAAATGGTAAGAAAGTATAGTAGTTGATGAAATAATAGCTCAGTTGCAGGGTCGTTAGATAATAAGTGTAGGAAGCTAGCAGGTTTCAAGAGAAGGAATGAGTTATTTAGCCTAGTTTAGGAATATGGAAATGATTTTGTCAGTGTGTTCCAAGTTCAACAGCCATGCTCGAGACTGAGACGGAATGCTCTATGTTACAGTCAGCACAAGTTGGAGGTGGCAATCGCAAGTCCGTTTTCACTCTGTAGGTCATATGCAGAAATCACTCAGCGGCTTGTCGAGGGTAGACGCGTGTTGAACGTTGCCATTCTGACACTTTGAATTCTATTCGTGGAATGAATTTTGAGAAAATCAAGTTGAGCTCAGCGTGGCTAGGATTGGTTACGACTAAAAGTGACCGGAACATACAGTATTGGACAAAACTAAAGCACCCCCTTGCGAAAAATCAGTTATCTTCTGATATTATCTAGAAAACTTGATTAAAAAAATTTGTTTTTTGTTTTTATTATTTATTCACATGTATAATACAATAAAACATACCAATAACAATTCTGTCTTGTCAACAACAAGAAATAAAACAAAAATATTTCTCAGTACTCAAAAGTTGACTGGACAAAACTAAAGCACCCTCTAGCTGGCGATCAGAATTTATACCAAATGTTGGGTAGTTTTAGTATTTCGTCGCTAGTGCATTATTTGTAATAACAGGGGCACATCTTTTTGGCATAGAAGATATTATATTATCAATGAACTCTTCAGAAATATTTTCCCACGCTGTCTTAATAGTTTCGAAAAGTAACGATTTTGTCCTGCAGTTTTCCCTGTTCATCCTCCTTTTGGCTATTTCCCACAAGTTCTCAATCGGGTTGAGATCAGGAGGTTGCGCAGGCCAATCCAAAACATCTATCTTATTCAGTTGTAGCCAAGCCTTGCACAGGTATGCTTAGGATCATTGTCCTGCTGAAATCTCCATTTTAGTGGCTCCTCTTCAGCGTGCGGCAGCATTATGTTTTGTAAAATGCCAACGTATACGAAACGATTCATAATACCATCAATTCGATGAATTGGTCCAATACCTTGTCCAAAAAGCAACCCCAGACTAGGACATTACCTCCTCCATGTTTGGTTGTTGGGATGCAGTACTTAGGGTTAAATCTTTGACCTTTTAGTCGTCGTACATGTACTATCTCATCAGAATATTTTAAACTTAATTTCGATTCGTCGGAAAATAATGCAGTTCTCCACTTTTGAATAGTCCAGTCTAAATGGGCCTTGGCAAACTTTAACCTGGCCCTCCTGTTCTTTTCTGAGAAAAAAGACTTTTTTGCAGGCCAGTAAGCCGGCAAACCAGCTTCTTCAGCTCTTCTCCAAATTCTCCTTGCACATACTGGTAACTTCAAATCAATTTTAATTTGATTAGAAGAGACTGTAGGTTCATCTACAATCCTTTTTATGACTTCTCGTGTTGTTTTCCGAGGCCTTCTTCCAGAATGTACAGGAGATATGCGACCCGTCAGCTCATATTTTTTGATTAGTCGCGATATAATTCACCGATTTATCGAATATCTTTTATTAATATTATGTCGAGATAATTCACTTTTATAATCAAATATAATTTTATGTTTAATTTCACTACAGTACGTGTTTCTTGCCGTTTTTAGTCCTTTAATGTCTTAACTCAAAGAACTGAATGCGCACCACTATTCACGACAGAAACTTTCCACAAATACTGAAGTAATGATGAAATATTAATGATTCATATCAGAAAAATACATTTCTTGTGCAATAACTATTTCCTGCTAATTGTTCGACAGTAGCGGTACGAAAAAAGTGAGTATAGAAGAGGGGTGCTCTAGTTTTGTCCAGGCAAATTTTTTAAACTGAGAAAAAATTTTGTTTTGTTTTTTGTTGTTCAAAAGACTGAATTGTCATTGTTATGTTTTTTTATAATACACATGTAAATAAATAATAAAAACTAAGAGCAAATTTTTTTCATCAAGTTTTCCTGATAATATCAGAGGATAACTGATATTTCGCATAGGGGTGCTTTAGTTTTGTCCAATACTGTATATTGGTTAAATAATTGAATAATATCATTCAAATTACAATATCATAGTATTGAAAACTTACCGATGGTAATACAAAGTATTAAATGAATGCTAAATTAATTGTGACTTTTCCTAGACAAACATTAAATAAAACCACTTAAATTTTTTTATATAGTCTACTTCAAAAGTTATAGCTTATGATTGACATAAAATGTGATGTCTATTTGTAACAAAATATTATTTTTTCCATATTATCATTGAATACTTTAGATGCAGAAAAAGTTGATTGTACAGAAACAATTTTGAAAATTACTTCATTGACGAGCAAGCATTTTGGCGCAGGCATTCTACAGAGTACTTCTTGGTGACAATATAAATTATTTTACGGTCGCTTAAATTCAACTGGAATTTTCAGTCATTATTTGTAGGGTTTGTCTGCATTGTTTGATATTTCATATCAAGTTATGTACGTATTGAAAACTTACCGATGGTAATACAAAGTTTCTATCGCGAGGTATTATGCGTGGAAAAATACTTAACCAAAGAGAATTTTTTATTTGATAAGTACATTTTATCGCGTCTGTACTTCAAATAATTGATTAATAGACGTGTAAATCATATGGTAAAGAAAAATTATTTTAAATTTTTTTTAATTTTTAATAAATTTAATTTTTTTAATAAAGCATGACTATACTAATAATTTTTATGTGCTTGGATTGCCACCTCAACAAAATCAATACGAGTATCTACACAAGCATACATACTTTTTCACTGGAGTATTTTATGAGGAATCGGAACAATATCATCTTTTGGTCAAAGATTAAGATTAGATTTAAACATGCAGGATATGACGACCTACCTGCTACGGCGAGGTATGTTGTTCTGGTTCAGGAACTTTTTTTGGAAATGTCACTATATCAACTGTTACTGCATAACTGTTATTGGATATTTATAATACAAGAAAGGAAAAAGGAATTAATTAAGATAAAAAATAGACACGACATTTATTGAAAACAAATAATCTGTTTTCAAAATAATAAAATTTATCTCTTGTGTCTGCAGTAAAACAAAAGAACATAAAATTCAACCTCGATCACTGTTTAGGTGGCTATGCATCGGTTATTAGTTAACAAAATAGTAATTAAATTTGATGGTAGTGTATTGAATGGTCATTATTTAGTGAGTCACATTTGGTTTACATTAAACATTTCCAAGGTTTTGTTTTTATCACCAAATTTACATATGATAAATGCAAAAGCAAGTTTGAAATGTTGATTTTTGATTTCCAGACTGAAAAAATACTGAAAAAATACAATTAAATTGAAAGTCATTCATAGATTTGCAGTCTTTTCTTCATGTCTATAAACTAGCTTGAGAATAAATTTTATGAAAGTGTAATAAAATAGACGAACCGAAATATCTATCTTTCAGTAAAAATATTATCCCCGTATCCATGTTCTCGCGAAAGTGAACAACAACATATTTGCATTGTTCCTTCATGCGCTAAGCAATTCAATTGAAGAATTTAGAAATTGTCAAGCTTATTGAACATAGGCATTTTTATATGTCTCCACTCTAATCTTATAGTATGAAATTCAATGGATTGCTGATTTCACTTACGTTATAATTTTTTTTACCAACAGATCACGCAACAGCCACCATTTGCAAAGAATTTCGATAAACAAGAATATTATGAAGGTTCTGAAGGTGAGCAAAGTTCGATTTTGAATATGGACTCGGATTCGTTGGACAAGCTGATCTCGACGCTCCTGGCCAGGCAAGAGCAAACCAGACATAACGATGACTCAAGCAGGTTGAATCGACGTCGAACATTGTCGAGATCTTTAACAAGTTTAATAGGACGTGGTAATAAGATACATGGCACTGCTGGCTCCAAAGATGCCAGTGGCATTCAACTGACTTCCTTCATGCCTACAATCATGGAACAGAATCAAACGAGGACCTCGTGGGGCAAACGATCGTCGCGTAATTCCTCAATAAAAGAAATTCTCAACTCCATCACAACCAATAGATTAAGTCAGAATCTGAAAAATGACGAAGAGAACGCGAATCTAGCCCAAAATATACTTGAATAAATTGTGTGATTTAAGTCATTTTGAAAGTAATAAATGAATGCGAAATTATTTGTGGCTTTTTTAAAGGTATTAGTACACATTAAAAGGCCAAAAATAGCAAATTTTTTTGTAGTTTTTTTTTTCTCAGCTCCTTCACTGAATATGAACATGCACTTCGCATGACCGACAGTTCATCTCAAAATTTGCAAGCCTAAAACAGAAAACTTAAAAACGGTTTAAAGGAATAAGTTCCCTTACGTGACAATTCACCACCGTTTTTAAAGAATTTATTGAAAAAAAAAATGTTGAGCTTCGTTTTTTTTTGGAAAATCAACCATTCAATGGTTTTCTGCACGCCTAATTTATGTTTGCCAATTTTTTGGTCTAATTGAGGTGGATTGTTTTGTGAAATATATTATTAAGTAGAATGCACTAACATTTATCAAAATTGGTTGAGTAAGTCCAGAAATTAACTAGCGGCCAGTTGAAAAAACATCGTTTCGAGAAAATCGAATTTAAAGTTAAGCTTTGTTTTGAAGTACATTTCTATACATTTCTTTAATTCGTTTCCATACGTCATAGTAAATACTAAACGTGTAAATGAACGAGAATTTCCTCTTCTATTTTGAATGAATAGAAGGAACCGATACTTTAGAAAGAGGGGATAAACAATCGATGCTATGCGGTTGGGGGCTGCGAGTGCAGCCAAAAACACGTACGCACTTAAAGTCGTTTTATATCATTGTAATATGCGATTTCTTCCCAAATAATTTAAGAAAATCCATATTTCGAAAGTCTCAATGTATACTAGTACCTTAAACAAACAATAAATAAAGCCACTCAACAGTTTTATATAGCCTAATTCAAAAGTCTACGCCAGTCAGTGCTGGCTAACTTATGCAGAAAAAAATTCCCAACTAAACGTATCGGAATTTTTAAAACTATTTGCTGGCTTAACTGGTTGGACCCCCTTTAGCATCAATTACTGCTTGCAGTCTTCGGGGCAGAGAAGTGACTAAATTACCAGTTTTTGTCCTTTTTTTATTTTTATTTTTATTTTTGCATTACTGCTTCTAAAAATTATAGTTACTCGGTATTTTCAAGGTATAACACAGTAATTACGTACAAAGTTGCCATATATACCTAGTAATCAGAGTAAGCTTTAATTTTTTTCATAGATCGACTGAAACACAAAAGCCTTCGACACGCTGTGATAATAAGTGAAATTGTGGCTGTAATAAAAGTACGACAAAGTCATGTAATTTTAAAAATGTTGAAAATCGGAAAGCTATTGCGAAGTCAGATGTTCTTCGGATCGTTCAAGACCATTTCATAACGACAAACAGAAGTGCAAGGTCAGTGCCTCGTTCTTTCAGAGTAGTTCAAATTTTTAGAACTTTGTCATTGTAACTTTAAGCACGTATTTAAATCTACTATAACGGGCGGCGAAACTATGGAACCACACAACAGATTAATTTTTAAAAATGACATGACCATTCTGCACTTTTGTCATCGTCACTATTTCAATTATGTTTGCAGATAGTTGAAACAAATTGAAATACTTGTTCGCTCTTGTGTGCCCTTCATTCTGTGACCCCCCGTTAACAATAGTACACTACTCCTATATGGACCGCATGATCCGTTTTAATAATTATTTAAGTGTGATTCACACAATATGCGCAGATTCAACTCAATCACTAATATATTTTGATTTAATTCACCTTACTAACCCTAACTATGTTCACTTCTACTTACAAATTTTCTCTTTAATCCTACGCCGCTTGCTGGCCGTTCCCCGCTTTGCCGTCCGTTCACCGCCTTGCCGTCTGTTCGCCGCGTAGTTTCCCCCACAGCCCAAGACTCTGCACCGAATGATCCAGTTCGCTGCTTTTCTTCCTCCACTGCCCAAGACCGAATGAACCCCGCCAGCTGAACTTTTGCCGATATTTAAGGAGTCCCCCGATCCCGTTTTTGCTGTATCGGCGGTCAACGGCCTGCCTAGTTTGCTGAGCTCGTCAAAGCTTTCCTAGCTTCAGACTGGTTTTGTCGACGCACGTTAGCCAGCGATTCAACCTTTGTACGATTGGTCACAGCGCTGCATCTCGTGAGAAGGGGGGATACTGCGGCTGCTGCTTGTGTGTGGGGCCTTTGTGCGGACACATTGTTCCGCTGGCATTGGAGTACCGCTGTGTTGATTGGTATCAACGACGTTGCCAACCTGACTCGTTTCATTGGTGCGTTGAATTCAACTGCTTGGACGTTGACGGCGAGTTCGGCATGTTTTTGCAGACGTCAGTATTAAAGATATATAATCAGAAGAACCATCCCATGGAACAGATTTCGCTGTTGATAGTACTCCAAATTACGCAGCTTTCGCGTACACGATCAGGAACTACCTCTCCATAACAACCTTACTTCCTACTCATCTGTCTAATCCAATGTATATGAATATGAATCAATATCTCCTCTTTATTTATATGCATACATCAATAACCTAAACAAATCTATTTCGTGTTTATATAATTCAATACCTTAATCCAGATAAATCTATTCCCTAATTTTTATATATATATACAAACTTCTTTTATATTTGCAATATAATTCATTAATGACTTACAATATAATTTATTAATCACCTGCTTGTGTGAAGTGGCGGCCCAGTATTACATTTTTAAAAGACCGCGCTTGTTCGGCCTCCAGGGGCAGGACAGTTCCTTATCTTGCCCTTATGGGCTCGTGGATTGACCACGCTGCGTGGCGAACGTATCATAACGTAAAAATTTTAGTGATTGAAGGGTAGATTGACTGAATCTATATGCGGATAAATCGGAGAGTGGACAGGTTACTATTCCTTTTCTAGGTATCTGGTAATTTTCATATCGACGCTTGAAAAACAAAAGGGCGCTAGCAAAAATGCTATTTTCAGGGTTATTGAATGCAGTTCTGTTTTAACGCCGACAAAAGAGATTTTGCCGCGTGGTAGACTTATTGAAAAGTAGTGTCTAAAATTTTCATGGTTGCTGCATATTCACTGAATTTGAATCTTTTTCACCGTTGACATCAATCAGACTTATATTTATTTCTTATTTTGCAGTTGATTTCGAAAACATTGAATATGCAGCCAATAATCGGTTTAATTCCATGTAAAAAACAAGCCGCGAAGTGCGACCCTTGAGGTCCACACGGTCAACTTCCCAGTAATATCTAGATAAACATTAAAAATATTAAACACAATAATAATTTTGAAAATACTACTACTTTAAATAATAATAATGAAAGGTATTCATAGCAGTAACAGGAATGAGTTAATATTAATCATATCATCTACGGGAGCATCCACTGATTGCGTAAGGCTTTTGGTGGATGGGTGATGATGATTGATTACCACAAATGCAAATTTGATTGAAATTTTGATGGTTTTCAAAATTTAAGCCGCTTTTTTAATCAACAGACTGCAAAATTATTAAAAATCTGCTCAAATTATCCAAACATTTTAAAACTTTGATTGACTTTACAACAAAGTCTTTAGAATAAAAGATATAAGGTAATATCAATCGGAAGAACCCCTTTCATATGGTAACTTTGAATGATTTTTTATTTTTTATTAAATTTTTATCATAATCATGAAAAAGTTTTGCTGGTTTCTCTTCAAAAACTGATAGGAATGTATAAATTTTATAAACATTTATTACTGTGTTGTGCAAATCAGGTTAAAAAAATATTTTTTGTGAAAAAAAACCCTAAGTTTTCTTATGTTTTTCTATTAAATTAAAAAAAACCGATGAAACGGATCTTTATAATGTTAAAATAATCAAAGACGTTTTAAAACACGTCGATTAACACCTTAATGATGCAAATGTTATATCTGGTTCGTGATATATAGTGAATGGAAGAAATGACCTTGAAGATCATGATGACTGTTGATGATTTTTATTTTTTTTATTTAATGTTTCTTGTTATCATGAGAAAAAGTTTTGATGATGCTTTCACAAGCACTGCTTCGAATGTATAAATTTTATAAAAATTGAATACTGTCTTTCGTAAATCAGGTTAAAAATTTATTGTTTATAAAAAAACCCTAATTTTTTGCACTTTTTTTTTCTTAAATTAAAAAACAGCTCCAACGATTTTTTTAAAATTTTTATGGATTCACACAAATGCTAATACGCGTCGATAGACACCTTAACCATGCAAATTGTATGTTTGGTTCACGAGATATGTAAAACGCACGACAGAAATGACCTTGAAAATCATGATGCCTTTTAATGATTTTTTATTTTTTATTTAATTTTTTACGTAATCATGAGAAAAAGTTTTGATGTTGTTTTTATAAGCATTGCTTGAAATATATAAATTTTATAAAAATTGAATACTGTCTTCCGTAAATCAGGTTAAAAATTTATTGTTTATTAAAAAACCTAATTTTTTGCACTTTTTTTTCTTAAATTAAAAAACGGCTCCAACATTTTTTTCCAACGTTTGATAGATTCACAAAATTGCTAATACGCGTCGATTGACACATTGATCAAGGAAATCGTATGTTTGATTCGCGAGATATAACGCATGACAGAAATGACCTTCAAAAAGTCAAAACAACAAACCCCCCGACCGAAGTATATCAAAAACTAATCGGCTCTTAAGATTGCAAAGACGCTTCGATTGACACCTTAACGAAGTCGATCAGACTTTGTTTACGTGAGTTATGCTCGTAGAAAAAAGTGTCCACGAACGTACGTACGTACGTACGTACACACACACACACACACACACACACATACATCTCCCTTTCTAAAAACACTTTATATATACTTTATAGACCTCATAACGTAAAGAAATGTTGAAAATTTCAATTTCGATTTTCGAGGCGATTACAAGAACTTCCCATATACTGGGAAGTTAATAAAAAGTATTAGAAATGATGAAGTAGGTAGTAATTGAAATCTTACGAACACTGAAGAACAAAACTACTAAAAACTACAATTTTTTTATTTGACGAAAGCCTTTTAAAGCAAATGATCTTGCAAAGTATTGAATTCAAAACATTTCACCATTCAATGCATTGATATCCACAAATGCAAATTTGATTGAAAAAAAAAATTTCGTCAAAAGTAGTTTTTTCATTGAAATAGAAACACGGTACTGTAAAAACTATTAAAAATTTGCTCAAATTATGCAAATATTAATAAGCTATGATTAACTTAACAACAATGTCTTTAGAATAAGAGCTATCGAGTAATATCATTCGTATGAACCATTTTTACATGGTATTTTTTAATGATTCTTTATTTTTAACTTCCCAGTGGGAAGTTATTGTAATGAGGTCGATTTCGAGAATCCCAAATTTTGACATATATCCACGTTTTAGGATCTCTAGAATCAAAACCCATCGTTTTTAGAAAGATGTCTGTGAGTGTGTATGTACGTATGTGCATATGTGCGTTCGGAATTATTTTCCGTCTCGATTATCTCAAGAACCAAAGATCATACTGACTTGGGACTGATTTAATGCAACGTGTAGTTACATAACTTAGAACTGAATGAGTTTTCAGCAAAATCGGTTCAGCCGTTTATGAAAAGAATGAAAACAAGCCGCGAGGTGCGACCCTTGAGGTCCACACGGTCAACTTCCCAGTAATATCTACATAAACATCAACAACATTACAACAATGAGAGGTATTCATAGCAGTAAAAGGAATGAGTTAATATGAATCATATCGTCTACGGGAGGGTCCATTGATTACTGCGTTTTTGGTCGATGAGGACAGATTGAATATTCACGCGGATCAATCGGTAGTGGGCCTTTTTGGTCTTGAAAATTTTTGTTGGTTTTCAAAATTTAAGCATTTTTTTTAATTAAAAGACTATATAAACTATTAAAAATCTGCTCAAATTATGCAAATATTTCAAACCTTTGATTGAATTTACAACATTTTTTTAGAATTAAAGATATAAAGTAATTGCATTCGTAAGAACCCTCTTTACATGGTAACTTTGAATGACTTTTTTTTTATTTTTTATTTAGTTTTTTTTTTCATAATCATGAAAGATAATTAATTAATTAATTTGTCTCTTCAAAAACTGATAAGAATGTATAAATTTTATAAACTGGTATCACTGTGCCGTGCAAATCAAGTTAAAAAAATATTTTGTATGAAAAAAACTATAATTTTTCGCATTTTCTTCTATTAAATTAAAAAAAGGCTGAAACGAATTTTTATAATGTTAAACACTTCCCAAAGATGTTAATACACGACAACTGACACCTTAATGATGCAAATATTATATCTGGTTAGTGAGATATAGTGAATAATAAAAATGACCTTGAAAATCATGATGACTTTTAATGATTTTTTATTTTTAATTTAATTTTTTACGTAATCATGAGAAAAAGTTTTGATGTTGTTTCTACAGACATTGTTTGGAGTATGTAAATTTTATTAACATTGTCTACTAGATTTCGCAAATCAAGTTAAAAATTTATTGTTTATGAAAAAACCAAATTTTTTGCACTTCTTTTTCTTAAAATAAAAAATGGCTCCAACGATTTTTTTAAAAATTCGACAGATTCATTGAAATGAAATTGTGCGTACATTGACATCTTTACAATGCAAATCGTATGTTTGATTCGCGAGATATAACGCATGACAGAAATGACATTGAAGATCATGATGACTGTTAATGATTTTTTATTTTTTATTTAATTTTTTACGTAATCATGAGGAAAAGTTTTTATGTTGTTTTTACAAGCACTGCTTGAAGTTTATAAATTTTATAAAAATTGAACACTGCCTTTCGTAACTCAGGTTAAAAATTTATTGTTTATAAAAAAACCTAATTTTTTGCACTTTTTTTTCTGAAATTAAAAAACGGCACCAAGAATTTTTTTAAAAATTTAATAGATTCACAAAAAATGCTAATACGCGTCGACTGACAGCTTAGTCATGCAAATCGTATGTTTGGTTCGCGAGATATAACACATGACAGAAATGACCTTCAAAGGGTCAAAACAGCAAACTCCCCCGACCGAAGTTTCCCAAAAACTAATCAGCTCTTATAATTGCAAAGACGCTTCGATTGACACCTCAACCAATTCGATAGGACTTTGTTTACGTGAGTTATGCTCGTAGAAAAAAGTGTCCACGAATGTACAGACGTACGTAAGTACGTACGTACACACACACACACATATACGTCTCCCTTTCTAAAAACACTTTATATATACTCTATAGACCTCAAAACGTAAAGAAAAGTTGAAAATTTCAATTTCGATTTTCGAGGCGATTACAAGAACTTCCCATATACTGGGAAGTTAAAAACTGAAAAAGGACAAACAATTGCTTAATTTTTAAACTGTTGGAAAGCACTATTAATTCGTGCAGATCCCAAATACCTTCATAGTAATATTATTATTATTGTGTTTTTAGCAAAATTATGATCAAATTTGTGAAAAATATAATTTCAAAAAAAAATCGAGTTTATTTTCAAAATTTCAAACTTGTATTATCAGGTTTGGGAGAATGGGAGGGGAGACTCTAATGCAGCTGACATTGGATGTTGTTATAAGTAATTTAATATTGTTAATAATAACCAAATATTATTATATATAATTTGATATTGTAAATATAAAGTCAAGTAAATATGTAAATATAAAGTCAATTATAATAATTCCGTATTCTTGGTAACGAATGATTATTGTAAATAATAATTGAATACCCTCAATAATGGCTGAGGATTCTGGGGCTGAGATAGAGAAAAGGAGAAGAACGACGAGGAGGAGGAGGGCAAGGAGGATGACGAGGACGAGGATGTCTAGGCTTTGGAAGAGGACGATCAGGTAGTGTAGGCGTCTTCCTCTACCGCTAAAAAAATATTAAATATAATAAAAGTAATTATAACAATTCAGAATAATAATGTTTAATAATAGTAATTATTAAAAATAGTAATTAATAATAAAAACGAATTATACCTTTTTATCCACTCCACTGGGAAGTTAGTCGTGTGAGCCTCAAGGGTCGCACTTAGACCACATTTTGAATTTAATGTTTTTGTGTGTTTACAAACACTATTTAGAATATATAAGTTTCATAAATTAAGATCACTGTGTCGTGCAACCAGGTTAAAAATTTATTTCTTGTGAAAAACCATAATTTTTTGCCTTTTTTATTAATCTAAAAAGCGGATGGCTCACTTTTTTTAAAAATTGGACAGAATCACACAAATATTAAATCGCTTCGATTTACACCTTATTGATGCAAATATAATATATGGTTCACGGAATATATTGCATGAAAGAAATGACCCTGTCACCATGACCTTGGTGAATTTTAATGTTATTATATTTTTAATTTAATTTTTTTATGCATTCTTGAAATAAAGTTTTGTTGGTTTTTTCACAAAATATGTTGAGAATATATGAATTTTACAAACATTGATTTATGTGTTGAGCAAATCAGTTTAAAAGTTTATATTTTATGAAATTTTTTGCAGGTTTTTTCTATTATATTAAAAAACATCTCCAACAATTTACCTAACAATTTGATGGAATCATACAAATGTAAATACGCATCGATTGACACCTTAACAATTCAAATTCTATGTTTGATTCAGATATAGTGCATGACAGAAATGACCTCCAAAGGGTCAAAAAACTAGTCAGCTCTGAAGATTGCAAAGACGCTTTGATTGACATCTCAACAAAGCCGATACGCCTTTGTTTACGTGAGTTATTCTCGTAGAAAAAAATATCCTCAAACGTTTGTACGTAACTACACACGCACATACACGTCCATACTTTTTTTAGGAACACTTTAAATGTAGTTCAAAGACCCCAAACAAAAAGATATGTTGAAAATTTCAATTTAGATTTTCGAGGCGATTACAAGAACTTCCCATAGTTAAGTTAATAAAAATTGCCTAAAATTACACGAGAAACTACATGGTAAGAAACATGAACGGGTATTCTGGGCACTCGCATAATCATGAATTTCAATAATCTATCTTAAAAAAATTTAAAACACTTTTTCAACGAAAATCTAAATCTGACACTATCATTGTGTTTGGGTTGCGTAAAACGTTGATACACGAAACATAGATCAAAACGATTTCTGCGCTTCCATCAATCTTCCACATCCGCGCCATCATCAAAATCAATCATCTTTCTTTTTCAAGGAAGCAAACCGACATCACCAAGAATCTGCGCAGCATTGCCAACAACTGGAAATTCCTAGTGAAGTTGGAAACTAGGACAAAAGAGTGAAACGAAAAGGAAAATTACTCGTGAATTGTTCTATGATTTCTCGAGAAATATTAAAAGCTTCAGGTGAAATCTTAATTAATGGTTGAAAAGGTTCTTTTATTTTTGTTCCGACAAGTGGGCGGTGGAGTGTGTTTTGGAAAACGATATAAATAGCTCGAAAGGGGTTTCTGATTGAAATTAAAAGTTTGTGAATGTTCGATTGTAAGGAGGACGGGGTTCGATTGTAAGTGGACTGTTTTCAAACACGTGAAATCAGGGAAACATTTCATCGAACTAATGAACTCCACAACAGGCATATATCAACATACGGCGGTTGCAAGGAAACATATAGGACAGAAAAATAGATCTATTAAAACAACTGGTTTCTTTCAGGCTGCTAAAATTTCAAAATAAATAGACACGAAAGTTCCAGAAACTTTTGCAGCTATTTAGGACTTTTTTTAATTCCTCAGAGCTTCAGCAAAAGTTGTGATATTATAAGCTCCGAAAAGACTGATATTAATTTGATAGTTCCAAACTAAGTTTGAACTTAGTAAATAAAATAATCAAACTAATTAGCAGTAATTTGAGAAAGTTACCGTAACTTAATTGAGGATAAGCCATCTAGTGAAACATCTTTTCAATTAACGGGGAACAACTACACGAGTGAATGAGAGCAGTCATAACTTATTTTTGGTTTAGATCACATTTATCTGTTAACTAACGTTATATAATTATAATATTGTGCAATCATCTGGGGAGGAAAATTAGCAATTACTGTCTACTATTATCTCAATTGATTATGTTTCTATGTAGTATGAGAAAATTATGTTAATGAATAAAATAGAACGTCTTTCGCCAAATAGAAAGCTATCAAAGAAAGAATTAAAATACAGCTGTGAAACGCTAAACAATGAAAAAAAGATAATTGTTAGTTATTTTGCTTTTCAAGCCATATATTTGACAAACTTAGCAACTTAGCTAGGAATTGAGTCGAATACTAAAAATCAATCGCCAAGTTATAAAAACCTATAGAAAACATATATAGCTGGTAATATTAGTTTAAGCTAGGGTCATGTGTTCCTCTGATTGAGATTCATTTTAATATTTTGCTTTGTTCTGCCTTTTCTGGAGCAGTTTTGTTCACTTTTTTGATTGAACTTCACGTGTATTTCAAATGCAAAGAAATTTTGCTAGCCACCTTATTTTAAAATCGTAAAGATGTGAACTTTTATAGAAGTTTACAATGTCGAAAACATTCTTTTAATTTTGCACACTCTCAAAACATATATTACTCAGTAGAATAACTTTTATCAAAAATCAAAAGAATATATTGTAAATATTTAAAACTAAATTAAAAGAAATACTGATAATGTAAATCAGTTTTGAGTTATCAAGTTGACCTATTAAATCCTACTTGAAACTGAAAAATTGTATAAATCGTAAACACATGTATGTAAATTCCTCGTGCGGTGATTTGTAGAGATATTAATTCATTTCGTGAATAAATTACATTTACGCGGAATATATTGAAAGAGAACCGTATGGTATAAAATCAAATTCGAATTTTTACCATTTGTGCCTAGCAACTGATTCAATTATTTTCGCGTATGATCACAAGATGTATTGTCGTTTTGTAAATTTGCTAAGTAGCGATTAGGCATGCTTGCAATATATAGTTTATCAAAGTCAAAATGGAACAAATATATATACATATGTATATATGCACTTCCTAGGCTTAACAAAAAACAAATGAAGAATGAAATATAAGGAAAACTTTCGATGTATTTTTGAAATTTCATATGTAATTAATTGAAATATGTTAAACCAAATTGTAAATATTTGCAAGAAACAAATATATAAAATTTGTTTAAAATGACGTCAAAAAAATGTAACACATTATAAAAATGATTTGCATTGCAGCTAACTTAACTTTTATAATTTCCAGGTTGTAGGGTGTTCCCAGAAAGTGTTTCACTTGTTGCGTGTGTGGGCCAAGTGGCCCTCAAAATTCTGTTGAATTCAGAAAAGCCATAACTCTGCATTTTCAAACAGGTAAAACTGTTAGCCAAATCACTGTAATAGTTGACAGAGCACCTGCAACAGTATTTAACATCATAAAACGTTATTGAAACACCACAGACTGTAAAAGTAAATCCAAAGCAAGTTCTCGGAAAATTTTCCCGTTGTCAGATGATCGCTGGTTGGTGCGGCAGATAAAAGAACAACACCATCTTAGTGCTCCTAAATTTGTTATGAAATCCGAAAAATATTTTGGGAGAAAAGCTAATCCTAAAACCTAACCGTATGGTTTTGTGGAAGCATCGTTTCAATGGTAGGGTTCCAAAGAAAAAGCCTTTAGTCAGTAAGATTTATTGCAAAAAGTTTAAATTTTGCTAGAAAAAAGGACTTGTGTTTTTGCAGCAAGTTTTGTTCACCATCGAAAGCAAAAAAAAAACTATGGTGAAGTGTTGAATAAGATGAAGATTCTTTGAAAGTGTGAGGTTCTCTGTCAGCTGCTGATCTAAAGAATATTCATATAATTGAGGAAGTAATGCATCAAGAATGTAAGTGCTTCAAAATTAGGAATTGAATATAATATTTATTTTTATCAGGATTACGATCCCAAGCATAAAACTTACAATGAGAAGAGGAAGAAATGGCTCCCTTATTATTAATCCTATGTATATGAAACGTCATTTGTCACCTGACTTAAATGCTATCGAGGACTTATGGAGTTACCTAGGGAATTTTTTTGTTAAAAAATTTTTAAAACCAAAGCAAACAAACAAACATTCAAAAAATTGAAAATATTTGTGTTTCAATTATTCACCTATTAACCTTTTGAAGTTGGTTAGTTAGTTGGACTTTTCTTTATACATGTATATAGCCTATTTTTCATTAGTTTTTTACTTTTAACTTGTTTTGTTTCGATTTTCAGACAAATAAATTACGAGCAGGATTTTTCGGAAGACTCAAATATTCTTTGCTCAACGATGACGAATTATTCAGCATTGTGCTGCAAAAGCATTTGGTAGTTGTATAGAAATTTCTGTTTCAAGATATTATCATATTATAACCTATTGTTTTAATGAAAAGTACTGAAAATCGCATAGGATGTATTGAATGGGTAATTTACAAGGAATGACGTAAGTTAATTCTGTAGCACTAAGCTTGTATAAAAATCAAAAGGTAAAAACATTTCATTTTATTGTTACTTAATATAGTAATTATTTTTTAATAAAAAACAAACTTTTTATTCACTTAAAAACATTTTTTTTCATTTCAATATTTGGTACCACCTTCTTTGGTTTTTATAATCACTTCCATTTTTCTAGGCATATTTTATTATGCCTTCTTGTGATACTGGGAAAATATCGTAACGTATCTTTGAAATTCTATTTTCCATATCTTGGAGTGAAGGTTTTTTAACTTCCCAGTATATGGGAAATTCTTGTAATCGCCTCGAAACTCGAAATTGAAATTTTCAACATATCGTTACGTTTTGAGGTCTTATGAGTATATTTTAAGTGTTTTTAGAAAGAACTATGTATATGTGTGTGTACGTACGTACGTCCGTTCGCGGACAGTTTTTCTACGAGCATAACACACGTAAACAAAGTCATATCGACTTTGTTAAGGTGTCAATCAAAGCGTCTTTGCAATTTTAAGAGCTGATTAGTTTTTGTGACACTTCGGTCGGGGGGTTTGCTGTTTTCACCCCTTGAAGGTCAATCCTGTCATGCACTATATCTCGCGAACCAAACGTACGATTTGCTTCATGAAAGTGTCAATCAACGCCAATTGACATTTACCTGATTCTATGAATTTTTAAAAAAATCGCTGAAGCGCTTTTTTTTTTAAAAAGTGCAAAAAATTGGAGTTTTTTTCAAAAACACCAAATTTTTAACTTGATTTTCAAGACGCAGTAATCAATGTTTATATAATTTATATACTCCAAACAGTATTTGTAAAAAAATCACTAATTTTCTTTTTCATGACTACAAAAAAAATTATATAAAAAATAAAAAATCATTAAACGTCATCATGACCTTCATGGTCATTTATGTCATTCATTATATCTCGAGAACCAAATATAATCTTTGCATCATTAAGCTGTAAATCGACGCGTATTAACATTTTAATGATGTTTTTAAATTTTTAAAAAAATCTTTGAAGCCATTTTTTAATTTAATAAAAAATATAGAAAATTAGTGTTTTTTCATAAAAAAATTAATTAATAAAATTAACATCGTAATAATAAATGTTTACAAAATTCTCAATTTCTGTAGAGAGACCAGCAAAATATTTTCTCATGATTACAAAAAAAATTAAATTAAAAATAAAAAATCATTCCAAGTCACCATGTAAAAAGGGTTCATTCGAATCATTATACCTTAAATCTCTTATTCTAAAGACATTGTTGTAAAGTCAATCAAAGTTTATCAATATTTGCAACATTTGAGTAGATTTTCAATAGTCTCCGCAGCACCATGTTTTAACTGTAATGAAAAAAACTGCTTTGTAACCTGTCCCCCCTCCGATTGATCCGCGTGAATAATCAATCAAACCAATGCACCAAAATCCTTACGTAATCAATTGACGCTCGCGTAGATGTTACGAATATTATTAAGTCATTCCAATAACTTTTATGAGGGGTAAATTTTTATTATTTGAAGTAGTATTATTTCCTTAACTATTATTGTGTTTAATATTTTTAATATCTGTGTAGATATAACTGGGAAGTTGACCGTGTGGACCTCAAGGGGTCGCACCTCACGGCTTGTTTATTTTTGTTTTCATCGTAGCCTAAAAATTCTTAATTCGATTGAGAGCGGGGCTGTTTATTAGCCACGCGATGGCTTTTGTTTCTAAATATTCCTTCAAATATATCAAATAGAAGCAAAAAACCCTGCTTGTAAGCTGGAATACATTCCTCGCCTAAGCGAAACCTACCAGTTTTTCCCTACGATAAGGATCAAAATCGACTTGAAAAATGGGATCCAGTGTGTACTGAGATAAAAGCCTTTTTAGTAGGATCTGCAAAGCCTTGGATGATTTCCTTGTAACCAGCAGCGTTCACGCACCCTTCTAGGCTGTTGAGCTGTTATTGATGTTCAAGCCCATACGTAGGGTAAGTTTTTTGATGTGAGAAAAATGCGACATTGCTTAAATCTTTCTTCTGATATTCACCTTACACTCCTTTTCCCATCTTGTCCACACAAATTGAATTTTGACACGTCGGAGTTTTTTCAGTAAAATGGGGTTTTTTTGCAGGCCTTCTAGACTAAAAACCGTGTTTGTTTAGTCTCTTCCCAACAGTTCAAATGCTAACACGCTCGTAGAAGGTAGCAATCATCTCAGTTCTGATTTATGTAGCACTCTTAAAATGATTTTTCAAAGTAGCATTGTTGTGCTTCTTAGCTTCCCGTTATGTTGTCTTCCCTTTCTTCAAGATATTGCACCACATTTTTCATATATTTTGAAAAAAAAAAACATCTTACAACAGCTTTGGAATTCTTCACTCTTCTGGCAATTTCACTTTTAAAAACTTTTAGCTCACGTTAATTAATTATTATACACTAAACTTCAATTGGCATTGGCTTACGCAAAAATATTTTAATAAAAATCGAACCTAATTTTTCCTTGTTTACACAACAATATCACGACAATTTCATTTAACGTGCTCCATAATGCGCATATGCTAAACCTTACAGTAAATTTCCCAGAATTTTAACGCAAACGAAGAAATACAGCAGTTATTCTCGGGATGTGTTACAAAAATCCAAATTATACCTTATTTTTGTAACTAGGTGTAGGTAAACTTTCACTTAAAAAATGTCACTTTTGATTTATACAGATTTAACAAACAAAACTTTTTACATATTTTTTCCCATAATGTTATGCCTCACCGCAAACGGAATGCTGACAATTTTTTCTTCTTTTATTTAAACATTTTTGTCTTGTGTAGTGTAATACAAGACACAACAAACAAAACAATATTCATACATTGCCATCTGATAACCCGGCACGAGTAAAAGCATTGTGAGTCAGGCTTTGTGGGTATATCCCAAATCAAATTATAAACAATGAAATTAGAGAGACTCAGCAAAACAATTGAAGACCAACAATGTGCACTGGGAACGAGTTCAGCATGGCATAACAATGAAAACAAACCGGAGGTTGTTGGCATTTTTTGCTTACATCTGCAGTAAGGTTCTTGAAGCCAATAAACTACACTTTATTGCTTGCACTTGCATTTTTTGACCATGGGAAAATATTGGAAATAGGTTTAGGTCAGGAATATGTAAAAAATATTTGATTAGTAAGTAAGTTGTACATAGGGAATATTTGTGTATAAAAGAAATGATAATCAACGAATAAATTAACATTCTTACTAGAGAAAATGGACTGCCTACATCGGCACCCTTTTCTTTTGAATTGTTAATTGCGGCGCTTGCGCTGTATTAGAAATATAGGCAGCTCACGCATGCCAACAGCTTTGGCGCTAATCGCTGATATTTAGGTGAGTCCCTCCTTCCTCTAAGTAAAAATCACAATGCCCTCCTATTTCATGGCGACCCTGCCCACTCGACACCTGTATCAAGGCGATTCTGCTCATTTGAAGCTGAAAGTTTCTTACTAAAAATATGAACAAAAATTCAAATTTGTACGTTGACGACTTACGCTGCGACTGAAAATGGAATTTTGACGTGAGAAAATGGAGTTGGAACTTCAACCAAGAATATGGAAGACAATTGCAAATAGGAAGAAGGCGAAGATGAAGAAGAATTTGTTGCGTTATTTGCGAGTAAAGTAAAAAATCAACTTAATGATGACTAAAGGATTTAACGGCAACGACCAGCATTTACAATTGTACACTAGTTATTTCAAGTCAAACTTTAATTTTATATAGATATAAGCTGAAAAGAATAGTATTTTAATTGGAATTTGTTTTAAACAAATTAGGTAAATTTTACTGTAGCATAAAATCAATACTCGAGTTATTATGAAAACTATCGTAATATACACTTCATATTTAAAAGGAAAAATATGGTTAATGAAAATGATAATTATTGATAAATTTATAGAATTAACAATTTATTTAATTGTTAATTGAAGACGAGCACTGAAATAATACTCTAGTAAAATAAGTCATCGATCGTATAAATATGCGAATAATTGAATTTAGAATTTGGTTTTTATACATTCAATAAATATGTTTGTTAACAAATTGACTCAAAATAACAGCGAAACAAGTCAACAATATATATTAGAAAATGAAAAATTACATTCTTTCTTTAAATTTACCTCGAATCATTCGATTAATATGATAATTTTCAATGATGAAATTATTTTTAACTTCCCAGTATATGGGAAGTTCTTGTAATCGCCTCGAAAATCGAAATTGAAATTTTCAACATTTCATTACGTTTTGAGGTCTATAGAGTATATATAAAGTGTTTTTAGAAAGAGAGATGTATGTATGTGTGTGTATGTACGTACGTACGTACGTCTGTACGTTCGTGGACAGTTTTTTCTACGAGCATAACTCACGTAAACAAAGTCCTATCGACTTTGTTGAGGTGTCAATCAAAGCGTCTTTGCAATTTTAAGAGCTGATTAGTTTTTGGGAAACTTCGGTCGGGGGGCTTTTCTGATTCGCCCGTTTGAAGGTCATTTCTGTCATGGGTTATATCTCGCGAACCGAATTAACGATATCCTTGAGCAAGGTGTCAATCGACGCGTATTGACAATATTGTAACTCTATCAAGTTTCTAAAAAATTCCTTCGAGCCGTTTTTTAATTTTTTTGAAAAAAGTGCAAAAAATTACGGCTTTTTCAAAAACATTAAATAATTAACCTTTTTTTCAAGTCGAAGTAATCAATGTTTATATAATTTATATAATCCAAACAGTTTTTGTAAAAACATCTTCAAAATTTTTTCTCATGATTACAAAAAAAATTAAATAAAAAATAAACAAGCCGCGAGGTACGACCCTTCAGGTCCACACGGGCAACATCCCAGTAATATCTACATAAACATTAAAAACATTGAACACAATAATAATTTTGAAAATAATTCAACTTTAAATAATAAAAATGAGAGGTATTCAAAGCAGTGACAGGAATGAGTTAATATTAATCATATTAACTACGGGAGAGCCCATTGATTAAGGAAGGTTTTTGGTCGATGGGGACAGATTAATTTGGTTGAATATTCACGCGGATCAATCAGTGGGAGCCTTTTCTACGTTATTTGTTATTTTCATATCGATGCTTGAAGGACATACGAGAACTAGCAAAAATGAATGCAGTTTTTGTTATAACGCCCACTGAAGGGATTCTGTCGCGTGATGGTCATTTTGAATAGTTGCGTTCAAAATTGCCATGACTTCAGCATAATCAATGAATTTAAAAAATTTCACGATTTTACATCAATCAAATTAATAATTACTTCATACTTCCTATTGGTCTTGAAAAATTCTGAATATGCAATCAAAAATAGATTCAATTGCATGTAAAATGTAAAATGTATTACAAATGATGATGGAGGAAGTAATTGAAATCTTACGATTACTAAAGATCAAATCTTCTAAAAACTACAAATTTGATTGAAATTTTGTTGGTTTTCAAAATTTAAGCAGTTTTTTTTAATCAAAAGACTGTAGAAACACTGCAAATATTAAACTTTGATTGAATTTACAACAATCTCTTTAGAATAAAACATATAAAGTAATATCATTCATATGAACCCTCTTTACATGGTAACTTTGAAGGATTTTTTATTTTTAATTTAGTTTTTTTATAATCATGAAAAAAAGTTTTGTCAGTTTCTCTTCAAAAACTGATAAGAATGTCTAAATTTTATAAACATTTATTACTTTGTTGTGCAAATCAGGTTTAAAAAATTTTTTTTATGAAAAAACCCTAATTTTTTGTATTTTCTTCTATTAAATTAAAAAAAATGCTAAAACGAATTTTTATAATATTGAAAACATCGCAAAAATGTTAATACACGTTCATTGACACCTTGATGATGCAAATATTATAGCTGGTTCGTGAGATATAGAGAATGATAAAAATGACCTTGAAAATCATGATGACTTTTAATGATTTTTTTATTTTTAATTGATTTTTTTACGTAATCATGACGAAATGTTTTGATTATGTTTTTACAAACATTGTTTGGGGTATTTAAATTTTATAAACATTGATTACTATGTTTGGCAAATCAGGTTAAAAATTTAGTGTTTATGAAAAAAAAACCTTTTATTTTTGCACTTTTTTCTCTTAAATTAAAAAACGGCTCCAACAATTTTTGTAAAAATTTGACACATTTGAGCAATTGTTAATACGCGTCGATTGACCACTCAATAATGCAAACCGTATGTTTAGTTCGCGAGATATAAGCCATGACAGAAATGACCTTCAAAGAGGCACAACAACAAACCTACACGACCGAAAAGTCCCAAAAACTAATCAGCTCTTAAAATTGCAAAGACGCTTCGATTGACACTTTAACGAAGTCGATCGGACTTTGTTTACGTGAGTTATGCTCGTAGAAAAAATGTCCACGAACGTACAGACGCACGTACACACACACACACACATACATCTCTTCTCTATAAACACTTTATTTATACTCTATGGACCTCAAAACGTAAAGAAATGTTGAAAATTTCAATTTCGATTTTCGAGGCGATTACAAGAACTCCCCATATACTGGGAAGTTAAAAATCATTAACAGTCATCTTGATCTTCAAGTTCATATTTGTCATGCGTTATATCTCGCAAACCCAATATACGATTTGTATCATTAAGATGTCAATCGAAGCGTTTTAACATTTTTGTGAATCTGTCAAATTTTGAAAAAAATCGTTCGAGCCATTTTTTCATTTAAGAAAAAAAATTGCACAAAAATAGTTTTTTTTCATAAACAATAAATTTTTAACCTGATTAACGGAGAATAGTAATAAATGTTTATAAAATTTATATACCGCAAGCAGTGCTTGTAAAAACATCATCAAAGCTTTTTCTCATAATTACAAAAAAACATTAAATTGAAAATAAAAAATCATTAACAGTCATCATGATCTTCAAGGTCATTTCTGTCATTCACTATATCTCACAAACTATATAATATTTGCATCATTAAGGTGTCAATCGACGTGTATTAACATCTTTGTGATTTTTTCAACATTATTAAAATTCGTTTCAGCCGGTTTTTTTTCAATTTAATAGAAGAAAATGCGAAAAATTAGGTTTTTTCATAAATAATATTTTTTTAAGCTGATTTGCACAACTCAGTAATAAACGTTTATAAAATTTATAAATTTTTATCAGTTTTTGAAGAGAAACCGGCAAAATTGTCTTCCATGATTTTGAAAAAAAAAAATTAAAAATAAAAAATCATTAAAAGTTACCATGTAAAGAGGGTTCATACGAACGATATTGGTTTATATCTTTTATTTAAAAAAAATTGTTGTAAATTCAATCAAAGTTTTAAAATATTTGCGTAATTTGAGCAGATTTTTAATAGGTTTTATAGTCTTTTAAATAAAAAAACTACTTAAATTTTGAAAACCAACAAAATTTCAATCAAATTTGCATTTGCGGTAATCAACGTTTTGAATTCGCTAATTGGAGGACGCGGTCGCTGGACCGAGACAGTTGGAGGCAGTGTCTTCGGGAGGCCAAGGCCCGATTTGGCTCGATGATGATGAACGTTTTGAATGGTAAAATGTTTTGTAGTCACTACTTGGCAAAATCAAATGCTTTAAAAAGCTTTCATCGAATAAAAATTTGTATTTTTTAGTAGATTCATTCTTTAGTAATCGTAAGATTTCAATAACCATCATCATTTGTAATACATTTTACTTTTTATATGCCATATAACCTATTTTTGACTGCATATTCAAAATTTACAAGACCAAAAAGGCCGATTGATCCGCGTGAATATTGAATCTGTCTTCATCGACCAAAAACCTTACGTAATCAATGGATCCTCCCGCAGACGATATGATTCATATTAACTCATTCCTGTTACTGCTATGAATACCTCTCATTGTTATTACTTAAAGTAGTATTATTAAAATTATTATTGTGTTTAATGTTGTTGATGTTTATGTAGATATTGCTGGGAAGTTGACCGTGTGGACCTCAAGGGTCGCACCTCGCGGCTTGTTTATTGTATAATTATGCGTATGTGTTACAATCACAGAAAAACTATAAAGTTTTTAACTTCCCAGTATATGGGAAGTTCTTGTAATCGACTCGGAAATCGAAATTTAAATTTTCAACATATCTTTACGTTTTGAGGTCTTTAGAGTATATTTTAAGTGTTTTTAGAAAGAAGTATGTATGTGTGTGTGTGTTTGTGTGTATGTACGTATGTACGTCCGTACGTACGTGTGTGCGTTCGTGGACAGTTTTTTCAAAGAGCGTAACTCACGTAAACAAAGTTGTATCGACTACATTAAGGTGTTAATCGAAGCGTCTTTGGAATCTTAAGAGCTGATTAGTTTTTGGAAAACATCGATCGGGGGGTTTGCTGTTTTGACCCTTCGAAGGTCATTTCTGTCATGCGTCATATCTCGCGAACCAAACATACGATTTGCATTCTAGAGGTGTCAATTGACGCGTATTACCATTCGTGTTAATTTATAAAATTTTAAAAAAATCGTTGAAGCCGTTTTTTAATTTAAGAAAAAAAAGTGCAAAAAATTAGGTTTTTTTTCATAAATAATAAATTTTTAACCTGATTTGCGTAATTTAGTAGACAATGTTTATAAAATTTATATACTTCAAACACTTTGTGTAGAAACAGCATCAAAGTTTTTTCTCATGATTACGTAAAAAACAAGCCGCGAGGTGCGACCCTTGAGGTCGACACGGTCAACTTCCTAGTAATATCTACATAAACTTCAACAACATTAAACACAATAATAATTTTGAAAATAATAGTACTTTAATTAATAACAATGAGAGGTATTCATAGCAGAAACAGGAATGAGTTAATATGAATCATATCGTCTACGGGAGGGTCCATTGATTACGTAAGGTTTTTGGTCGATGAGGACAGATTGAATATTCACGCGGATCAATCGGTGGGGGCCTTTTTGGTCTTGAAAAATTTTGTATATGCAGTCAAAAATAGGTTCAATTGCATGTAAAAAGTAAAATGTATTTCAAATGATGATGGTTATTGAAATCTTACGATGACTAAAGAATGAATCTACTAAAAACTACAATTTTTTATTCGATGAAAGCTTTTCAAAGCATATGATGTTGCAAAGTATTGACTACAAAACATTTTACCATTTAAAGCATTGATACAAATTTAAGCATATTTTTAAATTAAAAGACTAAATCTGCTCAAATTATGCAAATATTTTAAAACTTTGCATGAATTTACAACAATTTTGTTAGAATAAATGATATAAAGTAATATCATTCGTATGAACCCTTTTTACAAGGTAACTGAATGATTTTTTATTTTTAAAAAGTTTTGCCGGTTTCTCTTCAAAAACTGATAAAAATGGTTAAATTTTATAAACTGGTATAAACGTGCCGTGCAAATCAAATTAAAAAAATATTTTTTATGAAAAAAGCCATAATTTTTCGCAATTTCTTCTATTAAATTAAAAAACGGCTGAAACGAATTTTTATCATGTTAAAAACTCCACGAAAATGTTAATATACGTCAACTGACACCATAATGATGCAAATATTATATATGGCTCGTGAGATATAGTGAATGATAAAAATGACCTTGAAAATCATGATGACTTTTAATGATTTTTTATTTTTAATTTAATTTTTTACGTAGTCATAAGAAAAAAATTTGATGTTGTTTTTACAAATATTGTTGGGAGTATATAAATTTTATAAACATTGATTACTATACTTTGCAAATCAGGTTAAAAAGTTATTGTTTCTAAAAAACTAATTTTTTGCACTTTTTTTTTCTTACATTAAAAAACGGCTACAACGATTTTTTCAAATTTCCACAGATTCACACAAATATTTATACGCGTTGATTGACACCTTAGTCATGGAAATCGTATGTTTAGTTCGCGAGATATAATGCATGAAAGAAACGATCTTGAAGATCATGATGATTGTTAATGATTTTTTTTTATTTAATTTTTTATGTAATCATTAGAAAAAGTTTTGATGTTGTTTTTAAAAAAAAATTTTGGAGTATATAAATTATATAAACACTGGTTGCTTTGACTTGAAAATAAGCTTAAAAATTTATTGTTTTTTTAAAAAAAACCAATGTTTTGAACTTATTTTTAAAAAATTAAAAAACGGCTCGAAGAATTTTTTTAAAAACTTGATAGAATCACATAAATGTAAATACGCGTCGATTGACTACTTGATCAAGGAAATCGTTTGTTGGGTTCGCGAGATATAACGCATGACAGAAATGACCTTCAAACGGGCAAAACAGCAAACCTCCCCGACCGCAGTTTCCCAAAACTAATCAGCTCTTAATATTGCAAAGACGTTTCGATTGAAACCTCAACGAAGTCGATAGGACTCTGTTCACGTGAGTTATGCTCGTAGAAAAAAGTGTCCACGAACGTACAGACGTACGTACGTACGTACACACACACACACACATACATCTCCCTTTCTAAAAACACTTTCTATATACTCTACAAACCTGAAAACGTAATGAAATGTTGAAAATTTCAATTTCGATTTTCGAGGCGATTACAAGAACTTCCCATATACTGGGAAGTTAAAAATTAAAAATAAAAAAATATTGAAAGTCATCATGATTTTCAAGGTCATTTTTATCATTCACTATATCTCACGAACCAGATATAATATTTGCATCATTAAGAAGTCAGTTGACGTGTATTAATATCTTTGTGAAGTTTTTAACATTATAAAAACTCGTTTCAGCTTTTTTTAATTTAATAGAATAAAATGCAAAAAATTATAGTTTTTTTTCATAAAAAATATTTTTTAACCTGATTTGCACAGCACAGTAATACCTGTTTATAAAATGTATACATTCCTATCAGGTTTTGAATAGAAACCGGCAAAATTTTCTTCCTTGATTATGAAAAAAACTAAATGAAAAATAAAAAAATATTCAAAGTTACCATTTAAAGAGGGTTCATACGAATGCTTTTACTTTATTTTTTTTATTCTAAAAAATTGTTGTAAATTCAATCAAAGTTTTAAAATATTTGCATAATTTGAGCAGATTTTAAATAGTTTTTATAGTCTTTTAATTAAAAAAAATGCTTAAGTTTTTAAAACCAACAAAAATTTTTAAGACCAAAAAGGCACCCCACCGATTGATCCGCGTGAATATTCAATCTGTCCTCATCGACCAAAAACCTTACGTAATCAATGAACCCTCCCGTAGACGATATGATTCATATTAACTCATTCCTGTTACTGCTATGAATACCTCTCATTGTTGTAATGTTGTTGATGTTTATGTAGATATTACTGGGAAGTTGACCTGTGGACCTCAAGGGTCGCACCTCGCGGCTTGTTTAAAAATGGTATCGTCAATGTTTGAATCGATTCTACATATTAGAAATCGTCACACTTTAATTATGGTAGATGCAAACTGGCAAATAGAACCACTGAGACATCAATATATCTTCGAATTCGACACTTCAAATTGGAATATATGTATACCGCAGAAAACATTTGGAAGAAACATTCCCAATAACTACAGAAGAAATTATTGGCATAAATATTTTGAAAAAATTACGCGCTAGGCAAACACGACTTGAATAAGCCTACAGTTTGGAAAAAGTTACTTACGATAAACTTCTTCAGACCATATTTGTACGGCAGAAAATTCATTGTGGTGACGGACCACAGACCTTTGGTGTCATTATTCACGCACAAGAATCCATCGTCTAAACTAACTAGGATTAGATGAGACCTCTCAGGTTATGATTTCGAGAGTGTGTTAAAGCAAGAAAAATGAATTGCAACGCGGATGCATTGTCACGCATCAAGCTAGACTCTGATTTTTTAAAAACAATGATTCCTCCCGAAATGGACGAAAAAGTCAAAAAGTGTTGGCAATAACAAGGGGTATGTCTGCAAAACAGAAAACAGACAAATTAATAAAAGATACTTCAATAGATGAGCCAGATACACAAGTAAAGTCTGATCAACTTTACGTATGGGATTGCACATCAATATCCGAAGTAAGAAAAATTATGAAGTTGAAATTCATATTGCGCAAAAATAATAAATTCGATATCGTCAGAACAAGCGACGAAGTCATTGTATACTGTAGTGATAAAGTTACCGAGAAATACGTTTTCGCTAACGAAAAGCTACCAGCGAGCTCAAATACAATTAGATCGAATGTAAGAATCTGCAACGATAAGTCCAGTGCGATATACGTATCCACCATGGAAAAATTGTTAGATGGAATTCTCGAGATGAATATATATGAATTAGCGTTATCAAATAACGATGATACCTTCAAAATAATAAGTAAAGAAGATTTCAAGAGTATAATTAATATGTTGCAACAAAGTAAAAATATGAAAGTCACGCAAAACTAAGTATAATGTTATATGAACCCCCGAAGAGTGTAAAGGATACAACAATACAAAATCAGTTGATACAAAATCATCATAACACGCCACACGGATGACATCTGAGAGTTAGAAAACACAATTAAAATTGAAGCAGAGATATTGCTGGAAAAACATTAATAGCATGATAAAAACATTTGTTAATCATTGTACACAATACAAAGTGAATAAACAAGTGCGGCACACCAAGGAGAAAATGTTAAAAAATGTTACCCCAACCACTAGCTTTGATACAATAGCCATCGATGTAGTAAAACAAAAACGTGTCAATCAACTAGTAAAGTCAAATCCAAGGAAAATAAAAATAAATGATTTGGTTCTCTTGAAGAAAGAAAATTAGAGTCAACAATATTAAATTCATATTTTGAAATTACGTGTAAAGTAAATGAAAAATTATATATAAAATTAAACATAGTAACAAAGTAAAAAACACAAGTAATGAAGCTAGATATAAGCTCCCTAAAAATATTTTGAATTATATAGGAATTAAAAGTAGCATACTTATCTTTAGTTGTAAAATCCCAGGTGACCAATGCACATGCAGCAAGAATAACACCGTAAAAGGTTTTTTCTCTCTATTAAGTATTCTGTACTAATAATTCAATTAGTATACAACACTTCTGAGCGGTAAGGGTGTAGTGTAATACAAGCCACAACAAACAAAACAATATTCATACATTGCCATCTGATAACCCGGCACGAGTCAAATCATTGTGAGTCAGGCTTTGTGGGTATATCCCGAGTCCAATTACAAACAATGAGATTAGAGCGACTCAGCAAATTAATTGAAGACTAACAATGTGCACTGGGAACAAATTCAGTATGGCTTAACAATGAAAATGATCCGGGGTTATTGGCATTTTATTGCTTACATCTGCAGTAAGGTTCTTGAAGCCAATAAACTACACTTTATTGCTTGCACTTGCATTTTTTGACCATGGGAAAATATTGGAAATAGATTTTGGTCAGTAATATGTAAATAATATTTGATTAGTTAGTAAGTTGTATATAAGCAATATTTTTGTATAAAAGTAGCAAAATTAAATGAATAAATTAACATTCATACTAGAGAATTTGGACTGCCTATATCGGCAACCTTTTCGTTTGATTGTTCATTGCGGCGCTTGCGCTGTGTTAGAAATATAGCCAGCTCACGCATGCCAACAGCTTTGGCGCTAGACGCCGATAATTAGGTGAGTCCCTCCTTCCTCTTAGTAAAAATCACAATGGCCCCTAACAAAGCGTATTTCATGACGATCCTGCTAACCCATTTCATGGCGATCCTGCCAATCTATTTCAGTTGCTTCCACAAATCGACAACAGCTTGATATTCTTAACATCTTTGAAAGTTAAGATGATTTTCAAAGTTCAGATCGCATTTGAAGTTTTGTCAACGAAATATTTCATCAAAGCAGTACCAATGCATGGTGCACTTCATATGGCAGTGACTAGAATAACTTCGACACCTTTGAGATTTTCTTATATGTTCACCCATTATTCTGACTGCATTTTGCAAGTTTAAGCTGTCACTAAATTGTCTTTTTTTCTGACTTTTTATGTCGCCAACGGCATTTAACGTTGATGGATCGTGGTGTCGATATTTTCGGACACATAAACGAGATAAGTGTCTTCGATATTAATGATTGAAGAGTTATGGTGACCACATTTGAATCGGCAGATATTAACACATTTTTTCTCAAGAAACGATTTTTCTATGAGAATCATATTTTTGATTCAACGCGCCAATCCTGTGTAAAAATGTGATTCCACGAATCAACCGAAATATGAGAAAGTTGCGGCCTACTCACCGAACTTTTTAAAAAGAGAGCATGTGCTACACATGGCACAACTTATGAGCAGTCAATGACTAAAAAATGAAAATGACTAAGTCTGCGAGCCTATAACCTCGCCACATCGAAAATAATTCATGGTTTTCTGTCATTACTTCAAACGAAAGTGGATCGATCCTCGTCAACAACTAATTTTTTTTGTTAAATATTTTCAGAGTTAAATACATTGCGGAAAATCTTGTGTTTTTGGCGAAACCATTTTCCTAAGGTTGGTGTGAAGCATAATCAAAATTCTAGTTGGCTAGACCGGACTTTAACATTTGAATCCCAAATCAGTCGTATATGACTGACACCAATAAGTTCATCAGGCGCCGCGTCAGACCTATGGTTACCAACTCCTTTGATTTCTCGAGAAACGTTGTTATCACTACACAACTGACAAGTCATGCTAACTTGCAACTAAATTAAAATGTGCGGCCTCTCGAAAAATGCAGTACGATTAAATGCTAATGTAATTGCAGGCCATTTATTTATGACATTAATAGGAAATACAGGCCCTTCCTGATCAATAATATTAGTTACTTTATTAGTAATTGGATAAATTAGTTCTTGAGTCTAAAGTCGCTTTTATCCAATCTTATGTATTCGCTGTATTAAGAACTTTATATTCTAGAGAAATTTAATGTCAACACAATAGTAGATTATAGTCCATGACCTTTTACTGGAGCTATTGGAGCTATAACAACTGTATCTGGACTAGTTAAATGATTCCACCAATATGATATTTCACTATATATTTCTCCAAAATTTTCTTGTAATTCAAATTTGCTTGAATCTCCATCGGACGACACGCTTCAGGATGGATTTTCAGCCGGATCTTATGAAGCAAAATTTTCTGCTTCTCCTGAACTGCTGGATCCCCAGGAATTTTTTATTTATTTCTCATTCATTTTCTGTTTTTTTATTTTTGCTTCACGAAACCAACTCGAATAATTTTATAATCAATTTCCAACTATGAAGCACAACAATATGGACCACGTAAAAACCAATTATGATAAATTTGAACACACACATTAAACCTAGAAACTTCCAAAAATATGTCGGCAGTATAGGTATGGCACTAAAAAGTCTGCATGTTTAAAAATTTCAATAGCTAGGTAATGAATTGAGGAAACTGGGGTACATACGTTGGTCTAACTAATAAAAATAACATAAGGTTGACCTACAAGGTCTGCTCAATTAAAACTTGCTTACGATTTCCTTGAACAAGGTGTTAATCGAGGCGTATTGACATTTATGTGATTCTGTAAAGTTTTAAAAAAAAATTCTAGGAGCCGTTTTTATTTTTAAAAATAAGTGCAAAAAATTGCAATTTTTTTCGAAAGCAATAAATGTTTAACCTTTTTTTCAAGTCCCAGTAATCAATGTTTATATAATTTTTATACTGCAAACAGTTGCCCTAAAAATATCATCCAAATTTTTTGTCATGATCACAAAAAACAAGCCGCGAAGTGCGACCCTTGAGGTTCACACGGTCAACACACAATAATAATTTTGAACATAGTACCACTTTAAATAATAATAATGAGAGGTATTCATGGCAGTAACAGGAATGAGTTAATATTAATCATATCATCTACGGGAGCATCCATTGATTACGCAAGGCTTTTAGTGGATGAGTGATGATGATTGATTACCACAAATGCAAATTTACTTGCAATTTTGATGGTTTCCCAAATTTAAGCCGCTTTGTTTAAATAAAAGACTGCAAAAACTATTAAAAATCTGCTCAAATTATCCAAACATTTTAAAACTTTGATTGACTTTACAACAAAATCTTTAGAATAAAAAATATAAGGTTATATCATTCAGAAGAACCCTTTTCATATGGTAACTTTGAATGATTTTTTATTTTGAATTGATTTTTTTTAAAATCATGAAAATTTTTTTGCTGGTTTCTCTTCAAAAACTGATAGGAATGTATAAATTTTATAAACATTTATTTCTGTGTTGTGCAAATCAGGTTAAAAAAATATTTTTTATGAAAAAACTCGAAGTTTCGCATTTTCTTCTATTAAATTAAAAAAACCGCTGAAACGGATTTTTATAATGTTAAATAATCAAAAAGATGTTAATACACGTTGGTTGACTTTTTAATGATGCAAATATTATATCTGGTTCGTGAGATATAGTGAATGGAAAAAATGACCTTGAAGATCATGATTACTGTTAATGATTTTTTATTTTTAATTTAATGTTTCTTGCTATCATGAGAAAAAGCTTTGATGACGTTTTGTCAAGCATTGCTTGAAGTATATAAATTTTATAAAAATTGAATACCATCTTCCGTAAATCAGCTTAAAAATTTATTGTTTATTAAAAAAACATAATTTTTTGCTCTTTTTTTTTCTAAAATTAAAAAAACGGCTACAACGATTTTTTCCAAAATTTGATAGATTCACACAAATGCTAATACGCGTCGATTGACACATTAACAATGCTTATCGTATGTATGGTTCGCGAGATATGTATAACGCATGACAGAAATGACCTTGAAGATCTTGATGACTGTAAATGATTTTTTTTTATTTATTTTTTCGTATTCACAAAAAAAAATTTGATGTTGCTTCTACAAACACTGCTTGAAGTATAAAAATTTTATAAAAATTGAATACTGTTTTCCGTAAATCAGGTTAAAAATTTAATGTTTATTAAAAAAAAACATTTTTTGGACTTTTTTTTTCTTAAATTAAAAAACGGCTACAACGATTTTTTTCAAAATTTGACAGATTCACGAAAATGTTAATACGCGTCAATTGACATTTTAACCATGCAAATTGTATGTTTGGTTCGCGAGATATGTATAACGCATGACAGAAATGACCTTGAAGATCTTGATGACTGTTAATGATTTTTTATTTTTCATGTAATTTTTTACGTAATCAAAAAAAAAATTGATCCTTTTTCACAAACACTGCTTGAAGTATCTAAATTTTATAAAAAACGAAAACTGTCTTCCGTAAATCAGGTTAAAAATTTATTGTTTATTTAAAAAAACCTAATTTTTTGCATTTTTTTTCTAAAATTAAAAAACGGCTCCAACGATTTTTTTTAAAATTTTATTGATTCACGCAAATGCTTATACGCGTCGATTGACACCTTAATCATGCAAATCGTATGTTTGGTTCGCGAGATATAATCAAAGGGTCAAAACAACTAACTCCCCCGACCGAAGTATCCCAAAAACTAATCAGCTCTTAAGATTGTAAAGACGCTTCGATTGACACCTCAACCAATTCGATCGGATTTTGTTTACGTGAGTTATGCTCGTAGAAAAAGTGTCCACGAACGTACGTACGTACGTACACACACACACACATACATCTCCCTTTCTAAAAACATTTTATATATACTCTATAGACCTCAAAACGTAAAGAAATGTTGAAAATTTGAATTTCGATTTTCGAGACGATTACAAGAACTTCCCATATACTGGGAAGTTAAAAATTAAATATAAAATAAAAAATCATTAACAGTCGTCATGATCTTCAAGGTCATATCTGTCATGCGTTATATCCCGCGAACCAAACATAACATTTGCATCGTTTAGTTGTCAATCGACACGCATTAACATTTTTGTGAATCTATCAAATTTTTAAAATAATAATTGCAGCCGTTTTTTAATTTTAGAAAAAAACTGCAAAAAATTAGGTTTTCGTCATAAACAATACACTTTTAACCTGATTTACGGAACACAGTAATCAATTTTTGTAAAATTTATATACTCTAAGCAGTGTTTGTAAAAACTTCATCGAACCTTTCTCTCATGATTACAAAAATCATTAAATAAAAAATAAAAAAACATTAACAGCCATCAGGATCTTAGATATAATATTTGCATCATTAAGGTGCGAATTGACGTATAATAAAATCTTTGTGATTTTTTTGACATTATAAAAATTCGGTTTAGCCATTTTTTTTTCAATTTAATAGAAGAAAATACAAAAAATTAGGGTTTTTTTCATAAAAAATATTTTTTTAACCTGATTTGCACAGCACAGTAATAAATGTTTATGAAATGTATACATTCTTATCAGTTTTTGAAAAGAAACCGGCAAAACTTTTTCCATGATTATGAGGGAAAAAATAGATAAAAATAAAAAAATCATTCAAAGTTACCATGTAAAGAGGGTTCATACGAATATATTATTTTTTATCTTTTATTCTAAATATATTGTTGTAAATTCAATCAAAGTTTTAAAATATTTGCATAATTTGAGCAGAATTTTTGTAGTTTTTACAGTCTTTTAATTAAAAAAACTGCTTAAATTTTGAAAACCATCAAAATTTCAATCAAAGTTGCATTTGTATTAATCAGCGCTTTGAATGGTGAAATGCTTTTGTCAATACTTTGCAAGATCATATGCTTTAAGAAGTTTTCATCAAATAAAATTTTTAATTTTAAGTAGATTTAATCTTTAGTAATCGTATGATTTCAATTACTTCCTCCATTATCATTTGTAATACATTTTCCTTTTTACATGCAATTAAACCTATTTTTGACTGCATATTCAAAATTTTTCAAGACCAATAGAAAATATAAAGTAATTATCAATCTCATTGATGTAAAATCGTGAAAAAATATAAATTCAGTGATTATGCTGAAGTCATGGCGATTTTGAACGTAACTATTCAAAATCACCATCACGCGACAACATCTCTTCAGTGGGCGTAATAACAAAAACTGCATTCATTTTTGTCAGCGTTCTTTTGTCCTTCAATCATCGATGTGAAAATAACAATTAACATAGAAAAGGTCCCCAGCGATTGATTTATCAAATCAATCTACCCCCATCCGCCAAAAGCCTTACGTAATCAATGGATGCTCCGGTAGATGATATGATTAATACTAACTCATTCCTGTTACTGCTATGAAGACCTCTCATTATTATTACTTAAAGTAGTATTATTTTCAAAATTATTATAGTGTTTAATATTTTTAATGTTTATCTAGATATTACTGGGAAGTTGACCGTGTGGACCTCAAGGGTCGCACTTCGCGGCTTGTTAATATTAATTTCATATTTTTCTCACGATTTGTAACCAAAAACATGATTTTTCTGTCATTTTGTTGTTTATTAACATATACACATACTCGTATGTTTAATTCGAGTTCCAACGATATACAAACTTCTACAAGTTAAAAATATATTTAATTTTTCGATTTTTAAGTAGCAGAAATCAATGTGTGCGTCACACCTTTCTTTCGTCTTTTTTCAAGAGGTCCCTTTTGACCTCATAAACACAATATCAACATACCTACAAAATAAAGCATGCTGTCTGTTCCTAAGTTACATTAGCAGAAAGAAAACCAAGGAATAGTTTTTTGCCAGATGTAGCAGAAAATGCAAAATCACGGTTTGCTAAAAATATAAATGTATTAAATCAATGGAGGTGTTTGAGAAAGTTGAAACGTTCTTCTCTTTCAAAGACCACTCCTTTCCTGCTACAGTAAAAATTTAATCGAATCTACTTATCAGTTAAAATGAAGAGTTTATAAAAATTTCAAGCAAAATTGGAAGGTTCAATTTTATGACGGCTGCCATCGAAGATGATAAGGAGGTCAAAAATAGTGACCTTCGTTTTACAAGAATACATACATTTCTGATGAAAGCTATAGTAGGCATTTTTGAAAAGAGGAAACGGTAGTCTTCAAGATATTTTCTGTCTGCCACATCATACTCTAACAGCCATATAAAATTAAAGTATCTGTAGTAATGATACGAGAGTCTTTTTGTTAATTTACCTTAATCTATTCTTATGTACAATATTGCAACAGCTGTAACGCAAAAGAATGAAAAGCAAATATCCGAGATAAATCCTTTCAAGCACCATTTAGTTAGTATTGCAGCCACAAGTCTAGGTGGCCTGCTAGTTATTTTAGTCTAATATTAAGTAAAATCTGTTTTCACACGTGATGATGAGTAGCGCTAAGAGTGCACGGCATCGAAAAACAAGCATTTACATGCAATGTGACTTAATTTTGTCGTCATTTAAATTTTTTTGGTGGTCTTAAAGTTTGCAATGACATAAAAATCGCATTAAGAAGTTACAAGAATTTTCAGAACGAATAAATTTCATCACTTCTTGGTCTACATCTCCCAAACTACATTCTAATGATATTGATCTCAATTGAAAAGATACGTAATATGCATTTCATAATAGTATCAAACATTTATAAGTGTAATGTATTTTCAGAGTTATGATATTATGCTTTTTGGCAGGAACGAATTGCAATCGTTAGTGAAAAGTCTTTTTCTCCTTAATGCGCACAATTAACCTTCTTAAAAATTGCATTGCATAACAATATTACCTATCTATCTTTTTATATTGACTTCAACAAAGTACAGGAAACAATACAACTCCACGCAAGCTCGTGTAGGAGTCAATTGATTGAATTGAAAACACTATTATTTATAGAATTTATTACTTACGTGTCTCTCTAGAGTGCTTTTAAAATGTTCTTTGGAAGTTTTCAGCGAATCTTCTCGGTAATGACTAATATTATTGCTGAGGCGCATAGTCATTTGATATCTCCATTTTCCGCTTCGATCTAGAAATTTAAGACATGAAATACCTTCATTTGATCGCCTATTTTATTCTTCCATGCGGTAAATAGAATGTGATCTAGAATACATTGATAAATTGCAATGGACTACTTCCAACAGATGTTGGAAGTAGTCCATTGCAATTTCCAACATCTGTTGGAAGTAGTTAACATCTGTCATGCATAAAGTTTATTCAGTTGATTTTTATAAAAACTTATTACTTTAGTAAGTATTAATGCTTTGCTAGCCCTTTCGCCGGTAGAATCAACCACGTGGCTAATTTAACTTACTCTTAAGACATTAAAAACCAATTTCAACCACATAAATACCCCATCTTACTGTATTTTATCTGAGGGGATGACCACATGATTGTCAATGACCTGGCTGTCTATTGTTTGCAAAATTGTATGAAGCTTCATTTCTTCCAATGGCTTGGAAGAAAATAAAATTTTCTTGGCAAAATGTTCATAGTAGATTTCTTTTGTAATTTAGATGCGTGCTTTTTCAAATTAACTGTACATCTTACAAACCGATACAAAAGTGCTAAATTACGTTCATTTCATTCACAATCACCTTAATAACCTTTTGGATATGGTTGCTTATTATTGTTTTTTAATAGAATTTTATTATTATTATATGCATATATCAAATTACACAAAGATGCGTAAATACGTAAATAATTACAATTTAAATTAATGCGAAATCTGAGGACATAATGCTGCAGTGTCTCAGTCCGAGGATCCCAATGTCTCTGCTGTAGTTGACGATAGACTTCTTGGGTTGGGCAGCTTCGACCAAATTCCTCAATTCACTCTGATTTCAGCTGGTCATAAGTGATCGCTCGTGTTGTCTTCAAAAAGACGGCAGCAGTGCCTGCTAATTGGCGCCTCAAACTCATAAGTTTGGCTCTTTCGCTCTGTCGGCTCATCTCCAGAGCTGCTTCAAGGTCCGTTATGAACGTTATCACGTCATAGCCGTCATCTCCCGTGAATCGGCTCACGACTACTTGGACATCGGTGACCTCATACCTTTCCTCAGTTGAGCCAACATCCAGTTGTTCTAATTCCTTAATTGCCCTCTTCAGTTCCAATATTTGCTTCCTTTTTTCAAGGAGTTCTATTTCCTTGTCTGTAGCTTGTATCTCATGGCTCAATTGGACAGCACCAGCAGCAATAACCACTTTACTATTGTCAGGGTCCTCATTCTTCGGGGCGTCGATGGCAGAAGTTTCAGCGGTATCTCCAAGGGCAGCATATCAGCTTTATCCTTCCTCGTTGTCCGTTTTGTCATTTTCGGGCTGGTCGGCAGTGAAGGCGTCTTTTGTTCAGAATGGTCGGCAGCAGCGTCTTTTCGGGCTGATCGGTGGCTCTCTGGTCGACAGCGGCGTCTCTACGGACTGATCGGTAGCTGTGGTGTCGTCTGTTATTCAAACGGGTCGGCAGTGGAGTCTCTTCGGACTGATCGGTGGCGTCTCTGGTCGGCAGCGGAGTCTCTTCGGGCTGATCGGTGGCGTCTGATATTCAGACTAGTCGGCAGCGGCGTCTCTTCGGGATGATCGGTGGCGTCTCTGGTCGGCAGCGGAGTTCCTTTGGGCTGATCGGTGGCGTCTCTGGTCGGCAGCGGAGTCTCTTTGGGCTGATCGCTGGCGTCTGATATTCAGACTGGTCGGCAGCGGAAGCGTCTGTTCAGATTCGCTGGCGGCAGTGGCGTCGTTTGTTCAGACTGGTCGGCTTATTGAACTATGGGCGCACCCCACATCTGAGTTGTAAACCCATTTTTTTATTTTCTAATTTAAATCACGCGCAATGACTTTCCTCGTCTATCAGTCGTTGCCTACTTAACCTTACTTAATTCTACACGTTTCTCTGACGTCTGTCTGACATCTGTCAGCATGCCTCCGTTCAATGCTGTCAACGGTCGCTCCGGATCCGCGAGCTATTACAATGCATTGCAGCCAAGCTGCAAACCGAAAGTCTACAGTTTTTCAAGTTATAACTAATAATGATGCAAAAACATATATTTCAATGGGGGAAAAAAGCAATATTAAATTTCTAAATTAATAGTTTATTGTATAGCCCTTGTTCGCTATTACTTTAACACATCGACATGTCATTGACGCTACCAAACTTTGACGTCGTGCCGTGGTAATAGATTTTCATGTAAACTCCACTACCCGCAAAAAATTATTCACTGTTTTCGGCTTTGCTTGAAAAACAACCTGCTTAACATCAGTCCATAAATTATCTATGGGGTTGAGGTCGGGAGATTGAGCTGGCCTGTCCATAATTTCTATCCTATTGGTCGAAAACCAAGTCTTGGCTAAACGACTGGTGGGTTTAGGATCGTTATCTTGCAAAAGGACCCACTTCACGGTCAAACCTTCTTCCGCAAAAGGTAAAATGATATTTTCCAATATGTCTACGTGAATTTTGGTGTCCATCATGAGTTTGATCTAAAATATAGGGCTAGGGCCGTGAAATAAAAACGAACCCCAAACATTGATTTTTGTCCTTCCATGCTTAACTGTCTTCGTGGTATACCGTGAATCATGAGAAACATTTGGCGGTTTTTTTATGTATTATCTCCTTCCCGGACAGCCAAATAATAAAACTTGTGATTCATCAGTCCAAAGTATATTTCTCCATTTGGAAGTAGGCCAGTCCTTATGGTCTCGTGCAAATATTAACCTGTCTCGAACGTGCCTTTCTTTTAGTAATGGTGTTTTCCTCGGACTTCTACATTTTAATTTGGAAATAATAAGGGTTCTTTTAATTGTACAAGTGTTGACATCCAACTTGAGCTCCTGTTTTATACTCGTTAATGTCAAAAAAGGGTATTTTCATACAAGCCGCACAACGTCTTTGGCATATTGCGTGCTGAGCTTCTTCCTTCTTCCACGAGTTTCAGACGTTTTCACCCACTTTTTATGCACTCGAGACCATTTTACTAGAGCAGCTTAGTGTTTCTTCAATAAATTTGTAGGTTTTGCCTTCCAATAGCATTTTTTTGATTAAATCTCTCTTTTCGCCACTGCAATGTTTGGAGCGGCCCATTATTCCTTAATGGTATATTTTATACTAAAAATAACAAAAGGTTTGAAAACTGTCAACCTTCTTTGCCCTCATGGTATCCTAACTGCCAAATTGAAACAAGCTTTTTTCCCGAAAACGAGTATTACTTTGCACATTCAAATTACACCTTGTCTCCGAAAATTCGGTGATTCCCCGATCTTTGCTGACGTTTCCGCAAAACGGTTATGTATGCAAATTATTTTCATCGATCATAAATAGATGACTCTGGTATTGCGATCGAAATTTATGTTGTTATACCAAAAATATTACGCTTCAAGTGTCCACTGCTATTATTGTGCACACAGGTGTATATATATATATATATATATATATATACATGTATATATATAATATATATATTTATATATGTATATGCCATTTCTATGCTACGGTTTTAATTTGATAACAACTGTTTAAGGTTCCAGTCCCCTTTAGAAGGCAAAAAATAGACCATTTTTCAAAAAAAAAAATTCAGACACTTTATTATATATTGACATGAATCTTTTTTTACCAATAACTTCATATTTCAGTAATACAAAATAAGGTATAATTTTTTATTTATTACTCTCTTTTATAGAGGGCGCTGAAATTAAGCTCTGAAAAATCGCTACTCCACGACGGACAGATAATCTATGGATTGGTAGATCTGAAGCAAAAAATTTAAACGATACTTGAAAAAGCAAGGTCTCTTACACCGTAATCCACAACCGTTTTTTTTTTAAAATTAGTTAAAAAAATGGCGGACTTCTGAATTTTTTTTCAAAAATCTACCTTTTTTCGTAGTTTGTTTAACGCCAAAAAAAATCCTTTAATTTTTTGCTCATATTCTGGTGAATTACGGTGTAATATTTTCTAAAAAATAGAACGCATCAAAGTTTTTGTTCGATTTCACTGATAAATACATTGTGAAAAATGAAAAATCAGACTTTTTTCAAAACCACGCCATTGATACGTAGAAGTCTAAATAAGCACTAAAAACAGGTAAAAAAGCCGCAAATATAATGTATAAAGAACAAACCGGTATTTTAGAGAAGGGGAATGAAAGAGACGCTACGCAACCAAACATCTGCAAAGAACCGAAAACGCGCACACACTAAAAGCCGCTATTTATATATTAAACTTTCAAATGTCAAGAATATACAGTTAGACAAAAAAGTCTCCGTACGATGCTTATTTTTCTATATTAATAAGAATACCGTTCACATATATCAAATTTTTTTTATTTTAGTAATTAATGTGTTTTCGATACCCCTATCATTACAAGATTCAACAAGAAAAATAAAAACTTATCCATTCGTATCGATATAGTAGCTGCATTTAGAAAATTTATCAACATTTAACATCAAAAAAGTCTCCGTACAAGAATACATCTTAATAAAGTTATAAGAGAAAGAAATTTGGTACAAATTTTGTTTAATACTTAGTCGGATTCTCCTTAGCTTTGATGACTGCTGCCAAACGCCTGGGCATCGAAGTCACTAGTTTAGATGTTATTTCGGATCCTATAGAGTTCCATTCTTCCTGAAGTTTAGCTTTAAGCTGTTGCCTGTTTTTTATTGCGTGTTTGCATACTCTACGTTCCACTTCATCCCATAAATGTTCTATTGGGTTTAATTCGGGTGATTGTGGTGGACTGTGTAGTTGCTTGGGTACATTATATAGTAGCTATTCCTTAACAACCATTGATGTATGTTTAGGATCGTTGTCTTGTTGGAACGTGAAATCACCTTGCATGCCTAAAGCTGATATGCGCTCACGCAAGCTCGTTCTGAGGATGTTTAGGTAACCCCACCGAACCATTGTGCTCTCAATAAAGTGCAACTTTCCAACTCCTGAAGCCGCCACGCACCCCCAAACCATCACGTTACCTCCGCCGTGCTTGGCAGTTGGAGTTAGATTTTTACAATTGAACTCCTCGTTCGCTTTGCGCCAAAATTTTCCCTTGCAATCTGATCCAAATATGTTGAACTTACTTTCATCAGAAAATACAACTCGATTCCAAAAATTTGCGTCCATATTTTGGTGCATTTTTGCGAAGTCTAATCTCTTCTTGCGATTAACTTTTGAGATCAATGGCTTTCGTCTTGGTTTTCGGCCATGAAAATTATTCTCCCGTAGAACATTTCTGATGGTTTCATCACTTACTGTTAAATTTAAGTCTTTTCTGACCTCGTCTGCTATTTTAGGTGCGCTGGTTCTAAGATTCTCTTTTACTTTTCTCACTATTGACCGCTGTGCTATATCGCTTAAAATTTTTGGCCGTCCCGAACGGGGCTTGCTTTTAAACGAACCGGTTTCTCCATATTGCTTAAAAACATATTGGACACTTGACTTAGGTCTAATAATTACTTTAGAAATTTCACCCATTGACTTGCCTTCGCAATAAAGCTTTATGATCAATTTCCTCATATCTACACAAATTTCTTTACTCATGGCGGATTTTTAAATTTTTTGAACTTAAAACAAATCTGCACGCGGCTGTAACTATACTAGCTGTATTCTAAGATAAATGGTGAATTTTTTTTTGTTTTTCATTCACGCTCACCATCGCATCAGTTAGTGCAAAGCGTTGTTGCCATTATTTCGTACGGAGACTTTTTTGATGTAAAATGTTGTAAAATTCACTAAACTGAACTACTATACATTAAGGAACGGATAAATTCATGCATTTATTCCTGAACTTTGCAACGAAAGAGTTGTAGTAAACATAAAAATCATTAAAATAAAAAAATAATGGCTTATATGAGAGATATTCTTATAAATCAAGAAACAGCGGCGTCGTACGGAGACTTTTTGTCTAACTGTATTTCTGGAAGTCATTTTTGAAATTTTAAATAGTCGAAAAATGCAACAAAAAAATTTCCATATTTTTGAAATTTATAAAGTGGACTAGTACCTTAAAGCATCTTAGCTTACAACGTATTTATTGACACATGTGCAAATTACATCGCATCCTTACACCTTTTTTCGGAAAAAATCAGATTTTTGCTGTTTTTATTAGATTCAAAATCGGATAAACTAAAATTATTGGCAATAGCATCAAATGATGTAAATGTCAACATATTTTGATTGACAGTACAAAAACGCAATTAGAACAAATGAAATCAAGTCATATTATTTGTATCAACCCTCTTTCATAGTGACTATGAATTATTTATTGTTTTCACATTAATTAACTACTCAAGAAGTTCCTGTAATCGGTTTGAAAATCTAGATTCAAATTTCCGTTTTATCCTTACGTGTTTGGGTCTAAGAAGTAATTTAAAATTATCTTTAGAACGAAGTTGGTATGCTTTGCGGATGTGTGCCTGATCATTAATTTCTAATACGGTTCACAAATTACAAAAACCGTATAAATTTCTTTTAGTCGAGGCGTATTAGCAATAATACTAACTTCTCTATTTAATGCGGCAGCGCAGTTAATAAATATTGATGAAACGATGAATATTGATTGATAGCCTCGAAAATCGAAATTATCAACATATTTTTATATTAAGAGGAGCCATTTTTTGATTTAATAAAAAGAGCGCAAAAATTGGGCTTTTTCATAAAAAAATTAATTTTTAACCCGATTTGCACGACACAGAAATCAATGTTTATAAAATTTATATGCTCTATACATTTTTTGTAAAATTTACAGAAAAGTTTTCATTTTCATGAAAACAACAAAAAAGGTGCCGTTTTTTATTTTTTTGAAAAAATGTTTAAAATTTGAAAACAAATATTTTTTTCAATCAAATGTTTATTAGTGGTAATCAAAGCTTTGAATGGTAAAATGTTTTGAAAATGAAGACATTTTATTAAACAAAAAATAACATTTTTCATGATTGCAAAACAAATACACTTTTCATATTTATAATAAAAAAAGGTTGACAAAAATAATGTCACCAAATTTCACTTACTCTAATGGCGTGGTTTCTAAAAACAAGTCTTTTCTTTTTAATATAGACTTCTGCCATACATAAGAAATGACTGTAAGTTTTCGAAGGTAAAGTGGTACAAAGGTAGTCAATACTTTTCAAGATCACATGCTTCAAAAAGCTTTCATCAAACAAAAAATTGCAGTTTTTAACAGTTTAGTAGTTTTTTGTGTTCATAAGATTTCAATTACCTCCTCTCTCTAATCTTTTGTTATATTTTATATTTTTTACATACAATTGAACGTCGGTTATTGATTGATTGCATATTTAACGTATGTAAAGAAAGGTTAACTGCAAAGCAAGAAATAATTGAAAGTAGTCTCATTGATGTAAAACGGTGAAAAAATTAAAATTAAGTGATTATGCAGCAGCCATGTAAATTTTAGAGGCAATTATTAAAAACGGTCATCACACGACAAAATCTCTTCATCTCGTTTAAGCAAAACTGCATTCAACAACTCTGAGATTACAATTTCACCGACCTTTTCGCTAGCGCCCTTTTGTCTTTATCGACATGAAAATCAAAAGTAACGTAAAAAAAGCTTTGTAACCATTCCGCCTCCACCCGCATCCATCAAAAGCTTTACATAATCAATGGGCGCTTCCTAAGATGATAAGATTAGTATTAACTCGTTATAATTACTGTTATGAGTATCTATCAATATTATAACTTAAAGTAGCATGATTTTCATTTATACTATTGTGCTTAATATTTTAAGTATTTATGTGGATATTACTGCAACGTTGACCGTGTAGACCTCGCGGATGGTTTTTCGAAGCATTGGTAGCTTAAATCTTAAAGTTAATGGAAAATTTGTATTTTTAAAAGAAAAACTAATGATTTCATTGTTTTGTTTTATTACATCACAAACCGGCTATACTAAATTCATTAAAAATTTAATGGAATCATACAAATGTTTATAAAATTTATTGACACTTGAACGACGTCAGTACATCGTTCCGTTTTCGAATATCAAATCAGCTTCTGTTACTACTTATACGCTTTGATGAACACCTCATCAAAGTTGTTTCGAATGTATGTTCGTCGGATATCGTTCTGGAAAAAATGACTTCAGCGGCGTTAACAAGTTGAGTTTTGTCGAAAATTTTGATTTTCGGATCAACTAAAATAACTTTCTTATACAGGGTGTCCAGAAATTGCCGCACAGGCTTCTCACCACGTGATTTTTTAGACAATTTTAAGCAGAAAATATTATGAAATTTTTTTTCGATTTCTTAACCCTTTAGCTGCCACAGGCGTTTTAAAATTTTGAAACAAATGCCGTTCTTAAATTAGTAAAAACGCAATATCTTCACAGTTATGAAAGATAAAACACTGAAGCAAACAATAAAACGCAGATAATAGTTTTTCGCAACTATTTAAAGCTATTTTGTAAATATGAAGTGAGCATATTGGGAGCGACAGTCCTCTAAAGTCGAAAAATTGTTTTTTTCTATACGAAAATTTTGCATTTTTCCTTATTTTCCTTTAATTTTTACGTTCATAATGCAAAATCTTTTTTCAAAAATTAAATCTCTGTTGTGTTATTGTTAAAAAGTTAGAACATCATTTTACCCTTATTTATCAAACTTTCATTGCAAAAGGACTATAAATGCAAACAGTTTTTACCAAAAATTCGCGTCTAAAATAAAATTTGCGTTCTGAATTGAAGTATTCGGCTGTCTCCACACGGAAGTGCTTTCAATCACAATCTTTTGAATGAACAATAAAACAAATATGTTTTTGAAATGTTTTTTAAAAATTATTTGCAGCATATGTTCAAAGTGGCTTCCTTCCATTGTCAAACAAGACCTGCTTCTCTTTTTTAAGCTCCGTATCGAACTTGACAACATGTAAAGGATTGCTCGTCGCAGGAGATGCCTTCTCGGTGTTGGACGCCGAACGCCGGATCTTGTATTTTTCAAGGGAGATCCGGGATTTAGCGCTGTATAAGAAAAGCGCACTTTTAGTGAGGGAACAGGGTTAAATTGGGGTACCTACCGGCAAGTTAATTGCCACATGTCTGGCGCAGGATTCAACATCCAAGCTAGCCGATATTTTTATTAAGTTTTTGTTTAGCGACTGGTTACGCTACAATTGAGGCGCTTCTAAAGCCAAGTTACGGCTCGAGCGTTTTGCCAAACTACGGCAAAAATGCGTTAATACAAACGAGTCAAAAGTACGCTAGACGCTATGACTATATTTTCTTTTCTACAATTTCCTTTTATACACTTTTTACAACTTAACATATAATCCCTACTCTAATATTTTATTCTACTTAATACATAATCCCTACTCTAAAACTGGAAGAATTGAATATGGTAGATTCATTCTACCAATCAAAATATCGATCAGCATTTTTCCGTATGACCCAATTTAAAATGCAACACTCATAATAGTCCATGAGTAATGACTACTCAGGTTTCGTACTTTGTGTGTAAGTATATCGTACATTGCACCTGCTAATGCTAGGCGCCGCTTAGTCTGGTGCGATCGCGATGGGTTAGTATAAACATTCGTTCATGTGTCTATTTTTAGCAACAACATGAATTGGACTTTCGTGTGAGTAGATTATGTGTAATGCAAAACGAGTGTGCAAAGTGAGCATTACAAGGTGATCGTAAATTATGCATTTGTATATTCTACGACTGCTCGTTGATTATTGATTTATGGGTTTAGTATATAGTAAAATGCTGATTGATTGTGTAGATACGTGTAGATCCACTACAAACATATCGCTTGTAATTTTAGCGGCGGCATTGGTAATTTTCGAAGAAAGTTGCTCCAAGGTGTCAGGAGCCTCCTTGTAAACTGTTTTTTTAAATGTACCCACAGAAAATAATCTAACGGGTTTAAATCCGGAGATGTTGCAGGCCACCGCACGGGACGATAACGCCCTAGCCAGCGATCCTGGAATTCTTGGTGAAGCAAAGTTTTAACCTCTCCGAAATTATGTGGAAGTGCTCCATCATGTTGAAACCACATCCTCCTTCTCCTTGAAAGTGGTAGGTTCTCCAATAATGTTGGTAATACATTCTCCAAAAAATGTTTGTAGCCTTGGCCAGTTAAGCGGTCTGGGAGAATATATGGCCCTATAAGTTGATCTCCAATAATACCTGCCCAAACGTTAAGTCTCCATCGAACTTGGTGATGTCCCTCACGTACCATATACAAATTGGCTTCGCTACACCAATGGGAGTTGTGGCAGTTGAATATTCCTTGCTGGGTGAAGAGGCATTCGTCCGTAAACAATATTTTTTTTTCAAAGCTTGAGCTTCGTAGAATTTTTCTCTGTAGCCATTCACAAAAATCCATTCGCTTTGCGTAATTCTCTGTATGTAATTTTTGCACCTTCGAAAAGTGGTAAGGGTGCAAATTTAAACTACGCAAAATGATTTGCACTGTTGACTTCCTAAGCCCCAATCTCTTGCTATTCCCCTTGTGCTGCAAGTTGGGTCTTGCACAACGAAATTGAATACGGCTTTTTAAACGGCTGGTGTTCTTGCAGACCTAGGTCGGCCCACGTCCGATCGCGCACCTTGAGCAAGTCTTTTTGTTTCTTGTCCGCGAATTTCAAGCCTTCGGAACACGTTGGCATCTGGATGTCGTCTGTTATCGTCTTCTATACTCGAACGATGCACGCTGACTATTTGTTTCACATGCACCAAGCACAAGAATCATGTCGAAGTATTCATTGGCTGAGTACTCCATTTCTGATCTTTAGTGGCCAATCAATAAAAACTGTTAAATAACTCTACAAAAAGGTATTTGTCTCGTAAAATACTGCTTTCTACTTGTTATCATCGTATGACGACCAAGCGTTGCCCCATCCTAATTTATGGATGTGAATTTTCTAGTCCATAAGGGTTGACTGATTATATCCGAATGTAAATGCTTTAAAATCAATTAAAAACTGATTTTCAAAGGTTTTATGACTGCTTACAATCAGCTCAAGCACTAATTAATCACAAACACCGTTTACCAGTGTGTCTGAGAAGGTTCTACCTGTTCGGTTTTTGTTAGTAGGCATATTAGGCACTTTTTTGAATTTTTGTTTTAGAATTTGCAGGCGTGTAACTATTAGAAATTGGCAAATAAGGATAAAATGATGTTCTAACTTTTTAACAATTACACAACAGAGATGTAATTTTTGAAAAAAGATTTTGGATTATGAACGTGAAAATTAAAGTAAAATAAGGAAAAATGCAAAATTTTCGTATAGAAAAAAACAATTTTTCGACTTTAGAGGACTGTCGCTCCCAATATGCTCACTTCATATTTACAAAATAGCTTTAAATAGTTGCGAAAAACTATTATCTGCGTTTTATTGTTTGCTTCAGTGTTTTATCTTTCATAACTGTGAAGATATTGCGTTTTTACTAATTTAAGAACGGCATTTGTTTCAAAATTTTAAAACGCCTGTGGCAGCTAAAGGGTTAAGAAATCGAAAAAAAATTTCATAATATTTTCTGCTTAAAATTGTCTAAAAAATCACGTGGTGAGAAGCCTGTGCGGCAATTTCTGGACACCCTGTATACTGGGAAGTTAGAAACATTTTATTCTTTGCAGTTTGGACAGATAAATCGGCAACTTATTATAAGTTTTTTTTTTGTTATTTGCCTTGCAAAATACTGCTGCAAAGTAAGACATCAGATACGCATTGATATGATGACGTAATCTATTGATTTTCAAATCTAAATTTAGGATAACACTGCATCAGAAACAGAAAATTATTTCGCATTAAGTCGAATTTTCCACGAAATAATTAGCAACAAGAACTGTGTAGAAATCAAAACAAAAGAGCTCTTTGTTACAAACATACATAGGTATATGTATTAAATTACTGATGAGGTAGGTGTTGAGTATTTCCCTTGCGGGTAAATATTTCAGTGGAAACCACTCAAAGGTTTCGATTTCCTCACAATATTCTTGTATTGAACCTTTTTATCAAGTTAGGGGGGGAAACCACTGTAGGATTTCCAAAAAATTAAAATTTTTTTGTTGCTCTAAAGTATACCTTATCATCATAGAAATCATTTAGCAAAATTTCATATAGTGGAAAAATCTCTACGTATTCGAAATCTTAAATTATCGCGGCGCCTCTCACTGCTCTATCGGAGCGCAATCCGCGCATTTCACCACGCGCTGTTGGTATTGAAATTTAGAACAATTTTAAATATAAATCTTTCAAATTTGTTCACGTTCTCTGTTAGTTGAACGTTGGCAGAAAACGCTGAAGTACGTACATATTTAGCAGACTAGAGGTAAATCAAACTTATTTATGATTTTTCAATAACTTAAACTTTAAACGCGTTTATCTCGGAACAACGTTTATCAAACTGGCCGGACTCCTTTCTCAAACAATTTTTGTTCGATTTACTTGAAATTTTTACAGTATGTTTAAAACTAGTGTCTGCTAGAAAGTACGTAGAATTTTTTTTAATGTTGCATATTTCAATTGTTATTAACAATTTTCGAGGTTCGAAATGACACCATTTTGTCAAAAATCAGTTTAAAAAAAATTCTACGTACTTCTCTGGCTGTTAGTACGCTTTATCGACAATTATTTGTTTGATAACCATAACCTTAACATTTCAGGAGAGAACAGTCCGGCCGCGAAGCCATGAAAAAATAAGGCGTTTCTGGAGAAATGTTAGGGAGCCGCCATTTTGTTTTTTACGTTCTGTAAAAATCAAAGAGGATGTCAAATACTTGTACAATATAGATCTTTTTACCAAATTTCGATATGTTGTTTGGTTTTTGAGGGAAAAAATCCCAAAAAATGAGTTTTTTTATCTCTGCTGTGGTGTTTCCCTTTAAATATGTAAGCAATGTTATTACATGCACATAATCATTGAACGATGCTGTTAGGCACTTGAATGTTATGTTTAGGCGTGTGCAGAAAAATAAGTTTGCAAACTGATTGGAGTCGTAATTGCCTTATTAGATTTTAAATTCACCTTATGTTCAAAATGCAATTCAAAGCACGAGAGAGGAAATTGATCTTCATGTTTGCTTTTCCATTATGCCTCTATGATAGGCTAACATGTTTAGAGCTAGGGTTTGAATTTGATTCAAATCATGACTAAAAACAACTACGTCCGTAGAAGTCGAACACTCATGAAAATAGTTTTATGCTGTATTAGTACAAACGCAAAATATTTCATTTAAAAACATACAGTTTCCGACAAAAGTCTACATACGTTCCCTATTTTCGCTACTTGACGAGCTCCATGTCACTAATTAAAAAGTAATGATGCAGTTATTTTCTAAGTCTATTTTAATTAGTATTTAACAAAAAAAAAATTTCTGCAGTATAAACGTTACAAGTTATTCACACATAACTAAAAAAATGCATTGACAAAAGTCTACATACGGTTTGGAAAATCATTTCATCATCAATTATGTTACTGTGGGGCTCTGAGAACTGTTCAAAAAACATTAAATAACAAGCCGCGAAGTGCGACCCTAGAGGTCCACACGGTCAACTTCCCAGTAATATCTAGATAAACATTAAAAATATTCAACACAATGATAATTTTGAAAATTCTACTATTTTAAATAATAACAATCCGAGGTATTCATAGCAGTGACAGGAATGAGTTAATATTAAGCATATTATCTACGGGAGCATCCATTGATTACGTAAGGCCTTTGGTGGATGTGTCAATCGACGCGTATTAATATTTGTGTTGTTCTATCAAATTTTGAAAAAAAATGTTGCAGCCGTTTTTTAATTAAAAAAAATGCCAAAGCTATGGTTTTTTTCAAAAACAATAAATCTTAGACTTGATTTTCAGAACGCAGTGATAAATATTTAAAAAAAATTATACTCTAAACAATTCTTCTAAAAAACAAGCAAAATCTTTTTTTATGATTACAAAAAAAAGTTTAAAATAAAAAATCATTTGAAATGACAATGACTTTCAAGGTCATGTATGTCATTCATTATATCTCACTAAACAAATGTAATATTTGCATCATTAGGATGTCAATCGACACGTATTAACATTTTTGTGTTGCTTTTATATTTTTAAGAAAATCTTTGAAGTCGTTTTTTGATTTAAAAAAAATATGGAAAATCACGGTTTTTTTTCATAAAAAAAAAATTTTGAACCTGATTTGCAAATCGCAGTAAAAAATGTTTATAAAATTTATAAATTTTCATCAGCTTTTGTAGTGAAACTAGCAAAAACAATTCTTATGATAGCAAAAAAAAATTTAAAAAAAACATCCTTCAAAGTCACCATGTAAAAAGGAATGATTATACCTTTTACATTTTTACTTTTTTACTTTTTACAGGCAATTGAACCTATTTTTGACTGCATGTTCAATTTTGCTCAACAACAACAGAAAATAAGAAATAATTATTAGTCTCATTGATGTAAAATCGTGAAAAAATACGAATCCAATTTTGACCGCAACAATTCAAACGACAAAATGTCTTCATTGGGCGTAATAACAAAAACTGCACTTTTTTTGCTAGCGCTCTATTGTCTTTCAAGCATCGATATGAAAATAACAAATAACGTAGAAAAGGCTTTACTACCCATCCCCACTCTCATTGATCCGCGTTAATATTCAATCAAACCAATCCACCAAAATCCTTATGTAATCAATTGACGCTCGCGTAGGTGTTACGATTAATGTCAAGTTATTCGAATAGCTTTGATGAGAGGTACAATTTTTTTATTTAAAGTAGTATTATTTTCATTATTATTATTGCGTTTATTATTTTTATTATTTACGTAGATATTACTGGGAAGTTGACCGTGTGGACCTCAAGGGTCGCACCTCACGGCTTGTTATTTTCGAAATTGGTTTCAATATTTATATAGAGGCAACTTAGGATTTCTTTGTGTGAACCTCAATAACTGCACCTTATGAATTATTTCTATGGCAATTCGAACCTGCTTTTATTGTTATCATGCACAGATTTGTAAATTTTACTTTAAAGATATATGCTTCATAATATTATGATTATCTTGCAATTCAATCACGATCAACTTCCCACGTTATATTAAAAATTTAAATCACATTTTGTGTTATAAGTATAGTGTCCTTCTTTGACTGAGAGCGACTCTAGCTGAAAATGCAATAACTTAGTCAATTGATTGCAAAAACATTTACTCGAGGAACAAAATTGACAACATAGCTCTCTTAGTGAGCTAAAACTGATGTGATTTAATATTTCGTCGTACGTCTTTCAGTTACGATCTTACAGTATAAAGATAGCAGGATATATGCAGGGTGTTTCGGATCAAGGTATTTTAACACGCTCAACGCACATCTCCATGGTTTGCTACTTATGTTTTACACATATTCCTAATATTTATTCAAAGCAAAATATGAAATCAATTACTTACTTAGAAGTCATCATAAATCCTGTTTGAATAGAAAGAACGGCTTGATTAAATATTACGAAAAGAAACAGAAAGAATGTCTAGCGTAAAACGTTCATTATTATTTCCTTACTCCTTATAACCAAACTTTCACTCAAATAGCTTTTAGAAGTGTATGTCAAATATTTTATTGGCTTCAAAAGAACAAGGGATAAAATTCCGGTGATTGCTTTGGTAAGACAAAAGGACCGTTACACCATATTTATTTTGAGTCACATTGAAGATTTACATATTGCCAAGCTATATTGGAATTGTGCGGAGAAGCACCACTTCGTGTTAAAAATGAATTTAATGTATTTAAGTAAATATGCTCCGCTGGTAACAGAAGGCAATTCACATGAGCCCATTAGACAGTTCCTAATGATGCCATACCAAACAATAGCCCTGATTTTTTTTGGTGGCACACATACAAGTTAATTGACCAACGCTATTTCTACTTTATTTCAACTCCATAAAAAAGCAGACCTTGTTGCGAAAGTGGTTATGTACGCAGATGACACTGTTCTCGTATACTCAGGTAAAACTAGTCTCGAAATTGAACAAAAAGTAAATACTGACCTGGGCAAGTATTGGTATTGGCTTCTACAAAGTAGATTGGCAATAAACGCGGGGAAAACAAAATGTATTATTTTCAGAAAAAGAACTTGACTGACATACAACCACACGTAAAAATCAATGACGCAAGCCTCCAGAGAGTAGAACAAATAAAATATCTAGGACTTCTAATAGACGAGAAACTAACATGGACTCCACACATAAATGATCTAAGAAAAAAAAATGGCTGTCTTCATTGGTCTTCCACGTCGCTTCTACTTTTTTCCAATGAAAAAAATCCAAATTATTTATGCGCATCTCCTTTCCAAAATTTCCTACGGCATCTTGAATTGGAGCCAAACTTCTAAAGGTAACCTCATGATCATCTCCAAGCTAGTAACCAAGGCGTATAAGATCATTTACAATCTCCCTATGTCAACTCCAACGAGCGAAGTTTACAAAACAGCCCAAGAATTGAATTTGCGAGGCATGATTTCCATGGAAAGAGCTAAATTCATACATTACAATTTACACCGTAATGAGTATACCGCTGTGAAATTAGATAGAATTGAGAGGAAAAACACTTACACAATGAGAAACATGAATGATATAGCCATATCATTCGCCAGAACTGATCGACTAAAAGAAGACCCCTTCAACAAAGCAGCTAACTTTTACAATACACTACCGGACAAAATTAAAAACATAACGAACCCAACTTCCTTTAAAACGACACTAAAACAAGCCGTGAGGTGTGACCCTTGAGGTCCACACGGTCAACTTCCCAGTAATATCTACATAAACATTAAAAAAAATAAACACAATAATAATTTTGAAAATAGTACTACTTTAAATAATAATAATGAGAGGTATTCATAGCAGTAACAGGAATGAGTTAATATTAATCATATCATCTAAGGGAGCATCCATTGATTACGTAAGCTTTTGGTGGATGGGGGTAGATTGATTTGATCGATCAATCGGTGGGGATCTTTTCCTTTTTCGGTGGGGTACGTTTCTACATTGATGCTTGAAGGACAAAAGAGCGCTAGCAAAAATGAATGCAGTTTTTGTTATTACGCCCACTGAAGAGATTTTGTCGCGTGATGGTCATTTTGACCATCATTCAAAATTGCCATCATTCCGGCATAATCACTAAATTTATATTTTGTCACGATTTTGCGTAAATCAGATTGATAATTATTTATTATTTTCTGTGGGTCTTGAAAAATATATAATATGCAGTCAAAATAGGTTCAATGGCATGTAAAAAGTAAAAAGGAAGTAATTGAAGTCTTACGATTACTAAAGAATAAATCCACTAAAAACTACAATTTTTTATTTGATGAAAGCTTTTTGAAGCATATGATCTTGCAAAGTATTGATATAAAACATTTCACCATTCCAAGCGTTGATTACCACAAATGCAAATTTGATTGAAATTTTTCTGATTTTCAAAATTCAAGCAGTTGTTTTATTAAAATTAAAACACTCTTAAAACTATTAAAAATCTGCTCAAATTATGCGAATATTATAACACTTTGATTGAATTTACAACAACGTTTTTAGAATAAAAGATATTGAGTAATATCATTCTTATGAACCCTCTTTAAATGGTAACTTTGAATGATTTTTTATTTTTAATTTAGTTTTTTACATAATCATGGAAAAAAAGTTCTGCTGGTTTCTCTTCAAAAACTGATAAGAATGTATAAATTTTATAAACTTTTAAATCAGGTAAAAAAATTATTTTTTATGAAAAAAATCCTAATTTTTCGCATTGTCTTTTATTAAATTAAAAAACGGCTGAAACAATTTTCTTATAATGTTAAACACATCACAAAGCAAAATTAAAATAAGTTTCTCAATTACATCTATCGCGATATGGCTGAACCAACATTTGATCATTGTGTATTCACAGTGACCAAGGATCATCTAATTGTCTAACTTAATTGTCATGTCGAGAATATGTATGTATGAGAAACGCCTTGATTACGAACTAAATTGGGTTCGAGATCAAGTACATGGCTGAAATCAATTTTTTTTCCCGCAATGAGATCGAGCCATACGTAAGGCGAACATCCACGCTCTCGAAGCCTCTTATCAACAGCAACAAATGCTTTCCAGTTAGAAGGTCTTCTACCTGGAAACTTTTTAAAACACAGTCTTTTTTCACCCTAAACAATATGTACGTCGATGATTCCTCATTGTAGAACATTATAAGTCTTAGTAACACTACTCCTAGAACAATTTATGTAAGTGTTTTCCGATTTTATTTACGTTTACGTTTTGGTGCTAAATGTGTTTGGTAGGCCGAAATCATTGAGATGAATTCACACTAATCAATATATCTACAATAGTTAAGGCAGCTAACACTAGTTTAAAGTACATGAATTGTGTGCTTAGTTGAGGCTCGTCAATATTTCACATTTCCATAGGATTTAAAATTAATTCCAACTTTGCATCCAACGATAAAATGCACTATGTTCAATTTAGTTCTAGGGTTAGGTTACCTAGCTTAAATAGGTGGTATATAGAGAAGTGAGTATGAGTAACTGAAGGAAATTGTTTATTATTTCGAACTTAGCTAAAATAATTCAATCTGTGATTATAAATAAATTTTGTTTTCAGATTTTTTGGCAAAAATAACTAACAAAAGTGTCGGCGTATATTACGAGTATTTGATGAAAAAACATTTCTAGTAGAAAAATCTCATAAAACCTCGATATAAGCAACTTTTTGATATAAACAACACATTCATTTTCAACTTGATGACATTGTTTCAGCAGTCATTGGAAAAGTTAGGAAAAACAATTCATTGTTTCTCAGAACGAAACATTCCCTTTTCAGTTTAGATCATATTTAGTGGTAACACTTAACAGCGTTGATATGCATTTCTGTCGTTTTTAGGCTTTTAAGTGCTTAAGATCACATAAGAATATCATTATATATTTTCTATCAAGTCCTTTGTGGCTTTTATCAGTGAAGATATGGTCTATAACTAAGGACATGATATAGGTTCGATAAGAAGAAAGGAGTTGAGCATTAATGAAAAGATCGCCATTTTGGATGCAGTCAAGAACGAAGTGTCGCATCGGATTTGTGCCGAAAGTTATAAAATAAATAAGGAAACTATTTTTTAAATAGAAAAAAACGAAATAAGAGAATAAGAGTATATCAAAGTTTCAAATTGATAAACGACAAAAATTACGCTTGCCGGAAAATCTTTTGATGGCATCCGCATTGTATAAATCGTTCATAAAACAACGGGAATAATCTGCAAATTTAATAAGAGCTGAGACTATTCAGCTGGATTCAATGATCTCAACGCGAGCAATGGATGGCTTACTAATTAAAGAAAAACATTTCAAAATCCGACTACTCAAAGTATAAGGGGTCATCAAAATATTACGTAACGCAATTTTTAGAGTATTTTAACTCCCCCTCCTCTCATATAACATTTAGTAACATTTTCAAAGACAACCCCCCCCCACCTTTCCTATGTAACAAATTCATTGAACCCTCCTTAGACTATTATGAATGCATCTAAATTTTGTTTAACGAGTCTAGCGTCTGCTGACACCTCGTGCCGTGGCAAATAAAATTAAAATCTGACTTTATACAAAAAAAAAATTTCAACTAATTTTAAATTTTGTTACGTAATAATTTGCAAGATTTTCAAATAGTGGAATAGTTTAATTTACTATTGTTTTGAGGGGCGAAATACATGTAAAATTTAAGAAAAAATGCTCATTTCTGATTGATGTACTACCTACCTACCGGTAGGTTGAAGGGTGCTAAGCCGCACGGCTTCCGCTTCACTTAGGCCTCGTTGGCCCATTGTGCCCTGAAGACATGGAAAAACTACCATATTATTCCGTGAACCACCCCGATTCCTTGAGGAAATCCAGGAACTGGTCCATTCTCATAACACTTAGCTCACTTAGCTTCACGAAAAAGAAAGCACCTAAGTGTTTTTTCCTATTATTCGCTAGAGCCGGACAACTGCAGAGAAGATGCTCTACAGATTCTGTCTCCTCTTCATCACCGCAGCTTCGACACAGGTCGTTCGCTGGGAGCCCGATTCTTCTTGCATGTTCACCGAAAGCCACATGACCCGTCAATATACCCACAAGGTTTTGATGTAAAAATTATATGTTGTTTATTCTGAAAATACTTGAAAATATTTTTTTTATAATTTATCAACACAAAATGGCGGCGATGTGAACGAATGGAAAAAACACCTCAAAAATGCCTCATACAGCTTAACGCCATTTCCGGAAATCCTGTAACATCCAGAAAAAGAAAAATATGTAAATGAAATGTATAGTTCATAGGTTGACCAATAAAATTCATAAAAAAAAATTCTTACATTAATTTTAGATTAAACAAAAAAAATCGATTATTTTTCAAAAAGGTCGCGTTTTAAACATTAATAAACAAATTATTTCTCCGAAATTATAAAACTATGTAGGTTCAACTAGTACATAAGACTCTTTTCAAGATGTGATATAAATTTGAGCCAGATCGGTTCAACATTTTTTGAGATATTTTGTACGGAAGTTGAAAAAGTACTACTTTGAGGAAAACGCGTTTAAAGTTTCCAGTAGATAAAAACCATTGATTATTAGTTTTTATTATAACTTACTCATTGGTCAGCGATTCCAGATCCTACTTGCTTAGAATTTCAGATTTATAAGAATATGGTAGGGATACACAATTAGAGAACCGCCCATAACGCCGGAGAGAAAGTAAGCAGGGACGCGCGGCAGATGAACTCGACTCACAGGGGAACGCTGCGCTTCCTATAGCGGACTTTAATTCAAAAACTAATACGAATATCGCTTCAAAACTTTTTTGGCGTATTCTTAAAATATTTGCAACATTTTAATGTAAAAGGAAAAAAACGATTTTTTTGAGCAGTTACATGTATTTTCCCCCTTAAGTATTTTATTATCTTATTGGTGAAATTGTCTAGCATTGTAAGTTAGAGAAAAAAAGTAAATTTCAAGCTGAGCTACGTAGAGGGCCAATAAATGACCGAAATAGTGTCACGAGGTTTGCGGAGGGCCCCTGAATGTTTATTTCAATGAGTTCATTACAGGTGGAACATTATGAAAAAACCACAAGGACTTCAGCTAGTTAGAAAGAACTCATAGCTACAGGGCCCCAAACGCCTGATATCAAAAACCTCTGAGTGATTTTTAAAATACATACGCATAGAACGTGCTAAAGTAAATTTCGTTCTTGCCGAAAATAAAAGAAGGAAAAATTAAAAACACAGTGAAGCAAATATTTGAGAGGTTCAGTTTTCTTTCACTAAAGGTAGTCCTCATCATACAAAAACCACAAAATTATGTCAAAAAAAATCGATTTTTAAAAATTAATATCAACTCGTTGCATACGGAATGAAATTATGACAAATATCCTATTCGTTTGGTGTGTGTTTCACAAATGGTAAAATAACTGTTCGATGTTTCCAATTATATTCTATTTGAAATGTATTTCACCACAGTTTCAATTCTTTCCACTAATTTCGAAATACTAATTGATCCTCTTAAGCTTAAAAGGTCTAAACGTTGAATATCTCTACCCATTATTTTGGATAAGTTATGTTTTGAAAGCTCCTCAATTAATATTTTGTCAATCACATCAAATGCATTATGACAAACAGACATTCTTCATACACTGCTTTAAAATATGTGCACTCCAGATGAAACGATTTTTTTGTCCAAATTTGGCTAAAACCAATTTGGAATTGACTACTTGAAAATGTTAGAGCCACAACATGTAAATTGAATTTCATTAATTGCGATAGCAATTGGTATTGGCTGCATTAAAATTGTGGCAAAAATTTCAGTGAAACATATTTTTAAAAAATTATTCTCGCTTTCAAAATCAAGAGTAGTAGCATAATTCTAAGTAATGCCTGTTTTACATTCATTCTGTTCTTTTATTAGCATTTTAAAAAGACTACAGCTAAAGTTTACTTAATGTACAAATTTAACCGAACAGCATACAAGACTCCCCACAATACTTTTTTATGTAGTTCTAGTGCTGGATTATATTGATACTACTTTCTCTGCCATTTTGCTGCTCCTTGTCGAAAGAAACAACACTTAAAAAGGCCCCTGTTTGTTTTGAAACATCCGAAAATTAAGATTTCGTATTTACTTTCTCCGATGCCCGCATATCTGATATACCTTTGCTTTTACATTACCATGCTTTCTGCTTGCTTTTTTTAAATATTTCTCTATCTGTTTATTTCAGTGGTAGATTGAAGTTTTCGCAAATATTTGCATTTGGGAACCAACACAGGTGCTCATCTTCATTCGTTGGTTGACCTTTCGTACATTTCCAGGATGAAAAGGAATTTGAGTGGCGTGTCTTTTATTTTTCCATTTAGAATAAATTGAATGATGTCTACGTCTTCATCCCCACACATAATTGCCCCTGGTGTGGTGTGGAAGTTCCGCTTCCGTATTTAATTTAAAAAAACAGAAGGGGCGTTTAAAGACATTCTTTTAGAATTTCTACGTACGGAACGGACATCTGAAAAATCATGCGATGCTTGAGGCAATCGTGGGAGATATGAAATCGACTGCATATAAGACGACCAGAAAAGCCCGATGGCAATTTTATCCGTTTCGCGAAGTTTCATGAAAAAATTTAACATTCACAGTTACTTTTACAAGAATATCATGGAAAACCAATCGAAATCTGTTCAAAATGAATCGTGCTGGAAACAATTTACGAGTAGGTATTCAATTTTTTGAATGTGAAATGTAATAAGTTTTGGAAAAAAAATATATTTAAATTCATTAGAAAGATCTTTGGAATATTTATTCATACGCCTTAAACTCGACGAAGATGGGTGAAACGTATAGATATCTACTTAAGGGGGTGGTACCGGTGAAAATGCTGAAAACAGCCTTATTTTCAATATTTTGTTTTTCAGCTCCTTTATTGTGTATAAATATTAAAATTTGCATGAGTAAACACCCTTATTGAAGATTACGAAAAAATAAATTTTTCATTTTTTTCATTTTTCAACTAATTTATAGAGGTCGTCAAAAGTTGATTTCACGAGAAATGCCACGTCCCACTGCGGATAGAAAATCTCAGAAATGCAGAATTTGAAATGAAAAAACCAGACCGCATTTTAAAGAGGAATGTTTCCTGCGTTGTAATCTACCACAATATTTTGAAAAAATGATCAAAAAAATAGCGGTTGTTTGAATTTTTTTTCGAAAATTTGCTTTTTTCACTCTGTTCCGCATGCCAAATTTTTTTTTGGATAGACGTTTGGTCTGCATTGTGGTTGATTACCACACAAGATACCTCAATAAAGTAGCACACCAAATGTGACTCAAATCGGTTCGGCCAATCCGGAGAATAAATGGCGTACACACTCAAGCTGCCGTAACTTATTTATTTTTGGTAATATCTGATTAAATTTGTGAGACGTGATTTCGGAAATAAATAAATAAAATAAATTGAAAAATTAAATTATATGTGGATTATATTTCACACAATTCATTATTTAAATATTTTAATAATAAAAAGTAATAATTACATCAAAAATTAACGTAAGCTATTTATGTTTGTTGAATTCAAGGAAAAAGAATGAAAAACCTAGAAAAAATTGCGTTGAATATAGAGATGACGAAGCTATGAGAGATTAAGTATCCTGTTAAAGACGGATCCATGAACCAGTTGGCTGTGAAGCTTGAAAATTTAATGAAATTAAGTACTATCGCACTAGTAAAAAACAGAATTCATGTTGGAAGTACCAACAGTATATGATCTGAAAAGAATTCATTCAACTCAAAAGGTATTTATACATATATATATATATATATATATATATATATATATATATATATATATATATCTTATTTAAAAGATATTCATGTATTTATATGTATAAAAAGGGTATGGGTAAATCTTTAACAAGAAAAGTACAGCAAAACCAAATACCTTCGCAATTTTTAATTATAATCTGCTATAATTTGAAAGCATTAAATAATACAGTGTATACAAAAGCGGATGGGGCCGTTGGCATAACTTCCGTTTTGAAGAGGCTCTCGCCGTTTCGGATGTGATATGCGGACTTCCCAGGGCGTTGCGCCGATTTTACGGGTGAGCATGCAATTTGATTTGAATTTTCCGACTCGCGTGGCTATCATACCCTTGCCATGGGTCGAAAGAAATTGCGACGAATAACCATTCACCCAAATCACAATGTTGGTCAACAGGAATCTTCACAAAAAAAAATTCGTCGTTGTTTGTTAACATGAAATATTTATTGGTAGGTGAGTCGGCTTATTTCAGATTCCCGAATTAAAAACTTCTTGTTGCAAAACATCTTGGATATAAACTAGAGCGAACAAAGGCACAACAAACGCCATTTCGGTTGTAACAAAATTTATACGGCTCACTACGTTGCTGCAATTTTCGTGAGCCTAAAAACCCTTCGACACAGTGATACATGAAATATTCGGAGAAAATGTGGAAAACAAACGGATTACTACTACTAATACTACTACTCCTACTACTACTGCTATTACTACTACTACTACTACTACTACTACTACTACTACTACTACTACTACTACTACTACTACACTACTACGTTACTTTACAGCTTGATCTGAAAATACAGCAATTGGAAATATCAAAAGCTGAACTCCTAAAATTATCACTGGTGCTTAATGCTGCAAAAGTTTCTATGTACACAAATGACATTTTTCTCATGTATCCAGGCAAAAATAATCTTAAAAATGAACAAAAAGGAGGTACTGACCTGGAGAAGTACTGCCTTTGGCTACCATAAAGCAGATTAACGAAATGAAAATATATTATTTTCAAGCAAAAAAACAAGACTGACAGATAACCATACATAAAAATCAACGACACAACTTTCCAGAGAGTTGAATAAATAAAGTACTAGATAATAGATGAGAAATTTAAATAGACCCACACATAAATGATCTTCATTTTAATGAGAGACAAAATCCAAATTATATACGCTTATCGATCCAAAACTTCCTACGGAAGAATTGGGGTCAAACCTTTAAAAGTAACTTCATGGTTATCTCCAGACAACACCATTTACAATCTCACATACCCCAACTGCGAAGGTAATAAAAGAGCCCCTTAATATGTAAGGCATGATTTCTATGGAAAGAACTAAATTTATGTTATAAATATTTATTCCGTAATGAATAAGATTGAATTCCAAAAAAAACACTAACAGTATAAGAAACATGAATAACACAGCGATCCCTTCAACAAAGTAACAAGCTTTACACTACGCTACCGGACAAAATGAAAAACATAATCAACCTAAATTATTTTAAAACGAAACTTAAAAAATACTTGCTGCATGGACAAAATTCGAAGTAAGTTACATTCAGCTCCTCAAAATTCAAAGCCAAAGATTGAGTCAATAGCAAATATATATATATATATATATATATATATATATATATATATATATATATATATATATATTCTTCTTAAAAAAATTGGAGAGATATGGAATAAGAAGGAAAGCTCTTACTTTGTTAACTAGCTATCTCACTGGTAGAAAACAAAGAGTAAGAATAAATGACTGTGTAAGTGATGACAAGGAATTGGTAACTGGTGTTTCTCAAGGAACCATACTAGGACCTTTAATGTTCATAATTTACGTCAATGATCTACTGAGAGATATGCCAAAAGACACTATCTTATCCTATGCTGATGACACTATCGTCATCTCGAGTGACGATACGTGGACAAAGGCAGAGGAAAGGTTAAATAATTATCTAAGTAGGGTGTCCAA